>BMAW01079675.1:452173-527373 GCA_019974015.1 Nephila pilipes | reverse complement strand
ATATATATATATATATATATATATATATATATATATAATACAATAGTGTTTACCCCTATCTGTAACAGTTAAGAAAACTGCTTCTTTTTTTGATAAATTATTATTTGACAAAAAATATCTACAACATTTTCAATTTTATTAACAAAGAAAAGGCAAAAAAAGTACACATATTTAATTCAATAATATGCATATCCTCATACATATCTATTAATAAAACTATTTTTGAGATTTAAAGATAATCAAGTCTTATAAATGCTGATCTCAGATAAAATACAATAAAAGATCAAAAGAATTCATTTAAATTAGTATTTTCATGCAGATCTTGGAAAATTGATAAACATATAAAAAGGCTGGTCTGATTATTGAGACATTTTTGTTTGCTAAATTAATGCTTTAAAAAGATCAGATAAGCATTTCAAAGTTAATTATTTGGTATTACTAATTATTAAATATTAAATGAGACACACTTGTCATAAAATATGTTCCGAACACATATTTTAATTCCGATTGTTCAAATGAAATAAAACAACTGTTATGACTGAAATTATATATGCATTACAAACAGTGAAGATGAAATGATTGAATGTTTACTTCCTGAAGTATTAAATGAATAAATATTCTTAATTTTCTATACATTATGAAAATTAAAAAAAAAAACATTACTTCAGCTAAATGATGAAATGTAACTAACAGCAGTGAAGAATATTTATTGAATTGCAAATCAATTTAATAGAAAAAGTTTCGTTTCAGAAAATGTATTAACTTGCTCATTATGAACACTCTTTTTAAATCTTATAGAATGAATAATAAAAGTGTGGAAATTATGTAAAAGTTTTTTCTCTAAAAAATAATAAGAATATAGTAAAAATAATGTAATACATCTAAACAGCTAAATATTCAGATATTCAGAAATCGTATACAAAGTTTTAAGAAAAATATCTCGGGTAGAATAGTGCATTCATTAGAGAGTTTTTCTAAAATGACAAAATATAAAGTAATAATGCTTACATAAGAATGTAAAAGTTCACAGTGAAGAATTTCAATATCTTTGTGTTAAAAGCAGTTTCTTTTCAGTTGTAAAAATAATAATTTCGGTACCATTCATTTTGTGCGAAAAATAGCTAATATTTATCGTTATTTTTCTAAGCTTAAATCAATTTTTCTGTTCATTAGAAAATTTATGAATTAATGTTTCGAATAAGATTAGTACAACATATTTATTGTTAGTTTCATATAATATAATCAAAATCATTGGTTACAAAAAGAAAAAGTCTTAAATTTTTTTTTTATCTATCCATATAAAATTCGTTTCGAAAAGAATTGTTTGTAAAAATTCTAACTTGATTGTTTTTTCAAATATTAACAGTATATTTTCAAAAACCTCACTGTAGATCAATGTAATTATTTCATAATTTAGGGTTTTTACGCTAAATAAATCAATTTAAATTTAGTCGGAATATATTAATTCATTTAATTAAACGTTGTTAGAAAAAGAATGTATACATGAAAAAAATTAACTCGAGCTGTTACAATATAAAAAATAAACTTTTTGATTATTAAACAAGTTTGTTAGACTTTAAAAAAGTGAGTTTTTTGAAAAACCGAAATATGTATGTGTGTGTTAAAGGAAAAATAGTTCAAGAAGTTATCATTAAATAATTATTATAGAAAAAAAGGTTGTAGTAAAATCATTTTAAAAGTAAATCTATTAAATATTTCTAAAATTTCATATTCAAAAGAGGTTTAACTCCTTTTCCTATTCAGATAATATATAATATTTGTTAGAAAAGAAAAGCAATGTAAAAATTCTAACTTAATATTTTCAAATATTAATGATAAAAATTATTTTCCCCAATAAATTTACTGATGATCAAATGTAATTATTTCATAATTTAAGGTTTTTTATACTAAACACAAATCAATCGGAATATTATAATTCATTGAAATAAACAAAATTGCTGTTAAAAAGATATATGCATATAAGGAAAAAAATATGCCTACTGAATATTTTTATCATTTCGTATTAAAACATGATTGTTTCAGTCTTCAAAGAATCAAGTTAAACTCAATGGGTAAGAAACAGCTGTTAAATATCATTTCCTATTGATATAAAAGTGTACTTCTTATAGTCTGTTCATTTGAATTTTATTAAAATGTTAGGATATATACATTAATAAAGTTTAAACAAAAAGGTAAAATTACGAAATAAAAAATAACTCGTTGTTTTAAAAAAAGAATTTCTTTTCAGTTATAAAATAATAATCATTTCGATACCATACTATGTACGCATATATAAAAGTTTTTAAATTCATCTGGCTAATACTTAATAAAGTATAAATAATTTTATGAACATTCAAGTGCTTATAAATACATGCAAAATAAATATGGTTTCAAAACAGTATAAGAAATAAATTCAAAATATATTCATTCAATTCATTCAAACGGAACAAGTGTATTAAACAAATATTTAATTCCTAAGCCTTAATGATAGGAAATCAAAAAATATTTTCCAATCAATTCAGATTAAAATATTTTCATTCAAACGAAAACATATATTAAATAATGTCCAATTCAACAACTTTGCAGGGAAAAGAATCATTTATTCAAAATACATTCCTTCTAACTAGTGTAAAAATCTTTTAATTTATTCTCAGTAAAAATACTTTGAATTAATTTATTCCAATTACATTCATTTATCTAGAATAGAACTTATATACCAACACAACGAGCTATCGCTCCGTAAATAACAATCCTAAAGATAACGGGGGGAAGTCCTTATCGATACAGTAGGAACACATGATAACCTTATCAGTATATCCAGCCCAACGCGGCCAGAAGGGGGAAATATGAATTCAATTCCGTACCCCGGTTTACGCCGCTTACAACTACTGTGCTATCCTGTGTAGGTGAACTTAAATCATTTAGTTTAAACTCACTCTGAAGCGAGTCAGCGAGTGTTTCAGTTTTGTCTGCGTCACTCAGGGCGATACTAGTTGGGGTGTTTAGGGCGGAAACATGAGTTCTTCTCTTTCTGAACGCTTTAGTCATACTCCATAGAGTACCGTTTTCAGCGTTAAGATTTTCAAGAGTTTTTTCCCAATTTTTTTGTTTATGTAAGTCCACTTTACGCCAAATTTTGTTTTGAATTCTGTTTAGTTTTTGTTTATCATTAGGTAACCTTGTGAATTGCCTGATTTTTCTGGCTTTGTTCCTTTCTCGTAATAAATTTCTTAGCTCTCTACCTATAAGTCTGATTATTAGTTTTTATTGGTTTGCAGGCGGTTTGGTGTGCACTTAAAATGTTGTGTGTTAGTTTGGCGACTTCAATTTCTATATCCTCTCCGATTTGTGCTTTGGGGAGTGTGAATGTTTTGAATGTGATATCAAGGAGAGTTTTTCTGTACAACTCCCAATCTGTGTTAAATTTCGGCGAAGGTAGTTTGAACTTCTCTTGAGAAGCAAAGTGAATGAGAACTGGATTGAGGTCGCTACTTAACTGCGGTAGCGAGTGGATCTGGAAGGGCCAATCAAAGTTCGCCGGAAGTGCAATGTTGATGGTGGAGGCGGAGTTATGTCCGTATCGTGTGGGAGTGGGCGGGATTAGTATTTCTATGCCGTTCTGATCGGCAAAATTTTTAAGAGCATTACCTCTCGATGTGTTGCATGTGCAGCCCCAGCTTGTGTGCTTAGCGTTTAAATCTCCGCAAATTAATGAAATCGGCCCTAAATATAGAATAGTGTTTATGTCTGTTAGAACGTGAGTGACTCTGACAGATGGGGGAATGTACATGGAGGAAATGAGTATTGGGTTTCCATCTGTGGGGGTGAGTGCAACGATGGTTGCTTCTGCATCGTTTAATATGGGTGTTGGGATATTGTAGTGTGGGAGAGGTTTTTTAATTAAAATTTCAGTGCCGCCAAAAGGGCGATTGTTTGTGGTGGGTCTGTCATTTCTATATGTGGTGTAATTTGGTATAGAGAATTTCATACCTGGTCCTAGATGTGTTTCTTGGATTAGGATTAAATCAGGGGAGTGCTTATCTATGAAGTTCCTTAATTTAATGTCATGGAATTTAACACCTTGGGCGTTCCAAAACACCAGTTTGAGTCGAGAAGGGTGAATTTTAATTATTGGAGGGGGAATGTCGCGACTACACTCGATATTAAAATGTTGAGCTTGTCGAGGTCGTTGCTGACCTTAGACTTATTATTCAGGGTTTCAAATAATTTAGGGAATTTGTTAAAGAGGTTTTGGAGTTCAGCTATGGCGGACAGGAAGTTAAAATTTCCTATTGATGGAGTGGTAGTTGAGGCAGTAGCCGGTTCAAACTGGTGTTTGGCTTCGGCTGAAATTGTAGCTATTTGTGGCACCCTCTCTTGAGGAATTTCGTTACTAAAAATGTTCGCAAAAGTAACATCTGCAGTAGAGGGTCGGGAGAAGGGGAGGGTCCTGCTTTCAGTTTTCTGTGTTGATTGGCCTTTCGCTGGTTTCTTTTTAGGGAACAGCGGGCATCCCTGCCAAGAGGCCATGTAGTTAGACTTGCAATTTATGCAAAAAGGGTTGTCTAACCGTTCTTTGATGGAGCATTCTCCAGTGCGATGATTTTCACCGCACTTTAGGCATCTAGCGTTCATTCTGCAATTATGAGACGAAGGATTAAAATAATTGCAGTTGTAACACTGCGTCGTTCCTTGTTTTTTCTTGAATATAACAATTTTGAGGATTATGTGCATGATATATTGGATTTTATATATATCCAGAGCTTCTTCTCCCCTACGGATTTCAACCATAAAGATGGGGAGTGGGAATTTAGTCATTTGTTTTAATTGTGCCACTTTTTCCACCTTAATTCCTTTAGAAATAAGGTCTTCCTTGATTTTTTCAATATCAGCATGGACTGGAAGTCTTTTGATACAAATTTTCAAAAGACGATCATTTAAAGGCTGAAATACATTGTATTCAGCCTTTAGGTTGGTCAGGAGAGTTGTTATTCCTCGGTGATCGTCTTAGGAATTTGTTGAAACTTTGATGTATTGTCCCGATAGCTTACAAGCTGAATTCGGGAATTCCCTATTAATTATTTGGATGATTATATAATAATTTTGGGTAAGCCTAAGCGTTACCGGTTGAATCTTGGGGGGGGATGTCAGCGTCCCCCATATTAGGATCGATAGCCCCCAACGCATTAAAGCTATTGCTCGTTGTTAGGTTTAAATTTAAATTATCAGTATTATTTACTGCCTTTTTCATGGTTTTGTTTGGTTTCTGAAATCCATTAGCGTCAATGACGCGTTGGGCTTTAGGAACCCTAGTAGAATTAGCAGCAGTCGATGCTGCATTACTATTATCAGAGATGTTGCATGACACGGCCATGCGCTTTCTTAGGTTTTTAATTTTAGTTTTACTATGCTTTTGGCAACTCTTAATTGGGCAAGGAGAAATCAAGTTCATCTCACCTATAATTTTTTCCAGATCTGCTAAGGCGTTTCTTTTCTGCAGGTATAGATCCCCGACAATCGGTTCGGATATGACTTCTGGATCTTCTTCGATAAGTCCATTCAGGTGCTCAATTCTTTGACTAATCACTCGTTCTTGCTTCGCAAGTATTGTATGAGTGTAGCAAATTTCCTTTGCTGATGATATTTGAGTATTGCTCTCCGGAGTCATGGTGCCGGTATCCATCGTATTGTTGGGCACCTGGGCGCCCACCTTAGGCTAAGATAGCTCCATAATTCTGTATGTCTGTACTCCTTAAAGTCCACACGTAGAATTCAAGATTAACCATAAGCCATATTCCTTACTCACCCCCCTCCCTACTGGGGACATAAAAGGACGACACAGATCAAATTACTCTCGTTTTTTTTTTTTAGTTTTGAAAGGGGGGAGATAGAGGAAGAATCGTGCGGCGATTGCAGGAGGAGAAACAAGTCGCAAATATTTATTACCCTGTGACGTCATTTTCAAAGATCAGGATAGCTGTCAAAACATAAATATAAGAAAATGGAAAAAATTAATAATATTGTTGAATTGAAAAATATTGTTAACCCTGATTATAATTTTTAAAACGTAAAAGGTTAAGAAAAATGAATTATTTGAAGGAGGGAAAGTAAAAAAAAGTAAACACATAAAATTCGTCTTTATAATTTATAAGACAGTATTAGACTTGAACATATTATGTTTTACAATTAATTGAAATACGATTATAAGTACCATTTAAATATTTGTTTCAAAATGTTTTTGTGTAGAAAGAATATTCTATTCAGTAAAGGAATTAAATGCTGCTTCAACGATAACTATTCTTTACAGTTTCTTAAAAGAACAGAAAATGTTTGCCCCTCCATTTTACTCTAAATTTTTCCTCTAAAAATAATTAAATAACAGGTGTGGTTTTAAAAAGTACAAATATATATATATGTGTGTGTATGTGTGTATATATATATCTGTACACAAACACACTCACACATATATATATGATTTCCTATCCTCCTATTTCTTAGAAAAAATTATACTTTTCCTTAAATATCTGAAATAATTTAATTAGAAACGCAGAAAGCAATAGAATATGTTAAAGTTGTTATGTTCACTATACAGCACCAAATATACCTAGGAAGATTTTTAAAAAAGCTTAACACATGCCCCTTAGAAAAAAAAATCTACATTAAATTTAAAAATTTTAAAAACTTACACTGAAGTTTCTTAAAGTCTTCGGGGAATACGGATTAGAAAGGCTTTGAACACGTAAAAATTTGCTGTATTTATACAATAAATCTATTTTGCAAAAAAATTTATATTTGTGTTGAAGGAATATTCTATTCAGTAAAGAATTTAAATGCTGCCTAAACGATAACTATTCTTTACAGTGTAGGAAAATAAGCTATTGAATGGAGTTCCACATAATTTTATTCAAACAATGTGTACCACCTACTGAAACATAGTTGAAATAACAAAATTAAATAGAACATATTAATGGAAAATGAAAGATTTTATTTTATCGTTATTAGAATAGAAAATTATACAACTGAATCCAATAAATTAGTTTTTACTTTTATTATGACAATTCAATGTTTCAAAGCAAGACACAATAAAGGTTTTTTTTCTCCACAGGTTTCCCCCCCCCCCTGGAATCTATAGTCTTCCAGTGGTGAAAGTAGTTTATGTGAGTTAAGCTGAATATAATCTGAAACGAAATTTTTGTGCTTTCATTTAGTATATATTTTCCAATTTTTTAAAATAATATTTATTTATTTATAAAATAGTCAATCAACACTTTAAGTTCAAAAATCGTCATTTAATATATTGAAATTTTATTACAAATTTAAATTTTAATCAGCTTTTACAAGAAACATAATTTTTTTTAAAAATTAAACTATCTATACTATTAATTAGAAAACTAAAAGTAAAAATTCTAAATTTGTTTAAATCATCATACAATAGTTAAAAAATATCCTTGACTACAACAATACAAATTGAGAAAAAGTATGTAAGAATCTGTATTTTGTTTGTTATTTTTGAAAATAAAAATGCTTTTAAAATTCTCTCACAGAATTAATATTAGATAACATCATTTGTAAGAAAAGTGTCTACAGATTACATTAACAGTCAAGTGACGTTGATTCAAATATTGTTAACTTGAATTCAGCATGAAGAAAATGTAACTAAATTATTTACGAAAATAATAAATAACATTTTACAAAATATTAATGAAATTCGACATCTGTTGAAATTAAAAATAAAAAAAAAAAATTACAAAGAACAGAAAGCAGATAATAAAAATTTTATACCCTCTATTTCTTCTATAGTACCTCAAAATTTAATGAGGTAAATTTATAGTTTTTTCATTGAAATCAAAATTTCAAATAATTCAGTTTTTCAATATTTTTCTGTTTTAATTTCATATTTGAAAAATTATAAAATAAAAGTAATAGTTATTTAGAATTATAATAATAAAATAAAGAATAAGAGAAAAAACAAAATCTCACTTGCAGAAATACAATCTATATTTTTCAATACTATTTCCAAAAATTGATAAGAGAAATGTTGAAATTTTATGGCGCGAAGCCAGATACAGTTATGCTGCGCCAAACAAGATATGATCTAGAGGTTTAAAAAATGGAAAAAAGAAAAATAATTTGGCATGAAACAGTCGAGAATAGAGAAAAATCGCTAGCATATCCCGAGGTTGCGTCAACCGTTTTTACCAAAGACAATAAACCCCTTGGAGAGAAAAAAGAACAGCACCTTACTTCGAAGTCATAATCACAAATTGATGAGCTCTATGGCTTTCAATTTTGATAAAATAATATGTTTTTAAGACTGCAATAATCATCAACTACTTCAAATATTAAAACTGTAATTTCTTTATAAAATGGAATGTAGTAAATATCATTTTGCAGCGTGTGTGACTTACTTCCTCCTTTCTAAAACATAAATTCTCTTTAAATTTCTTTAACAGCATTTAAAATATTCTTCTGAAAATGTTGTAAAATTTTTTAAAAAGTAAAACAAGCTCGAAAATAGTTATATGAATATATTTTTTGAAAATACAATCAATATAAAGGATATAATCACATTTGAAACTTTTTAATGCAGCTGAATTCGAAACTGATGTAAATAATTAATTTTTCAAATATTCATATAATACAGAATGTGTAATTGTATTTGGAATCTTTTTTTATGAGCGTAAAGATACTTTATTTAAAGATATTATCAATTACGAAATATATAATTGTATTCTCCCCCCTCTTTTTTCCTGTCATGTGTTTTACTTTGGGGGGTTTTCCGCTTGATAATTTATATCAGGCGGAAAACAGTTTAAACTAACTTAATTTTATTTCTTATCAGTGCTTGTATTAAAAAAAATATAAAAATAAAAAAAAATGAATCAAAATATTTAAAAAATAAGAAAAAAATATTTGTGGTCTCTCTGCTAAAACACTAAAAGGCCGACGGCGTATCAATGCCGATCTCCTGCGTGCCTAGCTCTGGCAATACGGGGCCCCAGTACCCCTCATGCGGAGGTACCTAGTGGGAGACCGCATGGGCGTGATTGGAAAAGGCCCTGGTTGGGGAAGGGTGTGCGAGGAGAGGAGTTGCGTGCGCCGTCGGTTACAGTTTCGGTACGTCATCCTCAAAATGTTCCCAGAGGGAGAGCCTTTGTTGCGTGTGGCTGGATGGTGTGACCTCCCTCCCATTGCGAGAAATCCTCCTCGGCTTCGGCCTTGGACCTGTGCCTCTGCCTGGGCAGGTAATGGGGCAGTTCACATTGTCCGACTGGAACGAATCTCTCCGGAGGTTACTCGTTTCCACGTTAGGAAAGGGTGGGGAGATGGGGTCTGGTGGAGGCCCCATCGAACTAGAAGTCAATCGTGTTTCTTTTCTCTTTTTAAAGCAATATGGATACAATTAAATGAAAATCGTTTTTGGCTCTCGAAGTTGTAAATTCAATTTCAGGCCCATAGGCCGATCGTAGTTCATGCGTGAAAAGTGATAGGGAGAGGAATGATTCGTCCTCTTGTCCCGACGTCAACAACAAACATTCTAACAATACTGTACTTTCTTCTCTTAGCAAACTTAATTTCAACAGAAACATTCGATTTTTCATTGTAAAAAAAAAACTGAAGGAGATTTCCAAAGTGTTTCAGCTATTTTGATACATAAGACTATACAAGGCATGGTGGGAGAAGTGAAATCAATAAAGAAAACAAACTATGGCCATTTATTAATAGAAGTAGTATCACCTAAACAACCTGAAGTGATCGTAAAATTAGAATATATAGGCAATCATTCAATAACAGTCACCCCTCATAATTCTTTAAATCATTCTCGTGGTGTTATATCTGAAACTGATCTCATAAACGATACAGATATTGACATACTAGAAACTGTCCAAGATCAAAATGGCACCGCTGTACGTCGAATAACTATTTGTCGCGATGGGAAAATAATACCCACGTCATTCTTACATTCAATAGTCCAACTCTCCGCAAATCCATAAAAATAACCTATCTTAACTGTCCTATTCGCTCTTACATCCCAAACCCTTTGCATTGCTTCAAGTGCCACAGGTTTGGGCACTCAGTCCAGTCATGTCGTGTTCAAACAATCTGTGCACGATGTTCTGTTGTCGGACATGAGAGCAAGGACTGTAATTCGGAACCCATCTGTCCGAATTGCAATGGTAAGCACTCCGCTTATTCACAACTATGCTTCCACTGAATCACAGAGAAAGAAATCCAAACCATAAAGCTAATGCAAAATTAGTCAAATCCCGCGGCTAGAAAAATAGTAAATGTAAGAACCTCTATCGTTGTCTTAACATATTCAACTGCTCTTAAAATTTCTCCTACACAACAAAATGTCTCTCAAAGCAATAGATGCAGAAACCCAAACTATAGCCATAGAATCTGAACTTACCAGATCTGCCACGTCACAGACCGTGAATTCAATAACAACTCCCTCCGTTATCAATACTAAAACTCCAAAGAAAACTAGGCAAACCATTATTAAGAATCAAAAGTTAAAACAAAATCAATCTAATAAAAATAAGGCACAAACTACCAGCAGAATTACAAACAGTAATATCGCTGCTACCAGATCGAAGACTCTTCCGGTTACACAGAACCAGAAAAATCCTAAAAAACCACGTATAGCAATAAAAAAAATTCTGTACCTCAAACTAAACAAATATTTTTGAAAGATCAATTAAACAAAACTGCCAATTTAGATCCGAACGATACAATTAAAAGTGTTCCTTTCAGATGAAGACATAATGTCTACTAATGATTCTTCCTCTGAATCATCCCCGAATTAGAGGGTATTTTTTCTTTTCCTCTCATTTCTCCATGACTTCCTTGGTTTCTTGGAATTACAGAGGTTACAGGAACAAGATCTCGGAGATAAAAGATATAATAAATAAACACAACCCAATCGTGATTGCCCTCCAAGAAACATACTTAACTGATAAAGACAAAACCAATATCAACCATTACAGCATTTTCAGAAATGACAATATTACCCAGAATGCTAGTGGAGGTGTCGCCTTATTGACATCCTACGCTTTCCCGGTCTCTCAAATTTATTTACAAACCTCGCTTCAAGCCATTGCAGTTAGAATACATATCCAAACTTTAATTACAGTTTGTACTTTATACTTACCTCCAAATACTCGTATTGATATCACGCTAATTCACAACCTCATCCATCAACTGCCAATGCCCTATATATTGCTAGGAGATTTTAACGGCCACAATACTCTTTGGGGCAGTGAAAAAAACAACCTAAGAGGAACACAAATAGAGAAGATCATTTCTGACAATAGCCTGTGTCTTTTGAATAACAACCAACCGACTTATTTTCATCTACCCACAAGAACTTTTAACTCAATAGATCTGGCAATTTGTTCCCCTTCAATTTTATCTTTCTGGACTTTCGAAACCGACTTATATCTTTACAATAGCGATCACTTTCCCATTGTATTGAATCGTGCGAACTTCATACCACAAAACCCAATATCATACAATAGATACATATATATTAAACTGCAAACTGGCCATTATTTTCATCCTTAGCTGTTATCAATAAAGAAACAATAAATTCTCGTAACATTGAGGAGGTTGCAAAGGACATCACTATCATAATAATTAAAAGTGCAAATATTTCCATAAGAAAAGTTTCTAATAAAATAAACAAACAAAATCGTGGTGGAACGAGGATTGCCGAATAGCCTATAAAAACCAAAGGAGGTCATGGAATGTTTTTAAAAGGTATCCTACCTTAACTAATTTTATTTCGTACAAGCAGCACAAACCCATTTTTAGAAAAATACAACGACGCAGTCGAAGAGAATCTTGGACAAAGTATGTTGAAAATTTAAATTGCAAGGTTTATAGTAAGAAATTATGGGATAGAATAAAACGCATTTCTGGAGTTTTTATAAACCGAAAAATTCCAATTTCGATACACAACAACCAAACTATTTCATCTCGGAAAGAAATAACTAATGCATTAGCCCGTACTCTCTCCAATACTTCCAGTTCTAATAGCTATTCTGTAAATTTCAAAAAAATAAAAACAACTGCAGTAAAGAAGAGAATTAATTTTACTACACCACATAACTTATCTTACAATTCTGATTTTACTTTTTGTGAATTGGAAAATGCTCTCTCCCATACTCATAAATCATCTCCCGGACCAGACAATGTTACTTATCAAATCATAAAACATTTGACAGTAGATTCACTAAGAAATCTTAAAATTTTATAATAGGATCTGGAAGAAACACACCATTCCTCGTTTATGGAAAAACGCTGTCATTATTCCAATTTTAAAACCGGGGAAGATCCAACAGATCCAGCAAATTATCGACCCATAGCCCTCACGAGTTGCTTGTGTAAGGTCCTGAAAAAAATGGTAAACTCAAGATTTATGCACGTATTAGAAATTTTTTTTATTTTTTCTCCATTCCAAAGCGGCTTCCGACGAAACAGGTCTACTGTAGATAACCTCGTCGCTTTGGAAACATAGGTAAGAGATGCCTTCGTACAGAATAAACATCTTGTATGTATTTTTTTCGATATGGAGGAGGCATATGATCGTACTTGGAGGTCTGGAATTTTACGAGACATATAATTACGACATGAAGGGTATCCTTCCGATATTTATCCAAAAGTTTTTAGAGCACAGGTATTTTAAAGTTAAAATTGACTCGTCCTTATCAGATGACTTTATTCAAGATGAAGGGGTGCCACAAGGAAGTGTTTTAAGAGTAACTTTGTTCATTATAAAAATTAATGTTATTTCAAATATCCAGCCATCTGTGAAAGCCCTTATATATGTTGACGACCTACAAATTTCATGTACGGGAAAGGAAATGAAAATTATTGAGAGACAAATTCAACTGGTTATCAATAAAATTACAAAATGGACAAATGAAAACGGTTTCTGCTTCTCACTGATAAAAACGGCTTGTATTCATTTTTGCAGACGAAGGAGACTCCACCCTGATCCTGATATCTATTGTAACATTATTTTAATAAACGTGGTAGACGAAATAAAATTCTTAGCACTCATTTTTGACAAGAAACTAGCGTTTCGCGCACACATTTTACAACTCCAAAAACGATGTGAAAAAACTATGAATATTTTAAAGGTTTTAGCACACACTTCCTGGGGTTCGGATCGTATCTGTCTTAAGATTATATCACGCTCTCATCCGATCAAAATTAGACTACGGCTGCGTGGTATATGGCTCTGCTCGAAAGTCAGATTTAAAAAAATTGAACACTATCCACCATACTGCACTTCGACTATGTTCTGGAGCCTTCAGAACATCCCCCATTCGGAGTTTGTATGTTGACTGCTTTGAACCATCAATAGACTTGAGACGACAACTTCTATCCCTCCAATATCATTTTAGAACCATATCAGCATCAAACTTTTTATCTTTTTCCGACAAAAGTTTATTTCTAGATAGGCTTTATCATGCAAGAAAACTATCCATACCTCCTTTCCATAGAAGAGTACAGGTTTTAATTGAGGGCTATGGGATTAATAACATTTCTGTGATGAAAGGCATTGAAGAAATTCCTCCTTGGCATGAACATGATTGTAATTTTAAAAATCCATTTAAATGCTTTAAGAAATCAGACACTACGCAGGGTGTTTTTCTCCAGATTTTTATTGACTTTGCAGAGCAATATACCGATTTTAAACATATTTACACTGACGGTTAAAAGTCAACGAATCATGTGGGTGCTGCATTTGTTGTAGATGGTACACTTTCTTCATTTCAACTTCATGCATCATTTTCAGTTTTTACTGCTGAAATTTTTGCGATCCATAAGGCTTTAGACAACTTGTCAACTCGACATGATGAAACTTATTTTATTTACCGATTCTATGAGCGTTTTACAATCATTGAAGCACCCAAAATATTCATCACATCCACTGATCATTCAGGCATTGAAAATTCTACATCAACTGCATTCCCAAAACATTCAAATAATATTTTGTTTCATCCCTTCCCATGTTGGTATCACGGGAAATGAAACTGTAGATAGTGCAGCTAAATCTGCCTCTGGTGTAATAATTGCAAACATTCCATTCTGTGATGCCAAAAAACACATTACTTCAGCGATTTATCACCACTGGCAGGATCAATGGCATTTGGAATCTGAGAATAAACTCTATCATACAAAACCCATTATATCTCATTGGAACTCATTTTCATGTAGAAGACAGGACGTCATTCTGACGCGACTACGCATTGGACACACGAGATTGACTCACAAGTACCTTTTTCTTTGAGAAACTCCTCCAATATGTAACAATTGTATCTATCCCTTGACTGTGCGACACATTTTAATAGAATGCTCCGTTTTTAACTCTGTACGTTTTAAATATTTTAAATCATCTACTCTTTCTTTTAATTGACTTGAATGGGGAAAATCCCCAACCAAATATTTTTAACTTTTTAAATGACATCGGTTTTACCCCATTCATATAGTTTTATTGCTTTCTATCGTACCTATTTACAATGTTGTTCCAATTTTAAATAGTTTTAGAAAAAAAGAAAAATAGTTTAATCTCCTAACCTTGTGTTTGACACAATATATCCCGAGAGGATTCAGTGCCACAAATTCAACCAAACTACCCTTTCTTCCTCTTAGGGGCTCATCTTCGGGAGAGTACGGCACTCAGGGGCTTACATACTTCAGGTAAGTACGAACTTCACGAACCCGAGGGACCTGAGTGATCTTTTTCTTTCCCATGGGGTTTACCGTCTTTGGTAAACACGGGTGACGCGCCCTCGGGATGCCCTAGCGATCCTTCTCTTATTTTCGACCCTCCTTGTCAAATTGGCATCAATTTTTCCTTTCATCCTCTCAAGGGCTCACCTTCGGGTGAGTACGGGAGGCCACGAACCCGAGATACCCGAGTGGAAAAAAACACCTGAAAAGAAAGAAAGACAAAAAAAATCTATGTTAGGTTAAATTTTTATTTGCAAATTTCAAATGAAATTCTTTTTATTTCTGTTTGGGGTTGATTTTGCGGTTTTTTTTTTGTGTTCGTTACTTTTTGTTCTTTACTTTCTGTTTATTCTTTTGTATTTATTTAATTGGGAACTTAATAATGAAAAATTTATTTTGTAATTTCAACGTTAGATCAAGGTTTTCTATCTTGATCTGGCCCGCATGTTTGCCGTGTGCGGCGACCCGTGCCGGGGGAAAGTGGAGTCTGGGGATCCTGTTGCGTTCCCTTTAGCCCATGCTTCTCCGTAGACGGGGGGCGGGAGTGAGCCCACTCCTGTCAATCGGCTGGTGATCGCTTCTGAGGGGTTCTTCTCGAACTCCAACGACGTTGCTTTAGGGTTAGTATTGCAGTTAGGGGTGCCTCGGGTGAACCGATGGATCCACACCCCGAAGCTGTAATACTATACTCCAGTGCCACCTCTGGGGTAAGTGCCGTGACTGGCAATTGCCAGATGACCGGTGGGCTGCCTCCCTTTTTTGGACTCCTATGGTCGGTGGAGTCGTACTGGAGTGAACCTCTTAAAACTCATATGGATCCAAAAGCTTCTTTGTGCCCTGATGGAGGCCTTGATCCATCAAACCCTTCTACCTCCACGAAGGTAGCAACAAATGTGTCATCGAAAAATGTTCATCCAAGTAATTTAAGGTTTTTTGTAGTAAAAAGAGAACAGGATACCTAATCAACCATATCACCCTTTTTGATCAAAAAAAGAAATACAAGGTATGGTAGGTATTGTGAAGGATATTAAAAAACTCCGTTCTGGAGATTTACTAATTGAGGTTAATACTGCCAAACAAGCAGAGCTTGTTTTGTCCACGAAGACATTAGGACCATACCCTGATTCCACCTCACCATATAACAATCTCAATTTCTCTCGTAGTGTCATTTCTTCTGCGGATTTGCTAATGTGTCGGAAGAGGAGATCTTAGAAAATTTGCAAGGTCAATTAGTTTGTGGTGTTCGGAGGATAACGATTAGGCGAGATGGTAAGGTGCTTAATACTAAGCACCTCATCTTGACCTTTTCGACTCCTACCCTGCCACAGACTATTCAGGCAGCATATCTGAGACTCCCCGTCCGACCATACATTCCGAACCTTCTAAGGTGCTTTAATTGTCAACGTTTTAGACATTCTAAGCTTGCATGCAGGGGACAATTGACGTGCGCTCGCTGCACAGCAACAGGACACGAAAGTGCTTCCTGTACCACTGCAGAGAAGTGCGTCAATTGTCAGGGCAACCACCCTGCATATTCTCGCTCTTGTCTTAAACGGGTAGACTAGAAGGAAATTGCTACTGTCAAAACGCTTCAAAATGTACCGTACCCTGAGGCTCGACGTATAGTGGCTTCCCGTACCCCTGTACAGGGAAAAAGTTACTCTACTGCCATGCAGATAACAAAAGTTTCTAAATCTACACAATTTCCAGAACCAATGCCTACGATACAGTCTACTGCATCACCCTCAACATCTAAGAAAAAGGTTAATATATTAAAGAACCCTCCCTCTGCTAAGGTGCAGCAGACCAAGCCTTTGGATAGGTCCAAGGCCTTGCAGAGAATAAAATTAAAAACTGCTGCGAAGAACAGCGTTCCTCGCAAAAAAATTGGTGTCATTGACTCTATTGAAGGTGATACGATGGATCTCCACCCGTCACTTGAAGACTATTATACCGAGGGGGTCCTAGAACCAGGACCCTCTATTTCAAGTGCAAACTTTTAATGGCTTTTGTTTTCTGGAATTGCCGCAGTTTACGACCCAGACTAGAGGATCTCAAATGCATTATATCTACACACCAACCTGTCTGTGTTGCTCTTCAGGAAACTTTTCTGAAGAGTAATATCACAACCCGAGTGCGTGGATATAATTGTGTACGACGGGATGTTAATGCAGCATCATCTTCTTCTGGAGGTGTTTGCATCCTGGCATCCCAGAACTGACATCATAATGTCGTTACACTGACCACATCGTTGCAGGCTGTGCGGATCCATACCCGCACATTAATCACAGTTTGCTGCATTTATCTGCCACCTAACGATGTTGTGTCACAAATGGATTTAGACCTACTAGTCGATCAGTTACCAGCTATTTTCCTTCTGCTAGGTGACTTTAATGGACACAGCCCTCAGTGGGGGTATGATGGTACAAATTCTCGCTGTCGGCAGATCGAGCGATTGATCTCTGATCACAGTCTCTGTCTGCTAAACACCGACGAGAAGACGTATTTCCATGCTCCCACTAGGACTTTTTTCATTCCCTTGATCTAGTCATTTGTTCACCGACACTGCTACTGTCGCTGTTTTTAGAGGTTGTAAATGATTTACACAACAGTGATCATTTTCCTCTCCTAATCTCCCGGGTTCAAGGTAGTGGGGTGCGGTTTCGTCCCCACACTTACCGCTTCAACTTGGCAGATTGAAATTATACACACGGTTAGCGGTTATTACCGGTACAATGGTTCAAGATCAGGATATTAATAGCTCTGTCCGAAATGTCACTACCTCTATAGTGGACGCTTCTGATGCAGCGATACCGAAGAGTGGAACATCACAGAGGAAGATGAGTAAACCATGGTGGAATAAGGAATGTCAATCCTCTTACCGGGAACAAAGGAAATTGTGGGGTATCTTCAGACGATATCGCACAACCGAAAATCTCATAGCCTTTAAAAGGGCAATTGCTCGCAGAGTTAGGCGACATAGTCAGAGAGATTCGTGGATCAGGTATGTCTCTTCCATCACATCGTCTACCACAAGTCAACAGATACGGAGAAAGGTAAAAGCTGCAAACTCCCTGGATCCATCCTTTTCCATCCGATACTGGAAACTGCAAATGCTGTGCATTCTTTATCTTTAGAAGTGGCCAATGTCATTGGCCACTCTTTTGCTAGTGTGTCAAGCTCCGATTCATATAGCGCTACATTTTTAGCGACTAAGTATCGTTCTGAGCAGACACCTATCAACTTCAGGTGTCGGCAACCACTCCCTAATAACTGTGACTTTGACATGTGATAATTGAGAAAGGCTCTGTCCTTGGCTCAAAATACCAGTCCAGGATCTGATGGAATAACATACGATATGCTTCGCCACTTGAGCAAGGATTCACTTCTCAGTCTCCTCTACCTATTGAACCGAATATGGAGGGGGCATGTATTTCCTAGCCAGTGGCAGGAAGCAATCGTTATTCCTATCCTGAAACCTGGTAAGGATCCAAAGAACCCTCTCCACTATAGACCTATCGCTCTGACGAGTTGCCTCTGTAAGACCCTGGAACTTATGGTCAATGCCCGTCTTGTTTATCAAATGGAAACGTATCAATGCATTCCTCCATTTCAGAGTGGCTTCCGTAAAGGAAGATCCACAGTAGATAACACCCTTCTACTCCAAAATTGTCAGATTCGTTTTGCTTTCGTACGGAGGAATCATTTGGTTTCTATTTTCTTTGATATCGAAAAGGCATATGACCGTACTTGGCGTTATGGGATACTGCGCTCTTTACACGGTTATGGTCTTAGAGACAATTTCCCTATTTTTAATCAAATGTTTTTATCCTTTAGATCTTTTAAAATTCGAGTCGGTAATGTTTTATCCTCTTCTTTTACTCAATTTGAAGGAGTTCCTCAGGAAAGTATTTTAAGTCCGACTCTTTTTATATGTCATCTGTCACCAATTCTTTTAAAACTTCAGCCATGTATTCATGGATCATTGTATGTCGACGATCTGCAGATTTCCTACGAAGGATCGTCCATGCATCTAATCGAGCGGCGACTTCAGACTGCAGTTAATAACTTGGTTACTTGGTGTGACGCGAATGGGCATAGTATTTCCGCCAGCAAGAGTAGTTGTGTGCATTTTTGTAGGAAACGGGGTCTCCATCCCGATCTTGACATTCGCATCCATGGTACATCTATTCCTGTCGTCCCCTTCCTCTTAGTAATTTTCGACCGCAAACTCACTTTCCTTCCGCACATTTTACATCTGCGGAAGAAGTGTGAGAAATCCCTGAACATCTTGAAGGTGTTATCCAACACCTCTTGGGGAGCGGATCGAATTTCTTTACTCCGAGTGTATCAGTCGGTGATTCTGTCTCGGATCGACTACGGATGTATCATCTACGGATCTGCCTGCAAAACTACCTTGCAGAAGCTTGACCCTGTCCACCATAATGCTCTGAGAATCTGCTGTGGTACGTTTCGAACGTCACCTGTGCAGAGTCTCTATGTGATTTGTATCCAGTTACCTTTGGACTTGTGGCGTAAGAAATTGTCGCTGAATTATTTTTATCGCATGTCATCTATTCATTTTTATCCCCTGCAAACAGTTCATATCAGTACTTCTATACGGAGACTTTATGATGCTCGACCTTCTTTCATCCGTCCTTTCTCAGAGACGGTGAAAGAAATCATTCAGGAACTCAGCCTACATGACTTGGTTGTTCAACAGTGAAATTTTATTAAATATTTTCCTTTTAATATCCCAAGGTTTCTTTACCATAACCCATTTGCCTCATACAGCAAGAGCACCACTTGTCCAATTATTTTCCAACGCCTCTTTGCTTTTCATCGGAGTCAGTACGTGGATTTTATTCCAATCTACACTGACGGGTCGAAAGGAACTGGATATGTCGGCAGTGGTGTCGTTTCGAACGACATCAGACACAATTACCGGCTTGGCTTTTCTTGCAGTATATATACTGCCGAAGCTGTCCCCATTTTCTGTGCACTTAAATTTGTCCAGAAATCTAGTTCTTGGAAGTTCGTCATGTATACTGACATCAGAAGCGTCCTGGAAACATTGGTCAATCTGGATGATCGCAGTCATCCTTCTGTGGTTGATATTGCAGACATTGTTTGTAGTCTGTATAGTAGGGGTTATGTTATTAAATTCTGTTGGATACCTAGTCATGTAGGTATTTTAGGTAATGAACAAGCGGACTCGGCTGCACTTTCGGCAACGACTCCTCTGCAGCTTGCAGTCCCATTTGAGGACATTCGACGTCACATTTTAAAAGAATTATAAATTTTAATTCTTTTTAACAAGCGTTTGGCGCAGCATAGCCTGCTTTGGCTCTTGCGCCATAAAACCTCACAATCACTCACTCACTCTATTTTCTTTGCTATCGAAAATGCATATGACCATACTTGCCGCTATGGGGTTCTACGCACTTTATACTCTTATGTCTGAAAGGCAATTTGCCTCTTTTTATTCAGTTATCTTGAATTTGTTTAACTTTAAGAAATTTTAAAGTACGTTTCGGTAATGTTTGATCATCTTCTTTTACTCAATTTTAAGGAGTTCCTCAGGGAAGTATTTTGACTCTTTTCATTTTTCATCTGTGTCCTATTCTTTCTACACTTCAGCCCTCTATTCACGGATCATTGTATGTCTACGATCTGCATATTTCCTGCGAAGGATCGTCCATGCTTCTAATCGAGCGGCCACTTCAGACCGCAGTCAATAACTTGGTGTAACGCGAATGGGCATAGCATTTCTGCTAGCAAGAGTAGTAGTGTACATTTTTGTAGGAAGCGATGTCTCCATCCCGATCCTGACATTCGCATCCGTGGTACATCTATTCCCGTCATCCCTGACGTCCGCTGCCTCGGACTAATTTTCGACCGCAAACTCACTTTCCTTCCGCTCTTTTTACATCTGCGGAAGAAGTGCGAAAAATCCCTCAACATCTTGAAGATGTGGTCCAATTCCTCTTGGGGAGCGGATCGAACTTCTTTACTCCGAGTGTATCAGTCGGTAATTCTATCCCGGATCGTTTACGGATGTATCGTCTACGATTCTGCTTGTAAAACTACCTTGTGGAAACTTGACAAAATCCACCATGATTTGCTGTGAGAATCTGCTGTGGTACCTTTCGATCGTCACATGTGCAGAGTCTCTATGGGCTCTGTAACCAGTTGCCTTTGACTTTTCGGCGTAAGAAGCTGTCTCTTAATTTTTTATCGCATGTCTTCCCTATAATTTCATTCTCTACAAACTGTTAATATCAGTACATCTTTTCGGATACTTTATGATGCTCGACCTTCTTTCATCCGTCCTTTTTCAGAGAGGGTGAAAGAAATCTTTAAGGAACTCAGCCTACATGGCTTAGTTTTCAACAGCGAAATTTTATTAAATTTCCTCCTTGGAATATCCCAAGGTTTCTTTTCCATAACCCCTTTGCCTCATACAGCAAGAGCACCACTTGTCCAATTATTTTCCAACGCTACTATTACAGTTTTGCAAGTATTAAATTAGACTGAATTGATCTTTATTGACAGAGGTTTTCTTTCATTACTACAGTTGCCAAGAAAGGGCAGTTAAACTTTACATTTAATCTCGTTCCCACATCCTCCCCACCCTGGTCAATCTCGAGAGGGATGACCAGTTGTACAGGGCGGGATACATTTCTTCCATTAACTCTCAGCTCGCAGGATCTTATCTTCCCATCGCGTCCCTGATGTAGGTTCATCACTCTAGCTTTCTTCCACATGTGGCGTGGTCAGACTTCTTCTTGCAGAAGCACAATATCTCCAACTCGGATGTTAATGGCACTGTCCTTGTTTCGAACTTGATGGAAGGATCGTAGTTGAAGAAGATATTCTTTCGACCATTTTTTCCAAAAACAGTCGAGTAAGTCCTGCTGCTGCTTGTAGATTTTATTAAGCCTTGTGTTTTCTAGTCTGGATGGAATGGCCGTTAGTTTTCGTCCCGTCAAGAAATGAGCTGGTGTTAAAACTGCAGAGTTGCCATCGCTTTCCTCTTCGTATATTAATGGTCGACTATTCAGAGCGGCTTCTATTCCAATGAGGACAGTGGACAGACTTTCCCCGTCTAGAAGGGCTCGTCCGAGGACCTTTCGCAGACATTGTTTGACAATACCTATTAGACGTTCTCACCAGCCTCCCCACCAAGCCGCGCGTGGGGCTATGAAACGCCATGTTATGCCATTTTGGGCATAATATTGTTGAGTTTTAGCTGATGATAGAGTTTGCCATAACAGGATCAGTTCCTTATTTGCTGCATGAAAGGTAGTAGCATTGTCTGTGTAGATTGTGTTGGGCAATCCTCAAATCGCTGTAGTGCTAAGAGAAATTTGTCGGTGGTGAGATCTGACACGAGTTCAATGTGCAATGCACGTGTTGTCGCACAAGTAATGGCTATGTAGGCTTACAATTGTGCACAAAACGTAGAATCCAGGCAGTCACCTGAAGAAGTTTTGTATAGGAACTGTAACGAGATATATCTATGATGGGTTCAGTGGTTGCAACGTAAGAGGATCGAGACTTAATTTTCCGTGATTCAACTTCGACTGAAGGCTGTGAATGTGACGGAAAATCTTTGTTGGGCCAAGCATCTGAATCATGATTTAACCATTTTGGGCCATGCCACCAAGATTCCAAAGATGGTAGCTGAGATGGGAAGGTACCACGAGTAAGATGATCTGCAGGGTTATCTGTACCTGTACAGTGTCGCCATTGTGAAGGAGTAGTGTATTGAAGGATTTCTGTTGTTCTGTTGCAAACAAATGTTTTCCAACGGTTGGGATCTCCCTTTATCCAACTTAAAGCTACAGTTGAATCGCTCCATAGCACGGCTGTGTGTGAGTGCATGTTCGTTTCTCTGTAAAAGTATTGAAGTAGGCGAGTTCCTAGTAATGCGGCTAACAATTCAAGTCGCGGAAGAGTGATCTTTTTCACTGGGGCCAGTTTACTTCGACTACATATGAGATTGACCTCCGTAAAATTGTTAACTGTGTGACACGCGTACAAACAAGCACCATATGCACGTTCAGAAGCATCACAAAACACATGGATGGTGACGTCGGAAGTTTCAGAAAACCCAATCCATCTTGGGATGCGTGTATCCTTCAGACACTGTAACTCATTTATCCACTTATGCCATTGTTGTGCTACAGCTGGTGGTAATAATTCATCCCATTTAATTCCACTAAGCCACGTATCCTGGAATAAAATCTTTACAATGACAGTAACTGGAGCGAATAGGCCCAAGGGATCGTAAAATTTTGACATCAGCTTCAGTAGTAAACGCTTTGTTACTGGTTCTTTAGATGCTTCGACAATCTTAGCCTGCACGTCAATTTGAAAAACATCTTTGTCAGTATCCCATTCAACACCTAAAACCTGCGTAATCTCTCTAAATGGAACATTTTCTTGTTTCCATACACCTTGCAAAGCCTTCGAATTTGTCGTCCATTTGGCTAATGGTAGGCTGATATGCGATGTAAGCTGCAGCATTTCTCGATAAAGAGTAATAGCTTCAGTATCTGTAGATGTCCCTGTAACAAAATCATCCATATATGTGTTATTCTCAATGTGTTTAGTTGCAATAGGATATGTTTGCTTATACATTGTAGCCAGTTCACGAAGAGAAGCTGGTAGTAAAAATGGACTTGAAATGAGTCCGAATGGAAGTCGCGTGAATCGGTATGTTACGATTTCATCTGCTATGCAAAGGTTCCCATCAGAAGTATATTCCGTTTTGTACCAAAGAAATCGTGTTGCGTCTCTGTCTTCATCTGCTAGTATTAGCTGAAGAAATGCCTGACTTCCATCGCTAGTAATTGCTATTTTAGATAGTCGAAATCTCAATAACATGGCCAAGATGTCAGGTAGAAGATTTGGTTCGGCTTCGAGAGCATCGTTCAAAGATGGATGACCAGGAGAGTGAGAGGAAGCATCAAAAACTATACGCCACTTGATTTCTTCATTCGTAATCTTTTTTACAGCGTGATGGGGCAAATAAAATAATCGTACTTCATTTTGTGTATCTTTTAATACGGCTTCGACTTGTTTTTTATCAATATAATCTTGCATCTGTTTAGCATACTTTTGTTTCAACTCTGTATTTGCGTGTATTCTTCTTGTCCAAGAATTAAAACGGCGGATTGCGGTATCATAATTGCTCGAAGTAAGTTTAACTTCTGGTTTCCAAGGTAAATGAATAACTCGTCTACCATCAATGATTTTGAAAGATTGATGAAAATTAGTCAAAAGTTCAGCGTTGTGAGTGCTTAATTTTAAATTCTCTTGTATAGGTTGTATGCCAATGCTCTCTAAGTTCCAAAAATTTCGCACCATATTGTCTAATTCATGAGTTAAAGTATCCACATTAATATTATGAACTGTAGGATAGAAAGAAACTGTTGCGTGTGATCGAGATCCACTAAGTATCCATCCAAAACTTGATGGTACCAAGGCTAGGGAATCTGACAGCTTGACTGGAGCATCAGAATGCATGACGTTCCAATAGAAATCTGCACCAATAAGAATCTCAATTGGTAAGCTCGACAATGGATCATCTGGGTCAGCCAGCTTCATTCGCTTGCTTTTCGCAAAGCGTGAAACGTCAGTTGGTGAAGACGGGTGTGATGCATACCTGTTGGAGCTCTCGAATGCAATAACGTTGACTTTAGCTTTATCCCAGATGCTAGATAATTGAAATTGAACTTTCCGTCGTTTATGGCTAAAACTATTTGGAGATTCAAAAGCTTGAAGTTCTAAGGGTCCAGTTGAAATGACGGGAAGATTTAACGTATCCACAAGATCAGAAGAAATGAAACTAGATTGACTTCCACCATCCAAAAGGCAACGTGTCAATTTTGTAATTCCATTTGGCCCAGTTATGAAAACTCGTGCTGTTTGTAAATGAACAAAATTGTAAGTGGATGTATCAATTTTGTTTGTTGATGTAGTCGCAGACTGCTCAATAGTTGGAGTTTTGCATATCGAAACATGGTGTTTTTTTCTGCATTTGGAACAGCGGTATTTCTCTTTGCGAAAACAATTCTTTTGTACGTGACCCCAATTAGTGCATAAAAAACATCTGTTGGTAGCTTTTAATTTCTGTATACGTTCGTCTATGTCCGTAACAGAGTTGCATTGTTGAGGCCAATGTCCAGAAGTTTCACAAAAAGGGCAAAAAGCTGAATTTTTTTTATCCTTACTAATTGGTCTGGAATGCACATTAAAATTCTCTAAGGAGGATTTTATAGGATAGCTTGGAACCAATGAACCTTTAATATTATTTGCAGTTATTGTTCCTTCGACCTCTTCTGATAAAAATTTCATTAATTTTGTTATGTCACTTTCCGCCAAATTTTCACGTTTAGCGTATACAATCCAATTACGACAGATTTCATGCGGAAAAGCGCGAAGTATTTTCGGAGCCCAAATTCTCCCGTATGATTGTGTTTTTTCGCCTAAAGCATCCAAAGCTTGTAATCTTCTATTACAATCCATATACAACTCATTTAATGCTGATGGAGATAGATCTTTGATAGGTGTTAAATTTTCCAAGTAATCAAGATGAGCCTGTATTATTTTGTCTTTATTGCCATATTTTGATTTTAATATCTCTTTTGTCATTGTATACGTATCTGCGGTTATACTAATCCCATCAACTAATCTTTTTGCTTCTGCTTCCAAATAACCCCGTAAAAACACATGTTTGTCAATCTGCGATAAACTTTCATTTTTATCAATACAATTTTCAAAACGCTCCCAAAAACTGTGAAATTCTTCAATTTCGCCATAAAAAGTATTGATATTTACTGTAGGTAACTTTACCGTAACATTTGGCGGCGAAGCGTGATGTATGCTGTCTGATGTTGGCGAGCTGCCCATTCTGCTACAAGGCAAAATGGCCGCGCTTGTATTAGCTTTCTTTTTAGAATTAAACAATAGTGAATGGGCATTTTCTGAGTATTTTTCGCATTCTATGATGTCTTCGCTATATTCCTGATCATTTAAAAAATCGTGTATTTCATCATCAGCCAAAGTTAATTCGTTAAGTTTGATTTGTAAGCGTTCAGCGTTAAATTCTATATCGGCTTGTGTACAATTCGAATCATTTAATTTTGTCGACAGCTTCGTAATGGCGGTGCGAAGCGTTGTTCGCTTGCGTTTCAAAATAGAAAGTTTTTCTGTTGTACTCATCGTAATTCGGGTTCGTAACGAATAAAGTAATAAAACAAATAAAGTATGACTCACTCGAGTATGTTCGGCACCAGATATTACAGTTTTGCAAGTATTAAATTAGACTGAATTGATCTTTATTGACAGAGGTTTTCTTTCATTACTACAGTTGCCAAGAAAGGGCAGTTAAACTTTACATTTAATCTCGTTCCCAACAGCTACTTTCCTTTCCATAGGAGTCAATACTCGAATTTTATTCCGATCTACAATGACTTATCGAAAGGAACTGGTCGGCTGTGGTGTCGTTTCGAAAGACATCAGGCACAGTTACCGCACCATCATTTATTTAGTCAGGCACCATCTTTTATTTGGGGAGAGTGCTCTCGAGTGTCCTTCCTGCGATGTCCCTTACACTATTCATCACATTTTAATTATGTGTCCTTTTTTTAATCATCATCTTCGTATTTTTTTTTTTCAATCATTAGTTTTAAACCTTTTTGACTTGGTGGGGGAAAACTCCCACCATAACTTATTTGCATTTTTAACTTTTAAACTGTATTTCTGCTTTCTTTGTGTTACCTGTTTAAAAAATTATATTTTTTAATTTATTTTAAGAAATGTTTGGCGCAGCATAGCCTACCATGGCTCTTGCGCCATAAAACCTCACATTTACTCACTCGCTCTTATAAAAAATTTCACTCATATTTACAAAATGAAACTTTTGTAGGGAAAGTAAATAACTCTCACTCAAAAATAACTAAGATTGCTGCAAGAATAGCCCAGGACTCAATTTTGGCTCCAAAAATAATTTTCTGCTTACGTGAATGACATCCCAAAGCATTCAACGTGATTCTCTGCATGTATACAAACTTCACGGCGATACTAGCTCAGAACAAAGAGCCACTTTTGGTGGTTCGAGCACTACAAAACATTTTACACAACCTGAAGACTGGTGTCCAAATAGAAAATTGTTCTGAAAGCTGAAAATATAGGCCGTCTTCTTTTCACACAAATTAAAAAACAAAAAACTTGATGCTGCTATCAACCACCATAAAATTACCTGGTCTCATCACACCAAATACCTAGGCGTTATCCTAGATATAAGACTCACGTTCGAACAACATAACACAAAGCATTAAAAAATTCCGAGCCAACGCGGGCTCGGTTTACCCCTAGATTCCTCGGAATTCCAAATTAAATACAGAAAACAAGTTACTTATCTATACTCTGATTCACAAACCAATTCTGACTTATAATTATCCAATTTTGTGTTTTGCTGCCTACACCTATATAAACAAACTTAAAAAAGCCCAAAATAGCATAACTAGACAAATAGTTAATGCCAGATGGTTTATGACAAACTTTGATATTAACACTACTATTAACTTCATCGCCATTAAACAAATCATTCTTAAAAATCAAATCTCTTAAGGTATCCGAACACGTTTGGAGCCCTTTTTAAAAAAAAATACTTATTTGGAAATCAATGCCTCTAAACATTAATACTGAACCAATTATATTTAAAATAAATTATCTTTTTGTTTCAAAAAAGATATATATATAATATGTACTAAAATTTTAAAGTTTTAATGAAAAAATTTTTTACAGCTTATCGAGTAAGTAATGCTAGAAATTAGACATTTACAAAGCTGTTCTTTAAATAACAGGTCTAAACTTAGAGGATATTTATTCAATAAGAATTATTTTAGTACATTCCCTAGAAAACAATATTGGTATGTGGTTCAAAAAATTTCAGAAGCTTATCTGAAGAAGGCAAGTTCCTGAGGACCCCTGATATAATCCCCAGGGGTAGGGTGCCCCGCTATACCCCCAGACGCTGGGTATCCATTTTAGTTGCCTCTTACGATATGCATGAGCTACAGTGCGACTATTCTGTCTTACCCGGTTACCACACGAGTCTGGATAAGATACTAACGTATCCATTCAGAGACAAATGTCTTCTTCGCTGCCATGTTCCATCGACTGAAACGCCGCATTGAGGAATTTCATCAAAATTATTTTTCTCTTGAATCTCAGTGGCTGCCTCATTCATAATTTTATGTGAAGCATTACTGAAAACATTCTCCAACCTTTTTTCAAGACAACTGTAAGTAGTCTTAGATGGAATGTCAAATTCAGAACTGAACACAGCTTTTTTCCAGCAAAATGTACATTTCCAATAATCTTCAAGCCAAAAATAAATGCAAGGTTGATGCTGTGCATTTTGTTCACTTTTGGAGATGTACAAAAGGATATGGAATATTCACAGTTTGGACATGTTAGTAACAAATTAGATCCTAAGCTAAAAACTGATTCTTCGAAAAGCTTTATACCATTTTAAAAACACTTTGGCCAATTAAATGAGGAAATAAAATAATTTATTTTTTTAAAATTAATTGCACATTATGATCTTCATTTTCTTAATTAATCAATTGTTTTTTAATGTAACTAAAGTTTTCATTCACTTACTCTTGTTGTAACATCTATCAATGTTCTTCTCATCCTCATTCTTGGTGTATCAGTTTCCCTTAAACTTATATTTTCGAACAGAACTTCGAGTCTTCCTGTTAGCCATGACTTAAACAAAATACTAATGCTAAATAATAAAATCAAAATTATCCAACAGAAATTAATCTTAATCAAAATTAATCGCAACATTGGAAATGAGTTCTATCGTAGATCAAGTTTAAGCTTTGTGAACACAATATTGTTGCCAAACGTTTTAAAGAAATTGGGTGTTGCCATATAGTCTTAAGAGCACAAATTACTTATATTATTTTCTTGAAAGAATGAACACTAAATTTTCAAAAGTATTGCTGCTTAAAAAATGTTTTAACGCATTTTTGACAGGTTTTAGATCATTTAAATACCCTCTTTCTGGCCATTTAAATGCTTACTTCCGGTTTTGCTATTTTTATAAAATCGAACATAACTTGGCCTCTAGGAAACATAGAAATAGAAGAAAACCTGTTTTGTAAAGCCAAACGATTGCTCTATTCAAAATAATAAACAAAAAATATGTATTTTGACCAAAATTGATCATTTCAACGTGTTCAAATACCTTATATTTTTCAATAATCTCATGACCATCAGCAATAATACTCTCTTAAGTTTGGTTTTATTAACGTTACACTAGAAGCAACACGAGGGCTATTTCCGAAGAACCTCGTCATTTTGAAAACCAGCCCAGTGACGAGGACGTAATTTCCACACCATGCCAACAGGAGGACTTTGGGCCACGACAGATTCAACATGCATCAACCCCGGCTACACGGCGGGTCTTTAGTGGTTCAGTTTAGTTTTTTATTAAAGTCACACTAGAAGCAACACTAAGGCTTTTGGCGATGGACCTCGTCAATTTAAACCTTAATCAAGTGACGAGGACGACACCTGAACTGAAACTGAATGAAGGAAAACCATCCGATACCTTAACCACTAGGCTACTGCGGCCACAACACACTCTTAAATATCTGCAACTACGATACTGATCCTAACATAAAGACACAAAACGTTCTTTTCAATTCTTAATGTTTCCATTTTCTTAATTTTTCACTTTCAAATCCCAACACATAACAAAAAGCGAACACCATACTGTTAACTCCACCCACTCCACTCATCCAACGGACCAATCATAATTCACCCTCTCACCGACACTACACCCAACTAACTCCGACACAAAAATTTTTCGACCAAAGTACAACCACGAAAGACAGCTACCCTATTGGTTGGCTGGGAAAGTCAGATAAATACCTTCTCTCCTCTTATCTCTCGGCAACCAATCGGAACACTTTACTAAAAGACAACTTTTTTCGAAATCTCAAAATTCTGTAACTAAAATATTTTATCTAATCACTTTTTTATAAGTCAAGTTACTCTTTTCAAAAAAAATTTTTATCACAATACAAATACAATTAAATTAAACCGAAGTAATGTTCCAAAAGTTCCATCCCTAATATGGAAATTAAGATCCAACTGGTTCAGACGCTCCAGTTACATCCCGTCAACCAATGTCCTTCCCCGTCTGGTCTCACGTAAACTGCGCAGAGCGGCTCGAAATGGCCACTGGTACTCTAAGCCACAGCTTTTCCCCTCACTTCATACCACCAACCGGATGATATGACCTGACTTATGACTTTTTGGTAAAATAATAGGATGTTTAGTTAATTCAGAATTAAGCGAAAATGCTAAGTTCCCTCCAACAAAACTTGATTTTCGTCTAGAAAAGGGCTTAGAAATTTCAACTTACTTTTATAGGATACGCTTACCTTGTTTTTAGGCTTTTATCTCTGCCCCAAGCCCGCGGTGGCCTAGTGGTCATAGTTTCGGATTCATGGCCGGCAGTTTTCGTTCAGTCGCGGGTTCGAGCCTTGGCTGCTGAAGACCCGCCGTGTAGCCGGAGCTGATGCACGTTAAAGCTGTCGGGGCTCAAAGTCCTCCCGTTGATTTGACCTGGAAGTTAGGAGGGGGGGTTCAACTCAGGCTCGTCACTTGACCGAGGTTCAAAATTATGGGGCCCGTTGCCAATAGCTCTAATGTTGCTTCTAGTGCGACGTTAATGAAAACTAAACTAAAAATCTCTGCACCAAATTCTTGTGCGTATGCATGCCGCAATAAAACTTTAAAAGCATGTTTAAGTTCTACATAGGTAATAAAATTATCATCTACATTCCCTTTCCACTACTTAAGCAGGAACCTAAATATGAAACTTGGAATTCTAATTAATTTTAAATAATCATTTGAAACTTCACAAAAACTGTCAAGAAAGTTATTCATTGTAGATTGGACATAAGTATTCACGATTGACTTCAGTTCTTCTGTAAATCTGGGGTCAGTACTTGAAATGTCCCGATAATTTGGAAGGTTAGCGTCACTGACGAAACTGGACCAGACCACCAAAAATTGTATCCAATAAGCTCGTCTGCAAAATGAAGTCTTGGCAGAGGATCTGTTGGATTGACATCGGACTTGAGGTGATGCCATTCAAATTTGCTAGTTATTTGAACAACTCTATTAGCAAAGAAACAGTTTAATCGACGGGTATTGTTTTTCTGGTGAAGCCTTAACTTCCCAGAATGATCTTAAAGTGTGATCCAAATTTGCGTTTTTTACAGCTAAAATGACGGTAATAAAAGAGATTACAGACGGCACAGATTAAGAGATTTTGTTGGTATCCCTTTGCACACCTCCAGTAATTAAATATCCGAATTATGTGTTTTGGAATAAGTTTTGTTTATTGATTAGTTTAGTTTTTATTAACGCCACACTAGAAGCATCACGAAGGTTTTGGGCGACGGACCTCGTAATTTTGAACCTCGGTCAAGTAACGAGGACGCCAACGGGAAGACTTTGGGCCCCGACAGATTTATCGTGCATCAGTCCCAGCAACACGGTGGGTCTTTAGTAGCCAAGGATCGAACCCTCGACTGAACGAAAACCTCCGGCCACGAATTCGAAACCATGACCACTAGGCTACCGCGGCCACGTTTTGTTTATTGAATCTAATTTGACTGGGTTTTAAAATTTCAAAAATCAGCTACGACAAAGTTATTACTCTGAGCAAAATATCGCTCTGCACTGTTCATATTCTCCGCAATTATCTTTCAAGTAAATAAATGCAATACTGAGAAGATCATATGTTGATTTTGTCTGGGAAATAAAAATCTGAATAACTTTTTTGCTTCCCGTAAGCATAGTTAAATCATTTACATCAGTTGCTGAAGACGCTTAGAGTGAAGAATGAGTGAGTGAATGTAAAGTTTATTGGCGCAACAGCCAGAAGTGGCTATGCTGCGCCAAACAAGATTTTAACTGTGGTCCAGACATGAAGAAATGGAAAAAATAGACAAAAGTGGATTGACAAGAAGGAGGCTCGAAAATAGAGAAGGATCACTTGGGGTGAAGAAATGGGGGGGGGAGTACCATTTACACATCCAGAACTCCCTACACAAGACGATTGATTAATGTGTTGATCCGAAGTGAATTTGCTTCTTCTATATAATAAAGAATGGTGTTTTAGCTTACATTCGGTAATCTGATTTTTTACATGCAATCGGCTAATTTATGTGATGGATTCAAACAATTAAGGGAGAGATTTTGGGTTTTACAAAAATTGAAATGTTCGAATACTTTCATTTTTCAGAACAATAGACATTTGTATGAGAATGATTGTCTTCACAAAGTGTACAATATTGTGAAGCAGATTTTACTAAAAAGTTTTTTGAATTGTAAAATGAAAAGGAATTTCTTCCGTAATTACCAGTAATGTTTAATTGCTTAGGTTTCGAATCAAAACTAGCAGAACAATTTAAATTTTCTTAAATTTGACATCTTTTTTCCAAGAAGCTCAAAAATGTTTTTTAAGTAGGTACTTCATTGGAGTTAGCTTTGCTAACTCCAATGAAGTACCTACTTCACCTACCTACAATACCTACCTACAATGAAGTACCTACTAGTTATTAACTTCATTGGAGTTAGCTTTGCTAACTCCAGTGAAGTTAATAACTAAATTGCTAACTCCAATGAATGCGTATCTCTAATTTTGCACTAGTTAAATTTACAAAATATCGACAAAGTTATTGCGTTCGAATTTTAATGTCTCTAAAGTACGAATACTTATCTGCAAAGTAAATATTAATAGACGAAGGTCTTTAGGGTTTTCTTTCATTAATGATTTGCAATTAATAATGCTTTGGATACGACTTTCAACAATAAGTTTGGTATTTTCATACCGAAGCGTAAGAGTTTAAACAAGAATTCGAAATTATTTGGTGATTGAGGTCATGGCATTTCAGATAATCGAATATTATTTTCAACGTTCCCACAACTATTTTCTTCAACTTTATATTTGTTAGCTTCACTAAGTTTATAAAGATGCAGTTTCCCACTCACCTGAAATTTTTGAATATCTTCATCGATTTTCGATAATATTGGTTCAACTTCATTAAAATTTTCATCACTTTCGATTTCGAAATAGGCTTGCATGATAACCTCGAAATAGTTTTTAATTTCCCCTAATCTGTCCAATACAGCTTTAAATTCAATTTCATTGAGATTCTCCAAAGATTTCGAAGATAGATCAACTGTACTTTGCCTCAATTTCGATTCGATGTCTTAATTGAAGGCGTATCCCTGATTTGGTTCGATTATTTTCCACTAATTTTCCGGTTCAAAAGACCACGAAATATGTGGGGCATGTAAAATATGATTTAAAACTTACGACAACTTATTGAAATATTATAAAAGTTTATTAACAGATTTTCACATGGGATTGAACCCGCAACAAAACGAACATTTTAAAATTTACAATGCCCTAGCGAAGAATTCGTTCCTTGCTCATATGCCACCCCATTGGCGTACTAGAATGCTTGCGAAGCTGAATATTCGCCAACAGGGAAGTGCTGGCGCCAACTATTGGGTTTCTGAAGGTATTAAACAATTAATCAGCATTAATACCTTCACATTCTTGTTGAACTTCGTGAAAGAATAAGGGGGAAACGAGCGGAATTGTGGAAGGACGATTCATTCCTCATTGTCTGTCGAGCGGTTTCTAAGCCAAGTGCACCATCCCTGTGTTGGACCATCCCCCTTATTCGCCGGATCTTGTGCTGTGCCATTTCTATTTGTTTTCTAAGGTGAAATCTGCATTTAATGGAACAAGATTTGTGTTGTTGAAGTTGTGAAAGAGAAAGTGGCACACATCATGAAGAAGCTGGCAGCAGAAGACTTCCAGCACTATTTCGAACAATGGAAAATTCGCTTGGAGTGTCTTAGGGATAGAGGAGTATGTATATCAAAGGTGATAATAAGCAAATTTGTAAGAAATCAAAGGAAAAAAAAAAACGTTTTACAGCATCAGTCTCATTATTTAAGAGCCACACCTCGCATACAAATATAATGAAAAAAGTTGAAAAATTTATTTCAGTGAAAGAAGTCTATAAACTTGCCTAATTTAACCTGTAAGATTTTTAAAAGAAATATTATTACAGTTTCTTTCTTTCTTGCCTTTTATTCCTTCGTTACGATACATGTATGATTCCATTGAATAGAATTCTATATGTATCGTAATTTTTTACAAATGGTTTGCTTTTCTCAATGATATTTTTTTTATTAAGATCGATAACATTTTTATTGCATGTTTCCTATTCTGTAAACTGTTCTTTTTTTAAAAAAATTTATTTTAATAGATGTCATATTTGTGAAGATGGGTTTGATCAAGCATTTTTCAAAATGTTATTAATTATATATTGAATAATTTTATTACATTTTCTTTATGCTGGTTTTATGTCAACAATATTTCAATCCTTGTCATTTGACTGGAAATGTAATCTATGTGCACTGTTTCTTAAGGAGGATGTTATCTGAGTTGGTATATCCCTTTCCTACCTTCCACATCACAGCAGGCTCAGACTCGGATGATATTAATTAATGCCAGCTGACTAAACGTTACAGACTTTTGTATTCTGTTTATTCAAATTTAATTACATAAATACAAAGGCGATTTCTAATATTTTCTTAAAATTGTGATTATTTTTTACATTGAAATACTGGGATTAATATTGAAAATTTTAAAAAACTTTTTCGAAAAATGACTCGCAAAATATAGGTGTTTTCTCAATTTTGATTGATGTTATCAGTAATAGTAACCATTTTATAATTATGTAAATATGTTTAAAATTTTGTATTTTAATTTTTAATTAATATAATACAAATAACTTGGGTTTAATTTTCAAAAACTTCTTGTTTGTTGCTTGTAGCAAAACATTTGTTAAAATATCAAATTTGTGATAAAATAACTGAAGCTTAAATTATAATTTTCAAAATTAACGCAAGATTGATCATCTTATGAATGGAAAAGTTATTTGGAAATGTATATTCCCCAAAGACATAAAAAAATTCGAATCGGATTATTTTCAACACAATTCTCACGCACAAACACCCACATTTCTCCCGTGAAGCACTTCCAGAGTAATTCAAAGGAGAAAATGACTAATCATCTCTTTCATCTTGCTTTGAAATATGAAATCAGCCGCAATAAAAAAGGAAACAAATTTATTGAATTAAATTGTTTGAATCCTATCTGTTAAAACAGGAAATATTCAATTTCATTAAAATGAACTAGTTAATATCGTGATATGTTTTAATCCAAATGGTAAGCACAACGTTCAGAGTTTGTGGAGCTCAAATCAATAGCTTGTTTCTCTGTTTTATTAAAACATATATCCCAATTTTTTTAAAAGTCGGTTTATAATGCGCGACAAAATGCTATGCATTCTAAGTCATTTTTACCCGAATTCCCCACGGACTTTAAGAAACTCCAATAAAAAAATTAATGTAATTCATATTATTTGAAAGGTACAAAGTTTAAGTTTTTTTAAAATACCTACCAAGGTATGTATCACTATATAGTAAAACAAAAAAAAAAAAAAAAAAAACATTAGCATATTCTGAGTTTTTTAAATGCTTTTAATGAAATTGCTTCAGGCATTTCAGAGAGAATAACATTCTTTTCTAAGAAATGGGAAGAGAAGCAATCATTATAGTTTTTTAAACCATATTCATTCAGATCTGAAAGTCGAAAGACCTCATCACTTACTGTGTCTCATATTATAGAGGTAAAATAGAATAGAGGCAAAATTTTTAAGAAAATTCAAAGTTTATTTGCGGTTAAAGCATCATTAAAAGTTTAAAATCAAATAATTCTGAAAGGCAAAATCATTTTCAAACAAATATTTAAATGGTACTATATATGTATTTTTTTAATTAACTAAAAATATAATATATTAACGCCTAATACGGACTTGTAAATAATTTTAGGATTCTTTCTAATGCTATATAAAGAAAATCATTGTTTAAATTTAAATTAAAAATTGCATGTTAACGACTGTTATATATTTAATCAAATAACTCATGTTCCTAACTCTTAATGTTTTAAAAAAAATCCCATCTGTTCTACACCTAATGCGTCACCTAAAACTTAAGAGGTGGTAACAGTTTGTGGAACTGTGAGTGCTCCCTATCTGGCTATGAGGACTTTGAAACAATTGTCCATTGATGAAGAGAGTAATTTCCCGATTGCATCACTGTGTTGCTTGACGACTTTTTCATAGACGATGTGCAGTGTGACACTCAAATTTTAGATGAGGCTAAAGAGTTGCAGCAGCAAAATATAACTATATATTATGAAAAACGCTGGAATGCAGCTTCATACGTGGTGCACAAACCATCCATAACTACCACCAAGTTTTCGATGGTAATTATAATTTCTCAAATCCAAGTGAAACTCAAACCTTAGGAGTGTCCTGAAAACCAGTGGATGACTGCTTTTCTTTTCCAGTATAAAGAGGAGCTTGGTACTTCATACACAAAAAAGAGTGTGCGATCAAATATAGCAAGATTATTTGATCCTTAAGGACTACTTGGTTCAATAGTAGCTAGAGCCAAAATATTCATGCAGAAACTTTGGGACTTAAAAACTGATTGGACTGACTCACTTCCAACAACAGATCATCAAGAATGGCATAAGTTTTTGGTTATGTTAGAAATCATCAATAACATTGACATTGAGAGACGAATTGTGATTGAAAAAGCTACCCAGATGGAGATCCATGGCTTCTCTGACGCTTCAGAACATTGCTTCGGAGCAGTGGTTTGTTGCAAGTCTTTCAGTTCGACTGGTGACCAGCATATCTTGAGTATCACTGGTGAACAGCCTTACATTTCCAAGGCTGGAATCTTGTGTTGCAGTCTTACTATAAAAGTAAGTGAAAAGAATCCTTGCTACAATTAAACTGAAAACAACAGTGTTCTTATGGAGTACTTTCATGAATCCAATGGATCTAAAAACGTTTGTACAAAACAGAGTTACCATCATTCAAGATAACACATTCATAAACCAGTGGGGGCATGTTCATCTGAACAAAGAACTCAGAAGATATCCTTACACGATGAGTAGACCCTGATAAATTGGTCAACAACTGAATGTGGTTCACTGGCCCCTCATTTCTATCCAACAGTGTTTATCCAAAGCAAGCCATTTCTGTCTCCAAAGAATGTGAGGAATTTAAAGCAGAACTTAAAAACTGTCGGTGTGATGAGTTTGGTGAAAAATTATCTGCTTTTAATGTTGCCGTAAATAATTTTATTCATGATATACTTAATTTAAGTAATAATTATCCCTTTGACGGTTAGGTGAATCAGCAGTTTCGCTCTCCTGTGACGCGCAGCGCTACGATCAAACGGTCGGTGAAAGTGAGTGCCTTTTTTTCCCTAGTGGCCTTCGAAATTCTCACTCTCTTCTGAAGGTGATACGTTGACGTTGAAATTCAATGGGCACCCGGAGCGCTCCACCATCCCAAATCTGGCATTTAAATGATGCTTGGAAATGATGGTTTTTTTTTTTCATGTTGAAGAAGTGATGCCTAGGTTGATGAGTTGAAGAAGTCTTGATAATCTATTGGAGGGTTTATGAGAGATAGTAGTATGAAGTTGGAAAAAGGTATGGCGCCATCTATTGGATGTGGGAGGAACTTCAGTGGAAATGAAGAACCATGGGTCGAAAAACTTAATCGAGAGATGAAGAGGAGTTCTTGCTTTTGGATTGGTTGACTGGTGAGTAGGTGCTATGCTGCTATTGGCTGTCAGCGATTGAGTGTAAGTTACTATATATGTGATGGGTGGAGTTTGTGAACTATGTTAGTGCTGTTTGGTGAATATGGAGAATTATAGCTAAAATTAAGTTTATGGTGGGTTGTAGTCTAAGGGAATTTTCCTGGGTCTTTTTGTATTAGGGTGTAGTTGGTATCCTTCTAGATTTTGAATGTTTGGGTTGTTAATATTAGAAAGTGAATTAAAGAAATTTGCGGCAAGTTTTTGAACGTGTTTAAAGGTGGTTATTTGCAGTGCTTTATATATATCTGTGTTTTTCATGTACATGGAGGCCCTGACGATCATCCTGATAGTAGAGCTTTGTAATATTTCTAAGATGTTGAGGTTTGACTTTGGACAGTATGCCCATATTGGGCTGGCGTAACTGATTATAGGACGCATGGTAGCTGTGAAGATAAGCAATTTGTTTTGTAGGTTCATTTTAGATTTTCTATTGATAAGGGGATAAACTTTATGGGATAATTTGTGGAATTTTTTTCTCTGATGTTTAGGATATGTTTTTTCCACGTCAGATGCTTATCGAAAGTTAGGCCTAAATATTTTGCATGTGTGTCCCATGGGATTTGTTTTTGAAAAAATGTGGGGGGGGGGGTAGTTTTCTTTTGGTGAAAATTACAGCTTGAGTCTTGTCTACATTTACTTTGATTTTCCATTTGTTAAAATATATGTTAGGAGTAGTTCAAGGTGTTTATTTAGGGCAAAAGTAACAGTTTTAGGATTTTTAAATTTTGCGACTATGGCAGTATCATCTGCGTACATATTTAGTGTTGTCAGGGAATAATTTGGAATATCATTTAAATAGAAGTTGAAAAGAAAGGGACCGAGTAAACTTCCTTGAGCTACTCCTGAGTTTATTTTGCGTGGGGTGGATAGGGTATCATTAATTCTGACCTGGAAAAAACGATCATTGCAGTATGAGTGAATGAGAAGAATGAGGGGGGGATTATTTTGAATCATTTTGTATGTTAAACCATCTAGTCAAACTCGATCGAAGGCTTTGGCAATATCTAGGAAGACTACTCCGGTGGATTGTTTTTTGGTGAAGCCAGAGGTGATGATTTCTGTAAGTTTTAGTAAGGGGTGTAGAGTAGAGTTTTGAGGTGAAGCCAAATTGGTTAGGGTTGTTAAGATTATTAGATGTTAGGAAAAGTTTAAGTTTATCTAGGATTATGGATTCTGTTAGTTTGCCTAGTGTAGAAAGGAGAGAAATGGGACGATAGTTATCTGGGAGATGAGCATTTTTGCCTGATTTTAAAATGGGGAAGATAATAGCATTTTTCCAAATTTTGGGAAAGTGGTTAAAAGTTAAAATTTTATTAATGATTATTGTTAGTAGAAAAATAATTTTAATTGGTAGGTTTTTTAACATTTTATTAGTTATTGTGTCTTTACCAGGAGCTTTTTTGTTTTTTAGCATTTTGATAAAATCTATGATGTCTTGTGGAAGTGGAGACTTCGTGTGGAGGGGAGGAGGAGAGGTAATTTTGAATAGTGTGTGTTACATTAGAATCAAAAGTTGGGTCAGAGGATGGGTTGTTTTGGAAATTTTGTTCTAGTTGGTCAGCTAGTGTTTCTGATTTTTGTTCATTTGTTATAGCAGTTCCATGTTGGGTGTTGAGTGTGGGGATTTGTGATCTTTTATTTTTAAAAAAATTTGTGAAATTCCAGAGGGAGTTATCTTGAGTATTAAGATTTTCTAGTTTGAGTTTCCATGTTCGTTGAGAAAATTTTTGTACTTCTCTTTTGATTTTATTTTGAAGTCTGTTAATTTGTGTTTTTAAGGATGGATTGAGTGAACGTTGATATTGTTTTCTGAGGTTGTTTATTGTTTTAATTAGATCTTTAATGTGGGATGGAGTGAATGTTTGACTAGTGTGTTTTACTGGTTTGGAGGCGTGTTTATGTGAGTTAATTATGTTATCAGTAAGTGTGTGTATGTTATTTTCAAGTTGTTGGGTGTTGTTGATATTTGCAATTTTTAAGAAATTTGTGTTTCATGTAGGTGAGATGTGAAAGTTGACTAACATGTGTAAGTGGATCTATTGTTGATTTCGTATGGGATGTTGCATGTGAATTCAATTAAAACTGGGTTATGGTCTGAGCCGATTTCTGGTATGGAAAATTTTTTGAAGGGCTGTTGAAATTCTCTGAGGAGGGCTATGTCAATTGTGGAGTAAGAGTTATGACCAAACGTGTGGGAGTGGGGGGGAAAGAATTTTTAGATCGAGTTGATTGGCAAAGTGATTTAATTGATTACCGCGGGTGTTGTTTCTATTGCAGTTCCAGTTGAGATGGTGCGCGTAGAAGTCTCCTAAAAGGATACAGTTGCTATTTGTTTGTAGTAATTTTTCTAAGTCTATTGTGAAGAGGTGAGGGTCAGATCTTGGGGGTACATAGATTGATGAGATAGTGATGGGATTTTGGTTTGGGGGAGTGAGAACTATTGTGGTTGATTCAACCCATAAGTGTGGTGTGGTAGACAGGGAGTGATGTTTCAAGTTTCTTTTAATTAAAATCATGGTTCCACCGGAAGCAGCTTCCTCAGTGATGCGATCATTCCTGTATACAGTGTAGTTTTGAATATAGAAGTTTGGGTTTGAGATGGGTTTCCTGTATTAGGATTAGGTCAGGTGAGAATTTTATGATGAATTCGGTAAGCTCTACTACTTTGGATTTAACGCCATTAGCGTTCCATGAACATATCCTAAGACCCAGGGGATTAAGGTTAGGGCTATTAATCATCGTTATTCATTATGGCTTCTAAGATTGCGAATTTTTTCTTTTCGTTAGATTTAGCATTTTTAATTTTAGGGAGGAGTGTAAGTAGACCAGGTATCAGGGTGGATACTTCGGCGAGTTCCTTCAGTTGTTCTATGGCGGCGAGGAGTGCATTAGCAGGGTTGTTTTCGGATCCTTTTCTTCTGTGGTTGGTTTTTACTGGAACTTTGGTACTTTGATTTTCTTGGGGTGGCGCCATCTGTTGGTTGGAAGTGAGGTCATTGGCGTAAGATGTATTTTCCTGAATTTTGTTAGTGGATGATTTGAATTCAGAGCCTTTGGGAGGTTTTGGGTAAGCAACTCAGCCCCCGTATGAGGCAGCATGTTCTATGGTATTACAATTTATGCATTTGATATCTTCTACTTTTCCTTGGATGTCACAGTCTTTAGTTGGGTGGTTTCCTGAGCATTTTAGGCAGCGAGGTTCCATATGGCAATTTTGGGATGAATGGTGAAAATGATTGCAATTGAAGCATTGTGTTATTTGATTAGATTTATATTGATCGACTGATATTGACATATAGCAAATGTTGGTAAGATCGTAGATTTTTTGGTTTTTTTCGCTTCTTGGTAAAGTTACCATAAAGACAGGAAGTGGGAGTTTGGTTCTTCTATTGATTAGCTGGTTAACTTTAGTAAATGTAAATCCTAGTTCAGTTAATTCTTCTTCTATGTCTTCGGTAGGGGTGTCTCGTGGAAGTCCTTTTAAAACTATTTTTATAGGCCTAGTATCTTTCGGTTGAATTACGTAGTGTTTGTAGGGAGTGTTTTCGAGGGTTTTTGCTAATTTACGGTAGTCTTCATGGGTATCCGTGTAGAGCTTAATGTACTCTCCTGATAGCCTGGTCCTGAGTTTAGATACTGCCGCGGTTAATTCTCTTAATTGCTGTCTATAGTTCTTGTGTATTTTAAGCATGATAGGTGGAGGGAGATTTTTTGGTGTGAAAGTTTTTGGTGGTGATGGTTGATTGTTTGATGAGGTAGTTTTAGTTTTAATTAAAGTGGGTTGGTTTACAGGTGTGGTTGGTTGTTTTTCAGAAATGGATAGTCCGGCAAATTTGTTTTGGGTTTGTATTGGTAAGCTTTGAATAGGGGAGAGATTAAGTTGTCTTTTTGTTTTATTTTTAGGTGGGGTAATAAATCCGTAATTTTCAGTTTTCCTTTTAGTAGTGTTTTTAAGTGGTGTGGTTGGTGGGATGTTGTGCACTGTGCAGCCAGCAGCATCGCAAGGCGCTAGAAAGGTGTACTCACCAGTCATCAGTTCTCGTTGTTTCTTAAATTCTTGAGTCATCGCACATTGGGTAGTGTAGATGGGGTGATCAAATAATCCTTGTCTTTCCAGGTTCCGTATCAGGGTTTGGCAGTGGTCAATAGAGTTGGTGTAGGTTTTTAGATCTTTCTCAATTTCCTTCCTACGCATACAACTTGAATGGATGTCCTCACGTGGTGTGGGAGTGGAAGCACGGGAAGAGTTTGCGCTTGAAATCATATCCTGTTCAATAACCGATTCGGAGTCCGTATCCATGGTCGTCTTAGTCAGAGGCAGAGAAAAGTTGAAAAAATTGGGAATTTATTTCCCTCGCAAATAAGCACGAAGAAGTACTGCTCAGGAAATAATTCAAAATTTAAGTTAATAAATAGCGGATAAGGCGAACCGAGCATAAAGAACTACCATCTATCGATGGTAGTTCTTCGAGTCATGTGTCATCAATATCTGAAGGTAATACGGACAGCTCGCTCACTTTTAGAAGATAGTTTTTAAGGAATTATTTGAGCTATAATAATTTAATATTTACACCAATTGTAACTTGCACTTATAAGCGATTCAATAAATATTAAATATTATAAATGTTAGTTTGTAAAATATTAAATTAAAATATCTAAATAAATACATGTAATTTTAAGTTTTATAAAACATGATATATTTATCTAAAATTCTTTCCACCGTTTTTCAATAACAAACTCCCGCCAAATTACTCAAGAAAAATTACTGGATTAACCGCCGAATCGGCAACATTTTTCCTTAATATGTAAAAAAATTACGGTACCCTTACCGTCATCTTTACACTATCACATCAACTAAATTTTGTCAATATATATCGTTTGTAACACGAATAACTCAAGATAATATACGCGGACGAACTCAGCTCGTCAGCGTCCATTGGGGAAAAGTCTCTCTGCTCGAGTAGGGTTTGGCTGTAACCAATTAGGTCGAAGGACGAGCTGAATTCGTCAGTGCCCATTATGGGATGCTATTAGGTTGACGAGGTGGGATCATTCATAACCACTGAAGGGTTAAATAACTGTTCTTCGTATTTTTAGTTATGTTTTAGGTTATTAAATAAGATACAGAATCCTTTATCAGAGCATCTGGGTCACTTGAATTTTTACTACCAGCCATTCATTGTGAATAGCCCTCTTGCGACGAAATGTAAAATGGATCAGTACTCCTTGTTCTGCGAGAGAGTGTGAGTGCAAGATGAGCGACTGGAGGGGTTGTTAATGTGATGAGAAATAAAAATGTAAAAAGAGACATGTGAACTTTATTTTGAATGTGAAATAAACAAACTGTCCATCGAGATTAGAGTGTGTGTGTGAACATTTGGTCTACGTCGTGCTGAGCGGATTATACGACTGTGAATTTATGTTTACAGTGAGAATTTTGACCTTCGAATAATAATGGTGGTAAAAGTCAGCGCAGATACAATGACTGCAAAACCGATTTTGATGGCGTCTAGTGCCTAGCCTATTCTCTCTAAAAGTAATAGTGTGGGTAAGTGATTATTAGAAACTTTTCTATTATGTCTTTGTCTAACTTAAAAAAAGGATGAGTTAAAGTGTGCATGTTCTGATCTAAAAATTTAGCTCTCATCTTCCAATAAAGTAGAATCGAAAAGGAAATTGAACTTTTGAAACTCAAATCTGCATCTTGTGAGAATAAATCACTTGATGATGATGAGTAGAAGTTTAATTTAGAGAATCTAATTAAGAGTATAAAAATATTGGCTATTCCTGTTCCTAAGAATGTTGAGTGTTTTAATCTCTTTCAATTCGCTCTAGAAAGCATTCAAAACAAAAGGAGATAGTGATAAATAAAAGCGGAAATTCTATTAAATATTTTGGGAGATAGAATCGGCAATTTAATGGTTTATGTAAAAGAACAGTTTGATGGTTATGAAAAAATCAAATCTTTTGTGTTAAAGCAATTTCAACCTGTGACGGCTCTATCCGCGATCTTTTCACTAACAGTCCTCTTGGAGAATTTTTGGTCCTTAAATATTATTTTAATAGAAAGCTTCCTCCGAAGAAAAGAGCGTAAACATGCAAATGAAGACTGCTATATATAGTCTAAACTTTCGGGTTAGGGGGAAGAGATAGGATAGACTGCTAGCGGAGCAGTGAATAATCAAATTGATTGCTAAGCGTGGATATTTAGTAATTAATAATTGTATTACTTAAGGTGACGATCTGTCACTTGAGATTGAATCTAGATTAGTTAGCTAAGAAGTCAGAGCTATTGAATTAAATAAGTGTATAAAAGTATTTAAAGTCTTCTTACATCTCGCATACTTCGTCAATTGTCCTCATATTTATTAATTGGGTGCATCTCTTAACTTGGGTTGATCAAACTTGTGTTGTAAATAAATTAAGTGTTTTAAAGCATGTCGAGTCTTCTTTTCGACCTCCCCACGATGAGGGAAGAGAGTTTACCTCACAAACCAACTCCTAGAGAGGGTATAAAACATTTTAAAAGTGCAGTAAAATTGCCTACGAAAAATTACATGTAATTTTCATCAAGAGTTAGTTCTGTTTATGGATATTACATTCAACTTCGTAAAGTGAAAGAATTTTCTAAATTGTGTTTAAGGATTCAAAAAGTCATAAGTATTATAATAGAAGGAGAATACCTTTTGACACCACAGAAGCTAGGAAGAGAGTGCGATTTATTTTTAGCTTCTAAAACCGGAAGTAAAACAAAATGTAGTTATTTGGTCTCCCTCAATAGTTTATAATGATCAAAGGAGATTTGTGAAGGGTAATTTTGATAATCGAAATAATAAAAATATTTATAAAATGTTTTTGTTGAATGGTAATTTAAAATGTATTTTGTGCCATAACAACCATTCAATATTTCAGTGTCAGGATTTTCAAAAATTGTCTGTCAACGATAGAGTAGAATTTATGAAAGCTCAAAATTCATGTTTTAAATGCCTTTCACCAGGTTGCAATGTTGAAAAGTGCTCTGCGAGAAACTACTTTTGTAAAAAGCCACATAAGTTACTTCATTTTCCCATAGATTCTGATCAGTTCAGTGATAAAAACGCATCTAGAATACAATAACAAATTAAGGAGAGGATTCAAAATCTAATCTAAATCCGGGGAGTAATGTTTTTATCCAACTTCTATTGAAATCAATGAAAGTGTGAAATTGTCATTTGCTGCTACTAGTTCGGCTCAAAATAAATTAATGAGTACTGTATTTTTGAGTACAGCTGCATTTTTTATTCGTGACAAATATGGGAATTTACAATCCGTTAGAGAATTACTTGATACAGGTAGTCAGTCAGATATTATGACTAAAGAGTGTGAAAATAGATTAGAGTTAAAAAAAGAAAAAATTAATGTGACAATATTGAGTTAAGATAATTATTCCTCAATGACTGTTACCAAGTTTGTTAAGGGTAAGAATTAAGTTTCAAATACTGATAAGAGTTTTAATCAAGAATATGAGTTTCTTGCTGTAGATAAAATTACTGACTTAACCCCAGTTAAATATTTAAACTTAAAGAACAAATTTGTGCTCTAATGAAAGTTTTACAGTCCAAGGTTGCGGTCCAGTTAGACAACAGGTTTACGGTGGATGTCATAACAGTGAAATGATCTATAGGAGCAGGCAGAAACCACAAAGTATCGAGCGTCAACTTAGATCACGTAACCAAAAGCTCGATATTTGCCATTCCCATGACCGAAGACAAAATGTGTTGTGCCAAGAGGATTGTATTTGCATTAGCACATTTGGAAAATGACAAAAAAAAAAAGCCATAGAAACCCTTAGAGATCACAGGGGACCAGCATTACTGGAAAAGTGCAACTAATCTGTATGATTCTGTAGGTGTTCCTATGAGTACGTGCACATTCCAAGACATAGCAGCGTTCGAAACCCACTTAAATGTGCAAATAGTGATGATATCGCCTGAAAATGTGAATCAGGTAAATTTTTTCCTTAATGCATGATTGTTAAAATTATCACACACGTCTAATTTTTGTTTGTATTTTTACAGGTGTTTTACAAAGGCCAATGCAGACCACGTCGCGTCAATTTAGGGCTTCACGACGGGCATTATGACGTCATCAAGTCATTGAAATGTTTTTATGCCTCGGATTTTTTTTGAGACATCTGCGATAAGCCTTTTGAACACTTAAATGAGCATCAATGCCCAAATGCATGCTTTATTTGCTTGTGAACAGAATGTATGCAGGAGAAAACGCAAAGGTGTCAGGATTGCGACAGACTGTGCGATTCGGACGAATGCTTTAAAATGCATAAAGCAACGGAGGGTAACAAGAATTATCGATTTGCGATCGCGTGAGTACTTTTTTCTACTTTTTTTACTATTACGTTTTCTTAGAATAAGATGCATTTACGATTTTTTTAATTTCTTTTAGATATACCAATGTACCAACTGTTGTAAGGTGATAAGATGACGGGATTGTCCGAAATACCTGCATCAGTGTGCTGACCATCTGTGCCATTTACCCCACCTGGCATCTCAAAAACAAAATGATAATATTTTTTTTATTTCGAAACGGACCAATCTTCAGGGGAGCACTTTGTAAATTTCCCCTTGGCGCAATATGCTAACGGCGAAGAAAAAGTGTTCGATGGATACACGGCCTGCCAGGACTTTTGTGAGCGTTTGTTATCCCCACGTCACAAGGAATTCACTGTCATTGCGCACAACATGAAAGGGTTAGTTTTTATGGGTTTTTTTTTTTTACTTTATGTTTAAGGAAAATGGAAATTGTTTTATGTTTATGAGAGTGTTGTGTCTAACAAACTCTTTTTTCAGGTTTGACGGGCAATTTATATTAGTTTGGTTGCTGAAACAGGGCATAGTGTCGGAAGTGATACCGAATGGGTCCAAACTGATGTCCATTCAACAGCCATCACAGAACACTAGAGTGATCGATTCGTTAAACTTTCTTCCGATAACTGTGTCAAAACTGCCAAGCTGTTTTGATCACACGGAATTAAAGAAGGGGTATTTCCCCCATCTTTTTAATGTTCGTGAAACCCAAAATTACATTGGTAAGTTGCTTGATCAATCCTTTTATTGTCCTGATTCTATCTCATCTGCCTGAACATTATCTTAGTGTTGTTCATGTCTTGGCATGAACAACAAAAGATAATGTTTTTGATTTCAAGACACAAATGCTCTCCTATAGTCGGTACGTAAAACATTTTTTTTTTTAAAATTAGAAAATGTGCATTTTACAAAAAGAGTATTTATGTATATTTTTTTTCTCATTTTAGTTCTGATGTTGATATTCTCTGCCGCTGTTGTATGATGTTTCGGGAACAGTTTATGGAGATTGTGAATGTAGATCCATTTCGGTAAGTAATTATTTTCCCGACGTAAATGTTTTAACCTTGTGTGTGAATTCGGCCATTGAATGTGCATGTTCCTTTGTCCGATATGTAACCATTGCATCGGCCTGCATGACAATATATGGAATGAACACATTCAAGACAATTCAATCGCCGTGGTTCCGGTACACGGCTACAGTCATGGAAAGCAATTCAGCCCTGGTGCGATTCGGTGGTTGGATTACATATCCTTCACCGAATAACTGAAAAATCTTCACAGTTTGAACGGAAAGGGTGGAAAAAAAATTAAAGGAAATGTTGTTGACGGATACTGTGAAGAAATTAAATCAGTTTATTAGAATCAGGTAAATATCGCGAATTATATACAGAAAATATTTTTATTGTATATCTTTTTGTTGTATTGTATACCTTAAAAACTTTATTGTTAACAGTTTTTTAATGTATATTTTATTTTTAGGGTTGTTTGTTCTATGGATGCACTGTATGCTTCGACGGAGATACCATGCATCTGTTGAAACAGTGTACTATGAGCACCATACGGCGTCGCACCGAGGAGAAATGTGAAAATTTGAGATCATTCGGATATAACGTGGTGGAAATGTGGGAGCACGAGTTCCTGCATCTTAAAAAGGAAGATTCGAAGCTTCAAGCTTTCCTGACGTCACACATCATTCAGGTTCGTTTGAATCCAAGAGATTCTTTCTTTGGAGGACGTACAAACGCGTTAAAATTTTTTCACGAAGGAAACATTAAACACGTGGATTTTGCCTCCCTTCATCCATGGGTAAGTTATTTTTTCTCTTCATACATTCTCTGAATAGAATTATTTTGATATTTATATTTACATTTTTCTTAATTTTTTCAAAGATAAACAAGTATTGCCAGTATCCCGTCGGACACCTTGAAGTAATTACCGAAAGGTTTCAAGACGTGGATAGTTATTTTGGAATCATCAAATGCAAAGTGATTCCACCTACGGATCTGTATCTACCGGTACTTTCCTGCCGATCCCAAAACAAGTTGATGTTGCCTCTGTGTTAGATATGTGCTGAAGAACAACAAAGTGCATGTTAACATTCCGATGACGAAAGAGCTCTTATTGGCACTTGGGTCTCGGAGGAACTGAAACTGGCAAAGAAAGAAGGATACCACATCTCTCAAGTAAGTCATGAAAAAAATATTGAAATCATATTTTGTTTATTCAATGACTTCATTCTTTTGACTGTATTTTTTTTTTTAAAAAATTTCAGATTTACTAAGTGTATCATTTTTCAAAATCGTCTGATATTCTCTTTCGTTCATGTATTGACTTGTTTCTAAAAATAAAAAGAGAAAGTAATGGATGGCCAAGAGAATACTCGTCAGATGAGGAGAAAAAAAAAAACATCAGTGAATACGAGAGAAAGGAAAGTATCACATTAAATTCTTTGCATACTGCAAAAAATCCATGGAGGAGACAAGTTGTAAAATTGGCACTCAATAGTTTTTGGGGAAGGTATAACTCTTTATTTTTTTTTACCTTCAAAACTATTATAATGTTTAAGAGAGAGAATTTGTTATATCATATTTTCTATTTGTACTGGTGAGAATGAATACAAATGAAACGAAACTGTCTTACGCCAACAGTGTACCGGATTTCAATCGATATTTGAGTGATGCGACAAAAAAACTTAAGTTCATTTTTATTTAAAATAATATAATGTTTATACTTTATAACATGATAGCATCTAATTACAACGTTTTTCTGAATTTCACTTGGTGTGAGTGTGTGTGTGTGTCATCAAATTTTCGATCGTTAATTTAACCAACTTCCCATCAAGCTAGAGCTTTGAAATTTCGGGAATCGTTCGTACTCGCCTAACAATGCAATATTTAGACGTTTGCGACAAGTTTTAACTAATATTTCAATAATTTTAATAAGTCAAAATATTCTTTCCTCTAGGCGCTTTTAGGATTGAGGAAAAAAAAATTTCCCCCTCTGGGAACACCGGGCACTCCCCACACCACATGACGCCTCGTAAAACTATTGTACTCACAAAGGGGAGATACTATCTCCGAGATAGTAAGGGTTGCTGACTTTTAGTCAATATTCATGAGCAAGAAAGAAAGTTTCCAATATTTGGCACCATGTCTTATCACAATAATTTTTTCTGAATTCTGGTTCCCATTTTTTTTTTTTTAATAGAATGACTTACAAACTTTCAAATGCATGTTTTGATTTTATGAGTATTATGAATTTTTTAATACGCTCACAAATGTCTCTTTTTTAAGTAAATTTTAAAGTTAAAAATAACCAACAGTTTTAACTAATATTTCAATAATTTTCTTTAATAAACTTTGCCACCATATAAAAACGTTGGTTTTTATATCGAATTATTTTTTATTCGAATTCTTACAGATCTAAGATATTTTTCTGCCTTCGGAAGAGGTGGCTGCAATTGAATGGTACGTCTCAGACGAATTTGTGGAACAGGATGCCTCCACTAACATTTTTATCGCAACATTACGGCAGCCTTGTCCAGACTTAAACTTTATCATGAAATGGATAAACTGGGCAGAGACGTATTATATCACGACAATGACTTTCCTCGGAGACTTCACGGACGAGCTGGAGGGAGATACAGTTAAAACGTTTGTGTCTGGTAAGTATTTTTCTTTTCGACAAAATAATAAATTTTTTTTTCAGGAAGTAGTAATGAAATAATGTTTCTATATACGAAAAAAGGGTTGTAATTTTAATTTTTTTTTCAGGGGATCCCAGAAACTACGATTATAAAACTGAGAGTGGAGTAACCTGCTGAAAGTTGATGGCTTTACGCTAAATTTTAGAAATTTGCAACTCATAAATTTTGACAGCATGCTTCACTTAGTGACATGCTTAGAGAATGCATCTATTGCAGTCACCAATCCTAATAAAATCATCCGGGAACCCAAGAAAAGAAAAGTAATCAATAAAATGGAAACCAAACTATACAGTTTCGTGTACGACAAACGAATGATACAAAAAAAAAAATTCAACACTTCCGTATGGTTTTAAATAATATTATATGTTGTAAATACTTTGTACACACACATGTATATATGCTTTATGTTGTAAATATTTTGAATATATATATTTATGCTGTAAGTTGTAAATATTTGTTGTTGTTGTGTAAATACTTTTTTTAAAAAAAAATTATCAATAAAAAAGTTTTAGTTCCCAAAATATGTCTTTCTTCCCTTGTAAGAAATTACATTTTTAATAACATAAAAATTTATGTTTCCAATTTATTTTGTATTCAAAATGTTATTTTGTACTTATTAACGAACGTCAAATGTAATTTTTTTTTTTTTCTAACAATGAAAATTGCTTAAAATTTATTTTCTACTTTTTATCAAAAAAAAAAAAAAAAAAAAAAATCTGCTTGAAAATTTATTTTCTATTTAAAAAATTATATTCTGTTAAAAATGTAAGGTTTAAAATGTATCTTACAGGGAAAAACAATGTCTTAAAACTTATTTTTAAATATAAAATATTCAAAATTTATTTTTAAAAATATAAAATGTTCGTAATTTATTTTTCTAACACTCACAAAAATGATCAAAATTTATTTATAAATATAAAATATTTAAAAAAAAATTTCTAATATTCAAAAATTTTCGAAATTATTTTCGACTTTTGAAAAATCTGTTTTAAAATTTATTTTAAATTAAAATATAAAGGAATGTACTTTTAAATATATTATGTTTCAGTTATTTTCTTCTAACTCGAAACATGTTTAAGAAGAATTAGTTTTCTGTCATTAAAAAAAATTGTAACTTAAAACTTTACTTTCTGTTTTAAAAAAAAAAAGTTATTTTTCCTACTTATAAAATTTTGTCTTAAAAAAAGTTTCTAATTGTAAGAGTGGGTTCTTTTATGGTGTCATTTAATTACGAGCATTTCATTTCTTATAATTTTTTATTACAGGACATACTTTACAAATATGTAACACACACAAAATACATAAAGAAAACATAGAAAGGACTTCAGTCCTTCAGCGAGCTGAACGCTCATCAAGATCTGTTACGCCTTCAGGAATTGCGTCATTTCTGTAACAGGCGCTGGCGGACTCTACACAACTAGAGGGCGCCAGTGCCTCACATCTTCCCTTTCAAGAGGGTGTCGCACAAAAAAAATTACATGTACTAAGCAATTCACAAAACTGCATCTAGAAAAAAAGAAAAACATTAATAATACATAAATTCATGCACAAAGAAATATTGAGTATTTTTTTAAATGTTCAGGAAAAGAGTTCAATGTAGTTCAGGTATCTGTTCAATGAGTTGCAGGTAATCGACTCAGTGCATCAGCGTTCAAGTGAATTTTCCCACTACGATAGCAGACTATGACGTTGAATCTTTCCAAAGCTGGAGACGAGCACTTAAAGGTAAATGTTGCTTGAGGTATGATAAAGGGTTGTGATCACTAACTATTTGAACTTGTGATCTGTAAATATAAGTTTCAAATTTTCTCAGCGCAAAGATGATGGAGTAAGCTTCTTTCTCTATGGGCATATTTTTCTTGGGACTTCGATAACTCTTTACTTGCCTTTCATTTCCGTTTTCATCAACTTGAGCAAGACTGGGTAGATGCGTCTTAGAAGATGATTTCTTTTTAACTGGCATCAAACACAAGTGTCGCAAAAGTTTTGCACATCCTTTGGATGCTAGGTCAGAAAAATGAATATCTTAACTGTTCTAAAGTTTTCTTTTTCCGCAGGTGCCTGTCCCATACACTGGAATTCGCGAGTTGCTCTCATGAGGAACAACTAACTGGCAGGCAGGTTCAACTAAAATCTTTGATATAGGAACTTATTCTCAATCATAAAACCATTTGAACAATTTTTGGCATCTTGCCAACATTTGGATAGATTTTCATCATTTTCTTGTTCAAATTGAAATATTTATTTGAATCCGAAACTAAATGATTGTTGACATTATCTGCTGTCCATATCAGCACTAGTTAAATTATTTACAGAATCATAGGTATCGTACTATCAAACCTCTGTGCATAGGTATCGTGCTATCTTGAATAGAATTAGGGTTTATATTAACTATTGTATTCTCAACAGGATTGACAGAAATGTACTCATGAGATAATTGGATTTCATCAACACTTAGATTATTTACATAACTTTCAAAATTATTTTTAGTTGCAATCGAATCATTATAAGCACTCAAACTTAATAAAATATCATGCACAGAATTATCTACCATTTCACACATATTTGTAACAGATGTATGTACAACATTAGACTCAGAACTTACTATTACTAAATTCACATTTATTAATTGTGCAGTGACCTTATGCTCAAACGCAGATTTTAAAATAGCCCTTCGGCACGGGTTCTCATAGTGTTTAGTTACCATACTGGTTTTAATTATAGACAATTGAGTTTCAGTATCCACAACAGCCATTGAGGTTTTGTTATCGCATTCTACTTGAATAGTGATTAAAGAATCGAAATAAGCTTTAATTTTATCCGACGTTTTCGGTAAACCGCTTTTAACATCTGTTGATATATTATCTATCAGCGAATGATTTTCGTTTTTATTATTCTGTTCATTAATTTCCGAGTTATTTTTTTTCAAAAGTACATAATAACGTATTATGTTTCGCAATTCTGTTTATTTTTACAATCCTTAGCTAAGTGCTTTCTTTTAAAACAAATAAAGCATCTACTCTGATTTTTTAATTTTTCTTTCTTCACAGAAATATCCGTATGGAAACACTCCGATGATTCATGCTTTCTCGAACTGCAAAATAAGCAACTCTTACAGACAACTGATGAATTTTATGTGTTGACTTTTTTTCCCCTCCTTCAAATAATTCATTTTTCTTAACCTCTTACTTTTATAAATTTTACTCAGGGTTCAACAATATTTTTTAATTTTCTTCGGGTATTTCATTCACAACACGAGAAAAGACTTTTTCAAAAATTTAGTTGATGGAAGGTCATTAACACACTCGTCTTTGAATCCTGTGAAAACAGTTATAATAAGCTGGTTGATTATTTCTGTAGAGAAGAATGTCATTGTTCTCTTCTAATACAAAAGATTTGATTAAAAGTTTTGCAGAAATTAAGGCTAGATGAATGATATGTAATGAAAAATAATTTTTTCTTTCTTTCTTCTTTTTTTTTTTTTTTTGGATTTCATAACATTACTTAAAATTCACCTATATAATTCAAAGGATTTGATTTGTTATTAATCGAACGAAAGATAAGTATTGTAAGGTGGTTTGTGACAAAAAAAAGTTCAAAAGCTTATAAGTTATATCTTATCCAGTGATAAACAGTTTCTTATAGTTAAACAGTTATAAACCTATTTAAGAATATTTGCAATCAAATATTTTTTTTTATTTCCATCTCTTTTACTTTTTCATTATTTTATATTAAATTATATCAAGATTTGATGTTATAGAACGGTTTATGTTAAATCGAATTTTTAGCAAGTAACCCTTACAAAGTTTCTTTACCCATTTAGCTCATTATATTTGCGTAATGACCAATGAGGCAAAATTATAGTTGATACTCACTTTTCAATTGTTAATTGTTATTACGAGAAATCAGTTTGAAAAAAGAGCCAAAGCGAAACATTAATAGGTGTTGAAACTTTAGATTTTAAAGCGTTGCTCTTTTCGCAGAGCCGAATTATTTATAAAATTAAAGTTTGTTCTATCCTGTAAATACTTTGGATTCTTCACAAATAATACGATTTTGATTCTAATAGGCTCAGAGTGCCACCTAAATTATTTTAAATAATTAATTATTATTTCTGTGCAGTATTTAGGTATTCAACAAGTGGATTCAAATCATTGAATTAAATTTAATATGAAGCAGACTCCAGGGTTCGATAAGTAGAATTTTGATGTAATCATGACTCGATTACTACTAAAATTGGCCACGGTAGCCGAGTAGTCATGATCGTTAACTCGTGACCAGCGTTGTTTTCCTCAAATCATAGGTTCTAGTCCAGATTTTTCAAAAGGTTTACTGTTAAGTGGGGCTGCTGCACTTCAAATCTGACGAGGCTCCAGGTCTTCCCACTGGCGTTGTGTGGAAGTTTAGCGAGTTGAATTCTAGTTCAAGTGTCCTCGTCACTTGACAGAGGTTCAAAAATAATGAGGTCCATCGCCAACAGCCTTCGTGTTGCTTCTTATATCAGCGTTAATAAAACAATTATTCAATCAATACTCTTAAAATTAGATCATTAATGAGCGTCAACCATGGCCGGCCATCTGGGGGTTGTTGCGGATGCTATGCACCGGGCCTCCAACATGATCAAAAGCTAAAATAATGTACACATCTTAGATGAAAACTTGACAATATTCCTATCGTTGTCAGTATGGTGAAAATTACATCTTATCGTAAATATTATCATTGTAGGTCTATGAATTTCAACAATTTTCAAACTAATCCTTGATTATGCGAGTGTTAAGTTTTTGTTATTTGATTCAGGGAACTCCCGAGGATCTCCACTTAAATTGGATTTTTTAGAGTGTGAGTGAAGGTAAAGTTTACTGGCGCAAGAGCCAGATGTGGCTATGATGCGTCAAACAAAATCTAACGGTGGAGTAGAAATTGAAAAAAAAAAAAAAGAAAGAAAAATGGTGGACAAGAAGGAGGGTAGAAAATAGAGAAGGATCGCTAGGGTAACCCGGGGGCGTGTCACCCGTGTTTACCAAAGACAGTCAACCCCTCGGGAAAGAAAAAGATCACTAGGGTCTCTCGGGATCATGATGCTCGTACTTACCTAAAGAAAGTAAGTCCCTCAGGTCACCTAATATAATCCTCAGTGGCAGTGTGCCCGGCTATACCCTCAAATGTTGGATACCCATTTTAGTCCCCTCTTACGACATGCATGAGCTACAGTGGGACTATTCTGTCATTCCCGGTCACCACATGGGTCCTGGACTTTTTAGAAAAAAATCTCAACACCATATGAAACTACAATCAATATTAGGTATGTCAATTTTGAAGAGAGAAGAGTCATTTCTAGGGTTCTATAAATGAGTCACTTCTAGGGATTATTGTGAAGTTGCTGATATTACAGAAGATTTGCAATACAAATTTGTAATGTCCAAGAAGAATTGATTGCTGTAAGTTACGATAATATGGTCGTATCCGAAACTTAAAGTCAATTGGATTGATTCAATGCAAGAAATGTTATTTATTTTATGTTTAATATGATTTGCAATATTGTCCGAAATTAACACTATCAATAAACTATTTAAAGCAAAAACAATTTATCTTTGCTCGGCTTTTAATTTAATCAATAAAATTAAAACTGAGATCCAAAATTTAAGAAAAAAAATTTAACATATTTTTAGACGAAGCTCAGTACTAGTAAGTAATTTGAATATATCAGAACATTTTCCTGAAAAACGAAATTCAAAAAATTTCATATTCCGAAATAGCAGAAGATGAGTTATAGGAGATCCGGTAGATGATTTCAGATGTTATTATTAAAACGTTTTTCTGAATTTCTCTTGGTGTGTGTGTGTGTCATCAAATTTTCGATCGTTAATTTAACCAACTTCCCATCAAGATAGAGCTTTGAAATTTTGGGAATCGTTCGTACTCGCCTAACAATGCAATATTTAGACATTTGCGACAAGTTTTAACTAATATTTCATTAATTTTAATAAGTCAAAATATTCTTTCCTCTCGGCGCTTTTAGGATTGAGGAAAAAATTTCTTTCCCCCTCTGGGAACACCGGGCACTCCCCACACCACATGAGGCCTCGTAAAACTATTGTACTCACAAAGGGGAGATACTATCTCCCCTTTACTATCTCCGAGATAGTAAGGGTTGCTGACTTTTAGACAGTAATCATTCGCAAGAAAGAAAGTTTCCAATATTTGGCACCATGTCTTATCACAATAATTTTTTCTGAATTCTGGTTCCCATTTTTTTTTTTTAATAGAATGACTTACAAACTTTCAAATGCATGTTTTGATTTTATGAGTATTATGAATTTTTTAATACGCTCACAAATGTCTCTTTTTAAGTAAATTTTAAAGTTAAGAATAACTAACAGTTTTAACTAATATTTCAATAATTTTCTCTGATAAACTTTGCCATCATATAAAAACGTTGTTTTTTATATCGAATTATTTTTAACACTATAACTGTACAAATAGAATATAGAGTTAAAAGGATATCAAATATTTTTTTTAGTTCAGATTAATCACTGATATGAAAACATTAGAAAAATATGAATCAGAAAAATGTACCAAAAACTTTGTTAAGTTTTTGCAACATAATGCTGAAAAGCTGTTTTGAACAATGTAGTTCGTGAAGCATAAATATTACTACAATACTCTAGCAAATATGTTAAGAAAAACCTGGAAATTAAAAAAGCAGAAAATTAAAACACACATGAAATCAATCAACTATAAAGAATAGTGAAATAAAAATAATACAACATCAATTTCAAAAAAATAATCAGTATCAAAATTATTAACCACCCATTTATATATTCTACCAACATAAAATCTCTATGAATGTAATTGGGCTTGGCTCAATAACAAACCGTATGTTAAACTTGGCGATCTGCAAAAAGAGGCCAGAAAAAATGTACTGGTAATCATTGTATCGTTGCCACTCAAAAAAGTGAGCATTACACGTCCTGATTCGTTCCTAAGACCTGCAAATCTTATCATGCCCTAATTTTTTTTTTATTCCTCAATTTTTTGAGTTTTAGATAAAAAAAAAAAAAAAGAGGTAATAATGTATTTTTTAATGCTGTATGGAAGATAAAATATTTTAAAAATTCATAAGCCGTTATGAATATTTAAAAGCATACGTTGAGTTGAAAGTTATAAAATAATTTCAAGAGTAGAATCTGCTATTCAACTCAACATTTTACTCTATTGTAATTATAATGGACGCCATAATATCGAATGGTAAAATTGTTTTGAAGTAAGTAAATAAATTTTACAATTTTCAGTGTTGTAATATGCCTTTAAAACCCTTTTAATTAAATTTAGAAATGTTTATATGAAGTTGAAACAATATCATTCGTATTTCTATGAGATTTTGTTTTATGTGTTTACAAACCGATATTAAGACTAGGAAGGTCGCAAATGTATAACAATGTTTTATGCAACCTTTTTTCCCCAGATTTATTTATTGTTAGTATTATTACAACATGAGATAATGTATATATTTCTTTAATCCATTTATTTATTATGATTGGTAATCTGAATCATTTATTTTTGTATAGAAGTTCATCCCTAGATTTTATGTATAAATTTATTTTCATTTTTTGGGATAAAAAATATAAATTATGTTTATTGTAAGCATAAAAACAAGTACATTCTGCATTTTCAATTATTTGTCATATTGTTCAAGAAGGTTAATAAGCAAGAACCTTCCTTAACATTTCTTTTTTAGAGAAAAAGTGGTTAAGTGCAGGTGAGTTTCAAAATTAACAGCGACCACTAGATATTTGACTTTGTTAGCTTAAGTAGTATTTATGAAGAGCATTTTTATGATGGAAGCTTTGAAGGTGTAAAAGATGAGATCGAAAAATGGTTCTAATTTTTTTTTGATTTATATCATGAATATAAAAGTAGATTATATGATCTTTTGGTACTTTTCCTTTTCACCGTCACAAATCTCGCCAAATAGACTTAGTTTGGTATAAACTTTTATGTGTAGACTTACAGTATACACATAAAAAATTATATTTCCTTTTGATGTCAGTTGTATCATTTTTAATAACTTTATCGCCGGCAAAATGGTAAAGTACCAATTTTTTTATATGTGAAAAATATGTCATTTTAATTGTTCATTTGCATGTGGTTTGTGTACTGATAAAAAATTTCCAAAAAGGCCTTTTAAAATTTAAAAATGGGGGAAAGAAATGTCGTATAAAAATCTGTGTCATATTATTGATGAGATGAAGGTAAAATATAAGAAAATAGGCTTTTAAAAAAATGAGTTTGAGTGCATTTCATTTTGTATAATCACTTATATATTAAGCCTGATTTTATACTTTCAATTTTATTTTTGTAGTGAATCTGATTCAGAAGAAGAAAAACCATCAGAAAAGGTAAAGATGTCTGAATCTAGTGGAAGTAAAAAGAAGAAAAAGAAGCATCATAAGCATAAACATAAGCATAAGCATTCATCTCACAAAACTAAAAAAATTTCTAGTGAGATTCAAATCAAACATAAACATCGTGATCATGTGGATAAAAACGAAGTTAATAGCATGGAACTGGAAGAGCTTGAAAAACAGAAAGCCTTGATTGAAGCTAAACTTGCCAAAGTAGATGCCGCTGCACATCACCCTTTGGTTTCTGCTGACTATGGTAGTTCAGATGAAGCTAGTCCTGCCAGAATAGCTATTACTATTCCAAACACTGACACCGAGTCTACAGTACGGACTATTTCATTAGAATCTAAGAAAGAATCATCTAGCCACCATAAGTATGAAGATATTGATAAACATGATTCTAAGAAAAAGACTAGCCACAAGGAGCACAAAAGTACAAAAGAAAACTGTGATTCAGAGAAGCATGTAAATAGTGCATCTAAGCGTAAAGTCAGTCGTGATGCTAGTGTTGAAAAGACTACTACTCATAAAAGGTTAGTTTTTTAAAATTCATTAAATGGTTGATTTTTAAAAGTTAGATAAATATTTAGTCTGTTTTTTTATTTGTATTATAAAAAATGAATTTGTTTATGTGTGTTAGAATAATTTTTTAAATTTTTTTTTCTATACTTATCAATGTAAAATACAAGTATTAGGTGAAATATATATTCTTAGCACAGAATTTGGTAGTCTTTCTGTTGTAACTCCTCTCTCTCTCTGTCTGAATTATCTTCTATCCTTGAACTAGTTTGAGGTACAAAATTAGTTTAAAAGGAGCCAATAAAATTTTTGGAATGGAATTCAATTTAATAATTATTATAATCTATTGGTTGGTATTCCTGTTGTTTGCACTAATGATTTGAAAAATTCAACAATCTGATGGAAAGATAAAAAAATTTCAAATGGGGATCAATTTTTAAATTTTAAGTAAATTTAAGGGGACTATAAATTAACCACCTAGGAATGAAAGATTTGGTGGGTAAAGAAAGTGAAAGATGTAAATTTAAAACCAATGGGAGGGAGGTAAGTTCATTAATTAAGGAAATTTTTTTAAAGCTTTGATAATTAAAAAAAATTGTTTTGCAAAAATTAGAATGTATACAATATCACTTGATTTTGATTATATTTAAGCTTCAAATGATAAAATGTCACATTACACTTTACAGAAATTAAAATTCATTGAGAGGGAATGTTACATTTAATTTCTCTCTTTCAAGTGTGAATTTAAGGAACCGAATGACCCAGCTACCAAGCATTAAACATTTTTAATGAGGATCAAGCATATGAAAAAATATAATGATCTCAAAGAATCTATGAAAAATAATACATAATCACAAATACGCATCATGTTGTATTAAAAAAAATGACCAGAACTATGCTTAGCGAAATGGTAATCTTAATCAAGAGTGAATGGAGGAACAAAAATTTGCTCATTATCTGTTCAGTTAAAAATTTGTTTAAAATCTCACTAATTAATATATTTCTTTCTATTTTTGATAGCTGGTTATATGCTCATTCTATTTATCATATGATTACTGTTTAATTTTGAGTGATATATTTCATGATAAAATTTTTAAAAAATTTAAAATTGACACTTTTTTTTTGTGTGCTATATTCAAAAATTCTCCAAAAATCAAAGAGTAATTTACACACCTGATATTGCAAGAAAAATAATTTTCAAGATATTGTTTGGCACCTAACCAGTTGAGTATGCAAAAATATCATTGCATCATTGTTAATTAAGAAAAGTTTAAAACATGGAAGAAAATTATCAAAAATTCAAATTTATTTCAAGAAAATAAATTAAAAAAGTAAAATGTTTAAGAAATTGATGTTTCTGTCATCTGTCAATGGTGAAAAGGAGAGGAGTCAAAAAAAAAAAAAATTGCTGGAATGGCTTACAGCTTCTTCCACACATCAGCAAAGCTCCTTAAAAATTTTGGAGTGATATGATCAATGGTAAGGATTTTTATAAAGGACAAACAAACAGTCAAATTAAAATTCATAAAATTGCTCTTTCTCAACTTATGTATAATTGTCTGCCTTCCCGTTCATGATTTCAATATTTTTTATGTTAGAAACTTAGGAAATTAACTTAAAATACTTTATTTTGAATGTTTAAATTTTGCTCTGTATTCATTGCCCATGGTCTTTTCTTCTAATCTTAAAAAAAATTCTGCTTTTCATCTGTTTAAGAAATGATTATTAAAAATGTGCTTGTAGTTTCACCTTTTCACATAATATGTTATAGTAATTTTTTTATTTTGAATCATACTATTTAATTAAAAAAATTATTTTTACTTTATAGAGAAAGAAGAGATACTATTGAAGATCAAAATCATGATCGATCTCCAAGGTACAAAAGGTCACGATCACCTGTGTCACGTCATCCATCTAGAAGAAGTCGATCACCGAGCCATCGGTTCGATTCTAGAAGACCAATTTCTCCTCGCAGAAAGGCCCCTTCACCTTATCGCAGACCATCATCATCATACAGAAGGCCTCCATCTCCTCACCGAAGGCCATCACCATTGCCACACAGACGATCTCCACCTAGACATCGCAGAAGTCCATCACCACGAGCTTCACATCATCGTAACTCGGATTATGGCAGAGGAGGATCTCGACAGAGGAGTCCTGGTTTGCTGGGACGTAGATCACCAGATCGGTATAATGCCGATAATAGAGTACCTTACCGAAGATCTGTTGGGCGTTTGTCACCTCCAAGGAGGCGGGATTCCAGACGTCCTTCCCATGGCAGGGAAAGAGTATGGAGTCCTGAAAGAAATGGTAGATCTTACAGTCCAAGATCACATCGGGATCAAAGAAGGTCACCTGATAGATCGCTAAGAATGCGAAATTCCAGAGGAAGCCCTCATAGGAGATCAAAAGTGTAAGTTTTTTTCCCCATTTGTAATTCAATATTTTATTCAAAATTATTTTTTCTCTTGAATAAACACTGAAATCAGGAATATCTTTTAAGTAGAAATATATCACCTTAGTAAATATTAGAAAAATAATTGCAGTAACCAAATGGTCATGGCATTGAACACATAGCTTGCTATGAATTTGATATCAATCTATTGAATGGACAGTTACTTTTGCAACCAAAAGAAACAGTGTCTTAGAAGATGGAGTTGGTTGAAAAACCCACTCGAATTCTTTCCCCTTTTTCAGACTGTCATGTAGCCAGTTAGAATCCATAAACATCAATCACATCTCTTTAGTTTTCATAGGGAAAGAGATTGAACTCTATTATAAATCCCTCTTTTTTTTTAAAGTGTGAGATTTTTCAGAAAATTTTAAATTTACATGGACACATATTTTCAAAATTTTTAGGTATTGTATTATTTTAATTTAGAAAGAATGTTTGCTTTAAGTATTCGTATTGAAAAATAGTATTCTTTTACAAAATTGAGCAGAAAATTTTCAATCCCTGGACATTCTCAAATTTTTGACAGCAAATTGCATATATTTCTTTTTTCTTATACAGTGGACATGGCTGTCCATCTTATACTGATTTGCATGTACAGTGGTTTTTGTTACTAAGTGAATAAAGGAATGGTCTTGGTTTGTTTTTCCTTGGTGCTTTTCTCTGCGAAGCTTGCATTTCAAAATCTGCTTCCATCACTTTTCTCAAAGAATAAAATTATCCTAATAACTTAGTTGACGTGTGTGTGTGTATATATATATATATATATATTTTATTTCTTTTGATCACTCAAAAAAATCTGAGTATTAGTCACAAGCATTTATAAGCAATATTTTGCTACATAATGCTCCTAAAGTCTACTGATAATATTGGCTCATATATATGAAAAACGAAGTTCATTACAAGTTTTTTTTTTTTTTTTTTTTTTTTTTTTTTTTAAAAAAATTAATAATTTAATTGTGTTGAAGAAGAAAAAAATTCATAAAAGTAATATGTATATTTTTAATTCTTTAAAAAACAATTACTAATGATGAATTTTATATTATGTCAAAGATACATGCTTAATAGTTTTTCTCCCTATAAATTTATTTTCTTGATAATAGTGAATTATATATATATCTAAATTTTCAAAAAGTTATAACATTTCTTGAACTCAATTATTCAACTTAAACCCAACTTTCAGCATAAATTAAATTTCTATTATATGAATGAATTTATGCATGTAAAATAAATTTATTTCATTTTCTAAATTTTTAATGAGTTTACTCAAAATTAAGATATTGAAATATTTGATCTTCCTACATATATTTAAAATTGTTTTTGGAAAACGTAAATAAGCATTGTTTGAAGCACTTCGACTAAAATTATATAATCATTTCTTTTGTTAATGCAGCGTTTTATAATATATTTTAGAGTAAATTTTTTATTCAACTCTTTGGAATATTTTAAAAGATATATTTCTGAGATATTTCAAATTCTCAATGATAGTTACATCAAAAAATATTTATGCATGAAATTTATTTTGTTGTATAATATTATTATGCAAAAATTATTAAATACAATAATTAAAAAAACATATTTTTTCTCTTAATTTATTTACAATGTTATACCTATTAGTAAGAATTATGAAACATAATGTAATTTTATAATTGCATTATATAAATTTACTCTCATATTAAATGCAGCAATTGCATGTTTAAAGTATTAAGTAAAATAATTATAGTTTTTTCTAGATTATTGCATATAAATGATTAATTTACTGTATGAATTATGGTATTAAGGAAGGTTTTAAAAAATTGTGTGAAAGAAAATGTGCCACCCATTTTTAGAACACATTTTAAAGTTTCACGGGGGAAAAAATTGCAATTCAACTTTCTGAAAGAATTTTCCCCGTAAAAGAAAAAATAATTAGTTATTAAGGATTTCTGAATCTCAAATACCTCTATTGCTTAGTAGGGGACCAATTGCTATCTGGCACTATTGTCAGAGCCAGTCATTGACAGAAAAAGGAGAAAGCAAAATAGTAAAAAGCTCCATCTTCAAGTGAATTCTTCTCGTGAGTGCTCGTCACCTAAAATTTTTGAATGAGTTATTTAAAGGTTGTTTTTAAAAGCTTTCTTAATTATCAGTGTTTTAAAGTCACAGTTATCAATAATTTATCAGTGTTGAACAAATCAAGATTATCAAAGTAGGATTTGAAAAATTCATTTAAAATATTTCTTTCCCAAATGTGCATGCGCAGATGTTGAACAGATTTCATTAACCGTCCTAAGAATAGAAAAAAAAAGTGTAAATGTAATCTACTTATTAAATACCATTTTATCTGAAGAATTATGTTTTTCATGAGCGTATATCTTATGTAATCGTGTTTTAAATGCATTTATTGTATTTGATTTTATTCTAATTAATTTATTAAGTCTACTGAAAAGTTCTGCAAGTTTGGGAAATGGGGAAAAATCCCCCCCCCCATTTCTTACCTTTAATAATAGGAAAATATGATAATCGGAGAGTGCTAGGTCTGGGAAGTACAATGAATGGGACAGAATTTCCCAGCCTAGCACTGCAATTTTTTGACAATTTACTAAAATAGCATGTGATCTAACATTGACATGATATGCTTCCAATTGAACAGAATTATGGTGCTCTTATTAAACATCTCTTTGTTGACTGTATCTCATCAAATAAAGCATTTTCTTAGATTTCAAAAGCTCATATTGTATTGGTTCTTGCACCATCCACCCTATATATGTTTTCTTTTTCAAGTAATCTTGGCAGAATGAAGGGGCAGGTTGTTCAGACTTGCAGTATGCTCTTCACATAGTTTCATAGATAATCCATTTTTCATATCCAGTTATCTGACCGATATGGGTTCATTCTTGTTCTGAGCTACCAAAGATGTTCATGTGACAACTCGATTCAGGAAATTTTTCTCACTTTATTCTTGAGGCATCTATCTGAAATATTTATATTATATTATATAGACCAAGTAAAATTTCCATGCAAATCTTTTATACTTAAATAGCAATATAGATATGAGAATAGTAAGGGAGATGAAATGTTTTTAACATATTTTTGCATTCTGCAATTTTAGATGACTAATGTAAGTAAATTGCTTAAAATTGAGAATGGAAATTACTACAATTTATAGCTAGTTAAAAAAAAAATATTTTAGCACTAAATCTGTACTGTGTGGTTCAAAACTCCTTGTTGTCCCCATTAGGTTATAAATTGGTTTTCATTAAGATCTTGAAACTTATTTTCTTTAACAATGTTGGTTCATAAAATTATTTTGTGCATGAAGCTTTTTTTTTTAATATATTTTTGTGTTACAGCTATCAAATTATATTCTTTAAATAAGTTTTTTATTGTATTTTATCATATGGTACTTATATGTTATTATTTTGAATGTTGTTACTCAGTCTTGTTTCTATCATCCTCTATTTTGTTTTCTCAAGGTCAAAAGCCAAGATTTATATTCTATTGTAAAACTTTCATTCTTTTCTCTTGGGTAAAAACAATAGGATTTGCTGGCTGTCATATTTATACATGTACACCTGTCTTCCAAAGAGTTTATTCTTGAACAATTTTTTCATTTCAGAAATTCAACTGATCAAGATCCAGAACACAGGAGAGGAGAAAAAGATAAATTCAAAGACAGTTTATCAGAAGGGCAAAAGATTGCTCATGAAGATTCTTCAGATGATGAGTAGGTATTTTTTTTAAAGTTAATTAGAAGTATGGGGATGCGAGTTGCTTTTATAAAGAATATATGAAATTTATGTTGTGTAGAAATGGTTTAAACAAGTTCTTGTTTAAATGGACAGATTCAGCCTAATTTAAATTTTAAATTGGTAAATTTTACATTTAACATGCAATTTCATGTTAAATTCATAGAAAAGGATCTGAAAACAATATTTTTTTTTTATTAAATGATTAAATATTATTTATGAATTATTTTGGTTTTGGAATATTACAGATTTTTTGAACATTAAGAAATCAGTGTGTTTGTTTCATAATTGCATTTAAATAACTGCTGCTTAAATGAAAACTGAAACCACTACTGATTTCTTGATTTAGAATTTTCAGTTATTTACCATTGCTTTGGTTGAGTAGGCTATATTGAATAAATGAATGCCATATTATTATTTACAATAATTTATTTCTTTAATCTTTGGGAACTTATAGATTATATTTTCACAGATTACTACTTGTTGCATTTAACATTGACTATAAAGGTAACATTATTGTAAGGTGCTATAGTTACAATTCTTAACTGAGTTAGACTTTCCAAACGATCCAACTTCTGTAAGATTAAGTTTTGAATTTACAAAGATTCTGCACTGTGAAAATGTCATCTGAATTTTCTCAAGAGTCACTGTCTTGCATCTTTGTCAGTTTGTAAGAGGCACTGCAAGTAAAAATCATTGTTTACGTGTAGCTGTCACACTATGAAAAATGATTTTTTTTATTTGATTAAAGCATAATTATTAAAAATAAGTTTTTAAGAATTTTCACAGCTTTTAAAAAAAAATGAAATATATGTATTTTATTTTTAGTTATAAAATTGCAAGATTAGATATAATTTTAATTCCTGTGTTATTTATATTGTTATTTTTAGCTTTTCATTAAAATTGTTTATCTCAAGTACAATTCTTGTTACTTATTTAATAATAAAATATTGACTGTATATGTTCAATACAAATGACCCTTAGAGTCTTACCTTCTTTTTATAAGTACAGGAATCATGACTCCTTGTTACCCTACTGATCTTTTTCTCTCCCATGAGGCTTACTATCTTTGGCCAATATGGGTGACACACCTGGAATATCCTACAGTCCTTTGTTTTCAACCCAAGTCAAAATCCCCCACACACTTTCTCCCTATCTTCCATGTAGATCACAGTTACATATGTTTTGCCACAGCTTAGCAATACATAACAGTAATGCACCATTAATATACAATCACTCAATTATTAAAAATAATTATTAGCTTTTTTGATACCAAGACCATTATAGCTTTTAAAAAATTCATTAAAGTTTTTTTTTTTGTGTGTGTGTGTGTGAAAATAATTTGACTTTTTTTCCCCCCTTCTAAGAACTGTTGATCTAGAATTAGAAGATGAAGAGGAAGATGATATACTCATTGAAAGACAAAGGCAGTCAAGGCAGGAACTTTTGAAAGTAAGTCTTATTAAATTCATGTAATAAATAATCATTTACATTTTATATGGCTTGTGAAGGATGTCAACTTTGTAGTAAATAAGAAAATTATTTTTTTAATTATCTAAATTCTTATCTAACCTTCGAAATACTTAAATAAGAACTAAAGAATTTTGCATCCGAATATTGAGAACCATTTCAAAGTATATGCAATGATTGCAGATTTAGTTAATTATTACATTGTAAGAAATGTAATGCTATACTGAATGAGATTGAAGATATCTTGTGCATTATTGAAAGTACTTTTACCATCCCCTTGTGCATACCTTCTGTAGGTAGGTATGAGAATAATGATCCCGAGACACCCAAGTGATCTTTTTCTTTCCTATGATGTTTACTGTCTGTGTTAAACATGGGTGATACATGCCTTGGATACCCTAGTGATCCTTCTTTGTTTTCTAGCCCAAATTTCTCCCCCCCCTCCCCAAATTTTTCTCAAATGTCTAGATCACAATTACATCATGTTTGACACAGCATAGTTTATATCTAGCTCTTGCACTATTAAACTTTCACATCAACTTTTACCAATTTTTTCCCCCCTTTAAATAGTATTAATCTCTCTTTAAGTATGCTTAATGTTCTTTATATAGAATGATTTTCAAAATACTGAAAGCTAAATTGTTCAATTATTATTTCTAAATGATTTTACTTACTTAATTTTACTTCCACGTTTATAGTTCCTTCTGTAAAAATTTAAAAGGAGAAAATCTTTTGCATAATTTTTAAGTGACAGTGTAACTGTGAATTTTAAAGGTATTAAATATTGAGAAATTTCTTTTCCTTGAACAAACACAGTTAATAGTGTGATTTACTGTACTTTCATGCTCTTTGAAAAAAGATTAATAGTGAATGACTGTTGTTACCATAATAATTTTTTGTATATATATTTTGCTTCAACATTATTTGTTATATTGGACTTTTAATTATAAGTATATTTTTCAGAAAATTGCCAAACAATTAACACCAGGAAGTGGTTTGTCTTCATCTGTACATTCAAATAATGGAACAGGCACTCCTGACTCTATCATAGGAGATGAGGTAATTCGATACTTTTTTAAAATTTCATATACTGTACTTTTCGGAAGTTTAAAATTTCATGTTGGGGAGATTATCTTAGAAATGAATGTAATTGAATTCTCATTTTTCAAAAATTCAGAATTTTACTGAACTTGTTATTTGTATGGATCATAAAATTATAATAAAATATTAATACTAAATTGTAGTAAATTTATCAGTTGTTTATGAAGTATGAAATTATTTTTAAAACTCTTTGAAGAACATAATGTTCTTTATTTTGTAACATTTTATTGAATTCTTGCCATATACTTTTTATAATTAATTAATATCTTATTTAAGTAATGTTTTTGCTGTGCTGCTTGATATGTGTCATTTCTTCTACAGCTGTTTATAGAACAGTTAAATTGTATGAAATCATGTGGATTGAATCAAAGATTGCCAGCTTAGAATTTAAAATATATGTCAGACCATTGAATTAAGTATAGAAAGATATATTCATGAATCCTTTATCAAAATATGATTAATGTATTGAACTATTTGAAAATAAGAGGTTTGGATGAAAATTATTATTATTATTTTTAAGTTAATGATTTAATTTGAAATATTACTTTCTATTGGAACTACTATGATGAGATTGTGAGGTACCTTTAACACACACAATCTTAGTTACCATTTGTATTTTTAAGTGTTTATATATATATATTCGTCTGGCCCCATCATAAAATGTAATTAGTACATAAACATGTACCAGTTTGGGAAGACAAACCAGGTAGCTTATCACAATATAAAATATTCCATTTTTGAAAGAAAAGGGCATCAACTCCCAACAATATTGATTCAAAAACAACATCTCTAGTATTGTACCAGATGCTTATATGTAACAAATATACAGAAACAACTTGCTGTCCTTCCCCTCTGTTACACATGAGACAGTGGTTGATATTTTTTTGTGCCATGTCACCAAAGCTTCAAATATACATTTTTAACAATGTGTTGAAATTGAAATATTGATTTGTTAAATCAAGTACCAACAACGACAATAGTGAAGTTAAATACATAAAATGTCAATGTGTATTTTAATTTTAAATTATCGGAAAACTGATGTTGAAAAGTATGTGCAGTCTAACAAACATAAAAATATGGTGTATGCAGTAATTTTACGTAAAAGTGTAAAATCATGTAAAAATGTGAGTGGCAGCTGAAGGTTATGCACTTCACATTGTAATGCAAAATCAATCATTTCGAGCAGTGGATTGTTTCTACTAACTGATGGGAGCATGTTTTGATGCCAAATTCACTTGTTCTAGAATGAAATAGATGTTAATTACTGATGTGCTGGTTTGGTATGTGAGCCAGTTATTGGAGGAAGAAATAAATGATGCACTCCCCCCTATTTATTGGGAGTCATTAAATCACAAGGAAATAAACAGATTTTTAAATTAGTAAGATTTTTCATACTTATTTGACATTCATATTATTAGATGTATAGGATATATCAGGTGAAACATCTCACTTGGTTGTTGAACATATATGGTGGTTCAAATGTCCCTTACACGTTTTAAAATTTAATGTGAAAATCAACTAATTAATTTTTGACAGTGTTTTACTTAAAATAATGTTCTTAATCCCTAATCAAATTTACCTTATGATCTAATATTAACCTTATTAATATTAGACTGTAATGTTTTCCTAATTGAAGAGTTTTATCCGTAGATGACACTGTATAATATATTTAGTTGTGATGTGTTTCATTTGAAAAGATCAGTTTCGACACTATAAATTGGAAATGAAGAACTCAAGATTAGATCCACAAAAGGCACACACATTAAAGTATGGTGGATACACTTATAAATTATGTATATTTACAGACATGTTGTGCATTCATTTCTATAAAATAAAGGTAAATTTTTTTTACGAGTTTTGTTTTGGATGTTTTTAGAGTACAGCTCCATCAATGAGCAAAAATCAGTTTTTTTTTTCACAAAATTATTCATCCTGCGAGACTTTTTGCCCTGGGCTGTCATTAGATTCTTGTTACATTCTAAGGGAGCTAAAAAGCCAGTCACATTACTTTACAGACCTCATATATGTTGCTTAATATGTTTATATGATTGAGTTTTAATAGTGAATATGTTTCAGAACTTGCGGGCTAATCAATCAACTTTGGGAAGTGGTTTGTCTTTACCTGGATGTTCAAATAATGGGACTGGTACTCCGGACTCTATTATCATAGGAGATGAGGTGATTAAATAGTTTTTTTTTTTTTAAAGCCATGTAAAATTGAATATGTATTGCTGAAGAATTGTATGAATTTTGTCTTTTAATTGTGAACTTATTTTTCAGCATTTACGTTCTAAACAGTTGATATCAAGAAGCGGGTTGTCTTTACCTATTCGTTCAAATAATGGAACTGGTTCTCCTGATTCTGCTATCATAGGAGATGAGGTAATAAGATGCATTTCCATTTGCTTAAATTTTTTATTATTTAAATTACAGAATTTTTTTATTTCATGTTGCGAAAAATATTTTAGAAATTGATGCAATTTTTCTCTTTATTTTTGATAAATTAAATTTTCCTAATTTGTTTTTTATACAGATTTTTAAATTACAATCAGTAACTAGTACAGAATTTTAGTATATTCATTAAATGTTCATGTTGCTTTTAAAGCTCTTTGAAGAACATAATATTCTTCATTGTAAAATTTTCTGAAGTTCTTAGCATATACTATTCATTATAAATGTATATTTTAAATGTTGTTATTGTTTTGCCATGTTGCTTAATGTGTCATCACTATAGCTGTTCAAAACAAAAAATTAAATACATGAAATCCCAATAATGGTCAAATATTGTCTGCTAAGAATTAAAGATACACTTTGGGCTATTTAAATTAAAAATAGAATGTTATATTTACTAGTTAGAATGAAGTTGTTTAATTAAAGTTAGTTTATTTTCCTTTCATTTACATTTTATTGTCTTTGAAAAGCTTTATAAATGAAAATTCACATTGATGCAGAATAAAATGGCAATTGTACTGACATGTCAGAAAGGAGTGTTTAATCATTTAAAATTTAGTGCAAAATTGTGAAAATTTTAATAAGATAGTAATATTGATGACAAAAATAAAGTAAGTTATTAAAAGATGCCTTTTATGTGAGGGATGTTCTGAAAGTAACTATCGTCATTTTTTTTCCATAAGGAAAATTTATTATATAAAAAAGAATTAACTATGTCATCGTAATCTATATATGTTGCACTATTTTTCAACATAATCACAATTGATATTGAGACATTTGTTGTAACATGCGATCAGTTTAAAGAAACCACTCTGGTTGACAGCTATAAAAAATAGATGTAGCAGAGTGCAGTGTACACCCGGCCCTTAAGGAAAGACAGCCAAGATGTTAATATAAAAATAATAAGTTTATTAAGCGTCATTAAAATGGAGCATAACTTGCTCCGTAAATAATAAGCATAAACATCAATTTTTTAGACGCTAATCATCCAGACACTAGCACACACATTACTGAAAACTGTTCATCACACGTGTCTAAACAAAACAGCCAATCAAATTATACATGTGCCAGCAACCCGGATGATTACATCATCGCGTAATTTGCATATTTTCGCAGGTCGTGATTACTGTGAATAAGGAGAGCAAGAGAAAGTGAATTTATGAGAAACACCGATTATTAATTACGATCAAACCCGTGTAATTTTGGCTGCAAATGATAAAACTAAGTTAACACTGGTAAAACTTGGTGCTCTGTGATGCAAGGAATTGTCACATAGACTGCTCCACCTCAGTATTGGTTTAGATGGGCCTGAGCATGATTGATGTGCAGTGTGGACACTGTAATGCGTCTATCCACTAACACCGTGTTTTGTACTTTAGTTCTGTTGTTTTCATTCGTGGATGTGGAGGTTCCCCACTTCAATCTTCATCACTGAACATGCAACCATTTGACGAGACCTAACATTATTCATCATACATGGTCTGAGGTGTTCATGGATGATTAGTCCTGTGTGCCCATTCATACCGGAAAAAAGCACACACTCTCATTGCCGACCACGTTTTAAATAATGTCGCTGGCCTGCTGTACCCCCTTTTTTGCATCACTCTGCATATGCACCATTCCTCCTCCACTGAAGCTACTTCAGTTGTGGAATCAGCAACAAGTATGGTATCTTATGGCGGCTGTTTGTTTCATCTGGTGTACCATGTGCTTTTTCAAAAAAAAAAAGGGACGAAACTTACTTTTGGTACATTCCTTGTATTAATAATTCATAAATATTTTAAAATATTATGGTGAAAAAGTTAAATGTTCAGAATTTTTTTAAATGAAGTGCAAAGTTTATCTACATATATGTTTAATGAATTTTTATTTAAGTAAAATAATATTTAGAATTCCCTTGCTTATTTATTTCCACAGTTCTATTGTAAAGAGTTTTTCCCCTTAGTAAAAAGTTACCATGATGATAATTTTAATTGTTTTTCATATTGTTTATGTTGACTGGAAAATGCATTTGAACAAGTGATTTAAGTCGAGATTTGGAGAAGAAAATAATTAGTAATTCTTATAATTTCACTAAGTAAAAATCATCGAATAAAGTGATTTTTATTAAAAAAAAAAAAAGAAGAAAAATTCATAATTTTTCAAAATTCGAGAATACACTGTAAGGATACTTCTAAAGTTGATCAACTCCATAATTTTGAGCAGAATTCATAGCCTAAAATATATTGCATTATATTCAATGAAAATTAAATTACTCTTTATTTACCATCTCTCTAAATAATATTGAAATCATTTGGTTTAGGATTCACAATATTAATTTGTAATTAATATAACCTATTTATTTTGAACAATTTTGTTCTCTCCTTTCTGATATGTGTATATATCTTTTCAACATTTTGTTATAGCCAAATGTTAGGCCATGTTGTGATCTAACATTTGTTCTACCTTGTTCTTTCCCATAAATTCTAATATTTATGTGAAGAATTCTTTAAAAGCATTATCACATCCTACAGTTGAAAATGTAACATTGTTTTTCAGTTTTTCCTAATTTTTATTAAAAATTCTCATTGAATTAGAATATCATTTTTTTGAATAATAGTCATTTGCTGTTATACAAATGTCCAGCTTTGTTGAGCAGTTAGCTAGAATGACTTGATTTTTTATTTTGTGAAAAGATTTAAAGAATCAAAACAAAATTACCTGTTCCCCTGTATTTTGAAAATATTATTGCAGTCATTAGATTGGAAATTATCAGCAACAGTTATTCTGTATGCTGGGAATAGGTGCAATTTATGCTGCATTTTCATTTGATCACCATAAGTGGCATTTATTTCTTATAATTGAGGTTTTAAAAACCAATGTAATTAATTTATTTAAAGTTATTGCATTAAATAAATGATTAATTTTGGCAGTTTCTATAAAATTCTATGTATTAATAATTTTGAAATAGATATATTTATTAGCCACCCAAGGAGCTATTTATAAATAACAATAAAATGGTCGGTCCAAGCACTTATAAAAAGTTTGTTCTGAATATTTTTTTATCTGATAGAAATTTCCATTATTATATTATCATTTGTTTAAATTCTATTGGGTTGGCAACTAAGTAATTGCGGATTTTTTTTAGAAAATCAAAGACAATTTTTTCATGGAACTAAATAACTTTATTCTGTAATGTATTGCCCATTTTGATCAATGACCTTTTGCCATCTTTCAGGCAGCATCATAATCCCACGTTCATAAAACTTCTGGTTTTTATTAGCAAAAAACTGAATCAGGTACGATTTGACATCATCATCATTATTGAAATTTTTACCATTCAAGGAGTTTTGTAAAAATTGAAACAAAAAGTAATCAGATGGTGCAAGATCAGGACTGCATGGTGGATGTGGCAAATCATCCCAACCAAGCTCCAATAATTTTTGCCGAGTGACCAAAGATGTGTGTGGCCTTGCATTGTCATGATGGAATACAACGCCTTTTCGATTTGTCGATTCGGGCCGCTTTTTTTCAACTGCATTGTTTAATTTCGTTAGTTGTTCAATGTAGACATCAGAATTGATCGTTCGGTTGGGTGGTAAGAGTTCAAAGTAGACAATTCCTTTGTAATCCTACCAAACTGATAACAAAACCTTATTTTTATGAATATCAGCTTTTGATGTTGTTTGAGTGTGTTCACCTGGCCTGCTCCACGATCTTTTCCGCTTGATATTGTTGTAAACAACCCATTTTTCATCGCCAGTTATCAGTCGTTTTAAAAATGGATAATTTTCATTACGTTTCTTTAGCAAATCGCAGCTGTTAATGCGTTGCCTTAAATGCGTTTCTTTCAGTTCGTGAGGAACCCATATATCGAGTTATTGAACATAGCCAAGTTGTTTTAAGTGATTTTCAATGCATGTATGTGATACATGAAGCTTCTCTGCAATCTCACGTGTTGTACTGTGATGATTCGAATGGATTATTGCTTTGATTTGGGCGTCATCAACTTCAACTGGATGACCAGAGCGTTTTTCATCTTTGAGTGAAAAATCACCAGAACGAAATTTGGCAAACCAATTTTGACACTGCCGTTCTTTTAAGGCTTCGTCACCATAAACATCACAAAACTTTTTATGAGCTTGCGATGTGTTTTTCCCTTTGCGGAAATAAAAGAGCAAAATATGACGAAAATGTTCCTTTTGATTTTGCATTCTTCAACGAAGGCTAAGCGAAAACTACGCAACCGATCAAAAAACTTTTTTTAATGATTGACAGCTGAATTGCCAACTATCAAATAATAAAATGTGTTTTACATTTGTACTACGTCTGCAAACCTAAAAATTGAACTGATGCCATCTATGAGTGAAATCCGCAATTACTTAGTTGCCAACCCAATAATATTTAACTGAATAACTTAATGAATGTTATAAAAAAAAAGTTTGTACTTTTGGGGGGTAAATCTGATCTTTGTAAGGATACTGTTAATATTGGAATTTTTTTTTTTTTTTTTTTTTTTTTTTGTCCCAGTAAATTTATACTTGGAAAAAAAATTGATATTTTTCTGAATAGGCTGCAGCTAACTTTTTGGCAGAACAAGATGATCAGTCAAATGATTTTGAAGCCTCTATTATGGATAAGAGAAAAATAATGGGATTACAAGATACTATTTCTGAAAAAGAAAATGATGGTAAGTGTTAATGAGAAGTAATATGTTTTAACATTTATACTTTTTTTAAAAGAGCTAATTTTTTAAAAAATTATATTTTAGCTGCTGAGAAAAAAAAGAAGCTGGATATGTTTTCAGAAGCTGATAACTTCTGTTCTGATTTGGTATGTAGTTTAATATGATCATGTATTTTTATAATAATTTTTTTTACAATGTCCAAGTGACTAATTGGACAATTTTGTAATTATATTAAATATTTTGCAGAGTCCTAGTTCTTCACGGCTTATCTCTGCAACTGGGCAAGAAAATCCTAATCTCACAGACAATTGGGATGATGCTGAAGGCTATTATCGTAAGCATCATTAAATTATTTCATTTAATGTATGAAGTGCAGTAGCTAATTGGACTGTTATTAACACAACAAAAGGAGGCTCAATTTTTACTTTATTCATGAAACTTCATAAAAATAGTTGTTTCTATTTAATGTAAATATGTATAAGATATAAAAGCATTCACATCAAGAATTAAAATTACTATAAAAAACTTACTTTATTTTGTTTCATTAGTTCCTGCAAGTTTTTTGAGAATGTTAATGTCATGGTGCAGCATCAGCACAACAGTATAAAACTTTTTCAGAATCTCAGCTTTTGTAAAGTTATATTACATTCTTGTTGAATTAGATCTCTTTAATTCAAATCTCTGGGTAATCTGAATTGGACTGTACAGATAAT
>BMAW01079675.1:364221-452163 GCA_019974015.1 Nephila pilipes | reverse complement strand
ACTTTTTGGCAGAACAAGATGATCAGTCAAATGATTTTGAAGCCTCTATTATGGATAAGAGAAAAATAATGGGATTACAAGATACTATTTCTGAAAAAGAAAATGATGGTAAGTGTTAATGAGAAGTAATATGTTTTAACATTTATACTTTTTTTAAAAGAGCTAATTTTTTAAAAAATTATATTTTAGCTGCTGAGAAAAAAAAGAAGCTGGATATGTTTTCAGAAGCTGATAACTTCTGTTCTGATTTGGTATGTAGTTTAATATGATCATGTATTTTTATAATAATTTTTTTTTACAATGTCCAAGTGACTAATTGGACAATTTTGTAATTATATTAAATATTTTGCAGAGTCCTAGTTCTTCACGGCTTATCTCTGCAACTGGGCAAGAAAATCCTAATCTCACAGACAATTGGGATGATGCTGAAGGCTATTATCGTAAGCATCATTAAATTATTTCATTTAATGTATGAAGTGCAGTAGCTAATTGGACTGTTATTAACACAACAAAAGGAGGCTCAATTTTTACTTTATTCATGAAACTTCATAAAAATAGTTGTTTCTATTTAATGTAAATATGTATAAGATATAAAAGCATTCACATCAAGAATTAAAATTACTATAAAAAACTTACTTTATTTTGTTTCATTAGTTCCTGCAAGTTTTTTGAGAATGTTAATGTCATGGTGCAGCATCAGCACAACAGTATAAAACTTTTTCAGAATCTCAGCTTTTGTAAAGTTATATTACATTCTTGTTGAATTAGATCTCTTTAATTCAAATCTCTGGGTAATCTGAATTGGACTGTACAGATAATTTTACTATTATTTTAAATTTGTAATGGAATCTATGTTTTTCAATAAAAACATATGTTTCATCCATGTATCTTAGAAATAGTTTCCTTACTGAAATCTTAATATCTATGAATGTATGAAAGGATGGAGGGGGGAGAGAGATTTTACCAATATTCTGTGCAATTCAGCAAAGCCATAATTACATTCTTTATGCCTGTAACAAATGGTATATGGTGCTACATTATTTGAATGGAAAATGTAGTAAAACAACTTTAAGTGCACTTATATTATCAACAAAAATTTAAAAAAAAAATGTCTTCTGTAAGTACAAGAACAAGATTTGTTCAATATAAATATGATTTTCTGTATAAATATATTTCAGTATAAATATGTTTTATTTCTTGTTTTCTCATTCTCTGATTAATTTAGATTTTTGAGAACATGGTGGTCCTTATTATTCTAATTTAATCGATTCTATATATTGTAGTTGTAAATATCTTAATGTTAAATTTTTTTATCACTATCTGCAGAAATGTCTGTCAACATATAATGATTAAACCTTAAATTGCTGTGTCTGTATATATCTGTTTGGATTGGGATTTTATTTCAGGTATCAAATTTGTGGCTTATAATTATTTTACAATTATATAATTTTGTGAACATCTTTACATTATTCTTTGTTCTATTACAGGTGTAAGGATTGGTGAAATCTTGGATACAAGATATACTGTGTATGGATATACTGGGCAAGGTGTTTTTAGCAATGTTATTAGGGCTCGAGATATGGCCAGAGGAAATCAAGATGTTGCCATCAAAATTATTCGAAATAATGAAATAATGTAAGTCTGATTTTGACCTGCAATATTATTCCATTCTTATTCTGTTTTTTAAATTTTATGAAAATGTTGATGTTGACTTGTATTCTATTTTTTTTGGGGGGGGGGTAGTAGTTTTGGATAATTAGTATGACTAATTATTTAATGTGTTTTAAAAATGTGCATCCTAAATATTTTAACTTAATTTTTAACCGTTTGTGGATTTTTTTTTTTTAAATTTATTTATAGGCATAAAACTGGTTTAAAGGAATTGGATGTGTTGCGACGTTTGAATGATGATGATCCAGATGACAAATTTCACTGCTTACGTTTATATAGACATTTCTTTCACAAGTTGCATTTATGCTTGGTTTTCGAACCTTTATGGTAATTCATTTCTATTTGTCAAAGCTTTAAAATTTAATGAGAAAATATTTGTTATGTAAGCCTTTTCTCAAATGAATTTTTATTTTCAGTATGAATCTTAGAGAAGTTTTAAAAAAATATGGGAAAGATGTTGGACTACATATCAAGGCTGTTCGTTCGTACAGTCAGCAACTGTTTTTAGCTTTGAAACTCTTGAAAAGATGCAACATTTTACATGCAGATATTAAACCTGACAATATCTTAGTAAGTCATTATTCTGAATTTATTCCTCCTTTTAAACTGATTTAACTAAGCATAGTATATTAATTATTATATAATTCTTTTATCTGAAATTAAAAGTCTTGAATGAAGTTAAATTGTCCAATTTTAATTATATTTTAAAATAAAGAATTCTAGTCAATCTTTGGAAAATTACAACATTCAAATAAATTTTCTGGCATTAAAAAATTCTTAGAATTGAGTATAATGTACCATAATATTCATGAAAATAAAATTTATGAAGAATAGTTTGCACAAAATACAACTTGACAAAGAGAATGTAATTGTGCATTTCGGAATAAAATGAGTAAACATTAAAAGTATTTAGAAGCTTTGATTTGTTTGTATGAGTGCATATTTTTCTTGTTAAACATAAGTATTAAAAAACAATTATAGTGTCCACAGCAATTTTAATGTTTATTATAATTTGTTCTAAGTCTATTGAAATAAAATTGGTTTAAAGCTTTTTTAATGTTTAATTCTGGATAATGTACTATTTAACGATAATATGTTTAAAGGTATGATGTTCATTTTTTATTAAGAATTGTTTTTGAAAAATTGGTTAGACACAATCTGAGAGCTCAGTTTAGTTGATCACTGCAATGTATTTAATCAGTTGAACATAATCTTTGTATCTACAATTATAGAATTCAAATTGTAGCCAAAATGAATAATGATAGTCCATATATTATGAACACAAACATTTATTTTTAAGATGGGCAGTTGAAATACTTTTAAATAAATATCCAGCATTATGAGATCTGACAAAAGAGAACTATTTCATTTGGTTGTTCAGTGTAGAAGTAAAAGTTCTTTACTTCCAAAATTAACTTTCAGCACCTTCTGGCAGTTATAGTTATGTGGAATTCTAAACACAAAATTTTTCTCGAAAAGGAAAAAAAATTAAATTTTCTAAAAATTATCACACTCCAAAAAATAATAAAACAAAATAATTCATAAAAAAAATATTGTAATTAAAGCTATTGAAAGAAATGATATTTAAGTTGAAATTACAGCAGTACCCCCCCCCCTTCTAGTTTGATGGAATTTTAGGGGTAAATCTTGTCTTAACGCAAGAAAGACAGTAGTGATCATTTTAACTGTGTTTATTCTTTTATTTCTTTTCTTTTTTTTCCCCCAATGACTTCTCCCAATTATATATAAAAGATAAGATAGAAAAAATTTATTTGCTATTGCTCATTAACATTGATTTTATATGTGTTTATACTTAGAAAGACTGCGGTCATCTTGACCGCTGAACAAACAACATTTTCTATTGCATATTTTGTTATATGGGAACTGTTTGCCCTTTGCTTCACAGGATTGTGAAAAAAAAAAGACATAAAGGGAAGGTGAGGGAAAACACTTGCTGGTCACTTAATTTTTTCTCGGTTATTTGAATATGATTTGATGGAAAAGGTATATGAGGTAGTGAAAATTGAAGAACATCTGCTGGTCACGAGAAATTCTTTCTGTGATTGAATGTTATCTATAATTACTTTATTTGAATTATAAATTTATTTATTTCGATGTTCTTGACTTGTTCAGGCACACATTTTCTCTTGTAATGTCACAAAGAACTGTTGGTGTAAGAAATTAATCAGAAAAAGAGATTTTTCAACCTGTTACAAAATATACCCGAAACAAATTCTGGTTCAGATGAAAAATCGGATTTACCTAATGAAGAATATATAACCTGGAAGATGGAAGTAAATCAGCTTCAACCGATGAATGCTTAGGTTTTACACAATCTGTACATAATGGTTACTCCCATGAATCTGAAAATGATGAAGTTTCGTTCATAAACACTGATTCTGAACAAGCAATGAAAAATGATTAATAAAGGGTCAAAAGCGAAGCAGATTTGAGGAAAGTAAAAAGGACCAGCAGTTCTCTCTCAAAATGTCTAGTGTAAGTGTAATATAGAAGTAGATAAAGATGGGACAGTGCGGTGGAGCTCCTTCTGATTCTCTTTCTGTTGGAAGAGGCAGCAGTATAATGTATTGAGAGAAAATTCTGGACCAAGTTCATTTCCCATTAGGCATGTAACTGTTTAAAGCTTTTCAAGTACTTCAAGGCTGATTATAAATGTAAAGATTCTGCATATCATACCAAAGTGCGCAGAAGCTGGGCGACGTCTACAGAGTGCTTGTTGGAGTATATCTCTAAAAGAATTGGATACTTTTATTTCATTATTTTATGCACATGGAACTTTTATTTCGAAAGGAATTTCCATTAACAATCTGTGGTCCAAGACTTAGGACTTAACTCTTTTCATGAAACAATGTTTCATGTCAATTACTTTACATCATTAAAATTAGCTAACACATTAAGAAAAAAAAGGACTTGGCTTCATCGGGACACTGAAACCCACAAAGAAAGAAGTACCCAAATCCTTCAATCCTATAAGGAAGAGCTTTAATCAAGCAAAATTCTGAAGTAATATGACATCACCTTGAATGCTTATCAAGGAAAGAAAAATGAAAATGTTTTTTTTGTTAAGTATCTTACATCATATACTTGATGTTGAAAGCAATGAAAAGAAAATGCCAAAGGTTGTTAATTTTTTTAATTCGATTAAATATGGTGTAGATGTGCTCAATCAGATGGCTAGAAAGTATACTAATAAATTTACTTCCTGACGATGGCCGGTATGAGTTTTTTCAATATTCTTGACTTGGCTGCAATCAATGTCTGAGTCATTTTTGTAAGGAAACTACTGATATAAACATCAATCTCCGTGATTATATTTTGAACTTAGCTTGAAGCTTACCTAAAATAATAAAGCTTGGTGTTTGTAGAGACTGCAACAAGGAATAATATAAGTAATTTCAAAATATTTATATTTAAGTCATGTCTTATAAAATCAATCATTAAATGCGATATACATTTAAAATATTTTGTGCTATTCAAATATTAATAATATTTCTTTATATAGTGTGCTATATTTTGCACTTATTGTAATTTATGAATGATTGATTTACATTTTAATGTCTTGAATATGAAAAAAAAATTATATAAAGTGAAACATGAGCAAAGTGCATAATCAATATGATATAAATAAAAAAATTAGTAGTTGAAAGTATTGTGAAACATATATCAGCAAAATATCCAAAAAAAAAAAAAAAGCAGTTTTTATTTGTTGAACGAAAGCGGTCAAAATGACCGCTTCTCGTTTTTCTGGGCATACGGAAAATGCTGTCTTTCTAGTGTTAAAAGGTCTAGATAAAAATGCTATGTTTATTTGTACATTATTAAGAATTATTCAATGAATGAATAATTTATATTATAAAATAAAAATAAATGAATTAAATCAAATGTAATTTTTCAATTCAATGAAAAAATATATAAGTATTTGCATTTAATATTCTAAATATAAAGCAAAAATTTAGGAACTTAATTGTTTATCAATTTTTTTGAAAATTTTTTACTATACTTCAATGTGTGTAATGTGGATTTATTGTTCTGAAAAGGCTGACTGAAACATATACGCTCAAAGTGGAAGCATGCAGGAGTACCTTATAGAGTCTTAAAGCAAATCATTTATCATGTTGAATTTTTTTTTAAAGGTTAATTGTTGGGGAAGAGTTTTTTAAACTTATGTAGCTTATTTTAATATTTGATTATAATTTTTTATATGTTTGTGTGTGCTTATTTACTGTATGTAAAAGCACAACTTTATATCTCTCTTGATACTTTTATAACTTTTTTTTATATAGTTTAAATTTATGTGAATATAATGAATTTAGGTAAATGACCGAAAACTTGTGCTCAAACTATGTGATTTTGGTTCTGCATCTCATGTTGCAGAGAATGATGTCACCCCATATCTTGTGAGTCGATTTTATAGAGCTCCTGAAATTAGTAAGTTATTTTTTAACTAAAAATTATTATTTAAACTGTTTTTGTAGCTGACTTGTGTATAAATTGAAATGCATCAAACTTCTATACTTTTATGTATATACATAACTTTGATTTGCATTATGCAGTGAAGGATATTTGATATATGAAGCTTTTTTTTTTTTTTTTTTTTTCCCCAGTGATTGAAAATTTGGAAATAATTTTTTTCCATAAATTTGTAATAATGAATTGCCAAAAGCATTAAAATCAAATTATGAACTTGGTTAGTTTTATATTACAGATAAAATAAAATGTTATTTTTGCATAATTTGTTTATTTAATAATTTTGTGAAATTAGCTAATCTTTTACTCAGTACTTTATTGAATTTTTTTTTCTGTGTAGTTTTGGGTCTGCCTTACGATTTTGGAATAGACACATGGAGTGTTGGTTGTACTTTGTATGAATTATATACTGGAAAAATCATGTTTCCTGGAAAGTCAAATAATCAGATGCTGAAACACTTCATGGATTTAAAAGGAAAATTCCCAAATAAATTAATAAAAAAAGGAGCATTTAGAGAACAGCATTTTAATTCTAATTGCAATTTTCTTTCCCATGAAATTGATAAAGTGACTGAAAGAGTAAGTAAAGTTTGTTATTACTGTACTTATTTTCTTTAATTTTTGATTAATTGGTAAAATAGAATTTTAATTTTAAAATTTATAATAGTAGTAGTAATTTATCAGGTTTGTTCATTGAGGAGGAGGGGGTAGTATTTTTCAATATTCATTAGTATTAATAGTAAATACATGTAGAAATGCAAAATTAAGGAGGGCTTAAAAAAATGAAAAGCATAACATTCATCAATGGAATTTTGGATCAGTTGTATTAATTATTATAACTTCTGCCCTTGCAGAGAAAAGCAGATCTGTATATATTTATTTAGGATTAAATTAAAGAACAGTTAAATTTCTTATAATGATTATTCTCCCGAAAAATATTGATACTGTTTGCACAAAACAAATTCCTAGCAGAAAATAACCATTGGATGAATAATTATTGTGTATTGAATCTTTGATAATAAATAAGGTAAAGTGATCATTTTTCAAAAATTGAAAATCATCACACACTTTATAAGGAAAAAACTCTTATGGGAAAGTACATTCACCCGAATAAAAACTACTAAGAAATTTATTATAATTCCACCTTTGACTTGGTGTATGCATTGACTAAAATTAAATAAAAATTAGATATTAAGGAAATATATATAATAACAAAAATCGTATCATAACTTCTCATGCTTTTTTCCCCTAGTAAATTATTTGTTATAGATGTTTTTCTGCGGGATGAATTTATTTTTTTAACAATTCATTTTGTTAGACATTTTGAATATATTCTGCAGGAATTAATTAAAGATAGCTCTTTCTCATACATTGAATATTTGGAATCATGATTAACTAATTGTTTTTGTATTCTCAAATCAGTACAAATGGTCACTTTAAATTAAGGTTGTTTTCACTTAACATTAATAAAAGGATGCCTAATTCTAAAACATTTTCAAATGCAAAAATGTTCCAGCATTTACTTAGCCCAACATTTGCTTAGCACATAATCCATTAATTATTTTATATTAAAATTTTAAAATATGTATTTGCATTTTTCTCATTAAACAGAAAAGGTTAGATGCTTATAAAAATGTAACATGTATTTTACCTTAAAAAAGATTGATTCCATCAGGAATGAGTAATATAATAAAATGTTCTGGGCTTCTCTATAAAATAGCAAAGTCCGAAGATATAACTTTAAGAGCATTTTAAATTTTAAAAAGTATTCTGAGTTCGAGACATATTCATATAATAATCTTTGACATAGACTGTCTTAATCCACTCTGCTTAAAATAAATGAATATTCATTTTTTAAAAAATAGTAAAACAACATTTTCTTTTTAATTTGTATAGTTTTATTACTTTAAATTTTGCATGTTTAGGATTGTGTAGAATTTTGATAATTATGAATGTTATTGAATTAATTTGAGAACATTTCCCTTGCTCCAGATATGCAAAAAAAAAAAGTTATAACTTTTCTTTTGTGTGTGTGTTTAATCTAGCATATAAATATTAAAAAGTTGTGTTTTGTAGAAATGTCTGCTCTTGCACTTATAACTGTGAAAAAGAAATAATGAAATCAATATCACAAAAATGAAATTAATGATTGTCTCATTTGTCTGTGTTCTTTCAATTTATTTTTAATATTGGTATTTAATGGAAATCATAAATGATTTTAATAGGAAAAGGTGGTAGTACTTACCAATATTAATCCTAGTCGAGATCTGCAGGCAGAGTTGGTAGGTTCTCAACGTTTGCCCGATGACCAATATCGTAAAGTATGTCAGTTAAAGGATCTTTTGGAAAAAATTTTAATGCTTGATCCAGCCAAGAGGATATCAATAAATCAAGCTCTTACACATCCTTTTATTCAAGAAAAAATATAGGTAAGTGTTTTTCATATTTTTGGTGAACTTGTTGTGTGTAATATTTGATAATATGATGTTTGGTAAACGAAGGGAAGATTTTGCATATATTTATAATATATTTTTTGTGGGTTTTTTCGAATTGTTATTGTACAGCATCATTATAAATAATACCTTTTAATTTTTACATATTGAATGTGACTCTTATTTCTTTGTCCATTAGTAGTTTAATTCATTTCATAAACTGTTGTTAACAATACCTAATATATATATATATTGTATACTATATATATAGTAGAACTTCTGTTAGTTGATCACCCTATAGACTTACTAGGTGTATATCTATAAAATGTGATTTTTTAAAATAAAAATGTTAATTGGAATTGAATGGTTAAAATTATTTATTTCTAGTATACACAATTAAATGCTACAACTTTCCCCTTTCTTTCTGTCAAAAGATGGATTTCATGACCATAAAAGCTTTTATTTTTTGAAGCAAAAAGCAGAATCGACCCATTTTTCCACTTTTTTCATAATGAGTAGTAAAGTGCTGCTCAGCCAATCTGTGCGCCATCAACTGGTACAAGTAATAGTCTGGAGGAGCGATATCTGGTGATTATGGCAGGTGAAATAACACATCTCAATTCAGTTCTTTTATTGTTACCTTGACAACTTTAGTGATGTGGGCCAGCTCCTTTTCATGTAGCAAATTTACTTTTGTATGTCTTTGAATCCATTCCGAACATTTTGTGATCAATGTATGCTTCTAGTTGATCATTTGTTGTGGGTAGCTTCAACCGTTTAATCAGGTTTTGCAAAGTTCATAATAAACAACACCCTTTTGATCCCACCAAATACAAAGCATTGGTTTCCTTTTTAAGCAATTTAATCATGCAATCACTGTTGATAATTGGCTTGGATGAATCCATGATTTTCTTCGTTTGGGATTGTAAAATCCAATTTTCATTACCTATTGCAATTCGTACAACAAACTCTTCCATTGATGCCTGTTCAGCTGGAATTTGCTAATGACTTCAATTTTCCCTTTGTCTTTCAGTAAAACTATGTGGTATCCATTTTCATTCTTTTAAGAATATTTCCCATAGCTTGTAAATGCTAGGTAATGCCCTTTTGAGACATATTCAATACTGCCACTAACTTTGAGAGTGTAGTCTTTGACCAACGATGCTTACCATACCGCACCTTCTCCTGTGTGGGGGGGATCTTCTCTTAGCCTTGCCTCTCGCATCAAAATCGCCAGTTTTGAATTGATTGAACCAATGTTAACTAGTGTCTTGAGATAATGCCTGTTCACCATAAGCATCTACTAATATTTGATAAATATGAGCAATATTTTTCCTCAAAATGAATTAAACTCTCACAAATGGGGTTTTTTATTAGTATAAAACTTAACATTTTTAAAACAGGAAAAGATTATAAATTTATACTCTCATAATTTTCAACATTTTTTTTTTTTAAAAAAAAAAAACTGCATTTCATTGGTACACACTTGGTGAACTAGATAATATATATGAAAAGGATCATTATACTGATTTATACCTTTCTGATGTTCAGAAACATATATCTTATACTATAACTTAAAAAAATGTATGAAATACAATAAAAATATTGTGAAACTGTGTATAATTCAAAGTTGATACATATATTTGATGTGTTTCTTGTTTTAATTGCAAAATTAATTTACAGAAACTCTTGTCTTACACAAAGTCTTATTTGTATATGAAGCATAAATTTTAATAATTATGTAATATTTTGCATGTTTTTTTAAGGGCTGCCGTTGCTGAATCTTTCAAAGCAGGATGTAAACTTGTAATTAATTTTATGGGTTAAAGTTTTTCCAATATTAATGTATTCATAGCACATGTATTTATTTATCATATCATGTTGTTAGAATTTTTAAAAAATGACTATCACATTATACAATGGGAAACAAAATATTGAGCATATTTCTTACTGAAAAACATCAATTTATCTAACCAGAAATGAGTGCTGCAGTATTAATGTTGTGTGTAACTGAGACTAGTCCCTCACAATGACGAAGTTTCAAATTGTAATACAATATTTAGTTATTATATCTCTCAATATCAAAACAATTTATTAAAATTCTAATTTTGTGATTAAGATGAAAAACCCTCTTGGTCTTTTTTTTGATGAAAAGTGAATTCAACTAGTCAGGTTAAGGAAATTAAATTGATAATTTAATATTATTTGTCATATGATAATTACATAAATAACATACATGGTTAGTTTAAACTTCCATCCTTCTTTGGATTGCCACTTGTTAGTGCATCAGTGAACTTGCAAAGGTGTTCAACTGTGGAGATTCTACTGTATGTATGTATACAAACATATATTGTTCAATTTCGTAAATTGAAGGTATATATTTTTCAATATATTATAAGTTTGAATTAAATTAAAATGCATGCATGAACTTTTTAACTATAATGTCACAACTAAGATTTTAAAACTACTTAATATTAATTCAATTTTATTTTTCTCTTTGTAGTGAAAATTACATTTGTTAAGAGTTGGAACTTTTTGAAGGAGAATAAAACACAGAAAAGTTCATTTGCAGCTTTTCTAACTCATAACCATTTGAACTTTATTGCAATTGTGACTCATTAAAATATCATTTTAGTGAGAAGAAACGTATGTGTTTTACCTCTCCCTAGATTTTTGTTATTATTTTTTCAACATGCTTTCATATAAACTTTGAGAAACATATCTAAAAATTTGGTTCCATATACCTTTTTGATTTTTGCCAAAAAGAGTAGTGTTTTCTGTTGTACATATGTAATAAATTTAATGTTACCTGAAATTATTGATGCATTATGTAAATTCCTTTACCACATTAAATTGCCATTTGCTTTCAGTTAATATATTTCAGTGTTTTTTCATTTATATTATTCTATCAGTGGTATGAAAATAGTATTTTATATTCTTTAGATTGCCATTGGTAAATTTAGATATGTTCTGGTAAAAAAAAATGAAACATGTTTGATAATTAATTAGAGGTAATGGTTAAAAATTAGACTGTGTTTTGTTATTGTTACAGTAAATAAAAATTGTAAAATTTTCTTAAAACTAGATATATAGAAATTTATTTTGAAAATAAAATATTTTGTTAGATTTTTTGAAAAGGAGATTAAAGCAGAATTCGTTATTTGGACATCATTTTTATGGTTTCAAATTTGAAGTAAATTGAAATATGTTGGATTCTCTATCTTCTAGGAATTGTGCTTTACATTATTTTTTTTTTATATATATATTTTGTTAGGCACCTGGAATAAATGTTTGTAAAAAGCAAGCTGTTATTTTTATGAAGGTAGCAGTAAACATTTGTAAAATTTGTCTAAAAAAGAATTGTTTATATATAATCATTCTTGAAATGTTAGCCATATTTTTGTCTACATGTAATCTATATCTTCAAAAGGCTTATGTCGAGCTCATTGAATTTTATTGTTAAATGAATAGAAGTTGTGTATAGTGTTATTCAAATTAATTTTTTTATGAAGTTTTGAAACTTATAGATATTTGCTGCAGAAATTGGGGGTAAATAAATTTTAACTGTGCATTAAAAAATTATATCTTTAAATAGGTAAAATAACGATGCATATATCTCTTTTTGAAGATAATTGCCTTTACCAAAATGCTGAAAATTTGATTCTTAGTTTATCAATATCATGAATGGGGAAAAGCATGTTTACAATATAAAGCAGTGCTTTTGTTTCAATATCTATCAAGTTACACTAAACTTTTATTGTATTGTGACTATTTAGATTTCTGTGGTAGGATATATTGATTTTGTATTTGAAATTCTGAATAATCTTTCAATACCAAAATGTACTGGTTGTATGTTTTTGTTTTTTGGAATATGTAAACTGATGTGTGGCTGATATCATTATGAGAACCCTTTTTTTCTTTCATATGTATTCTTAACTTTATCATATTTATTGTTTTACTATTTATTAGGTTATATCTCTTGCCATGGCTTGCTGTTGAAATTTGCTCTGTTAGCTGACACAAAGCAGTAAAAATTCTCGTGGTAATTGGTTTTATGTCATTTCAATTCTCATTCGGGCACATGTATCTTTCAAAAATTATACATAACAAACTGTTTGTGTCTTACTTTTGTCAAATCATTCGTATCGTTAGGAACTATATAAGAAGGCATTTTCTTCAGAAATGGAGAATAGTGCTGTTATTAAGAACAGTGCTGTTAATGCGAGAAAATATAAATTTCATACTTTCTTTTGACATACCAATTCTTTAAAGCTATTGCATTATAGCAGTTCAACTTTATATTTAAATTAGATAATTTTAAGAATTATTTTTCCCTTTCAAATTCACAAAAATGTTCATTTTACTCATGGATATTGTTAAAACTAAAGATTTTCTAGAAAATCAGTCATCAATTAAACTGTGCTTTGAATTATAGAGTGTTTCAAAAAGGAGGCAACCTTTAGAATAAAAGGATTTTTAAAAAATTCGTAACATATTTGTATGTGTTCAATGTTCTCATAAGATGATAGAATGGGTTCTATATAACCATTTTCATATAAATTACCATTTTTCAGTAAAATTAATTATTTAGGAAATTGATTTTATAATTGTAAACAAACAGAAAATTTGGTTTCGATTAAAATTTTGATAATTATCACTTTAAATCCATGTAACTCTACATTTATAGCCTTTAATATTTATGTTTTGTTTTTTTAACTGTCGTAATCAAGGTTGCATTTTTTGAAACACTCTGCCTTTATGACTGGTTTTAAATCGATTATTACTTATTATCTACTTGATTATTCTCAGGCATGAAGATGTGGTTCAAAGAGACCTAAGAAGTTTTACCAAGTTCCACTGCCTCCTTCCTGTTGCCTTCTGATGGCAGAAATTGAACACGTAAAGGAGTTATTTATGCAGTTAAAAATTTATGTGCTTTTTCTTTCTTCTTTCTTTTATATGTTTAAGTATTACCTTTTAAAATTCAAAAAAAAATTTATTTTAAGCAATGTGCTCGGAGATTAACTGCCTTTTTGTATTGAATACAAAGGTGTGGATTATTAAGTTGTATATTAAATTTAGGTAATTGTTATCATCTCCAGTGTTTTTGTATGTTTTTTTATTCATTGAACTTCTCTTAAAAATTAAAGTTTTTGTAGGTTTAGCTTTGATAAGAATTTAGAGAAACAAATTTCTGTATAGTAGTGCCATAATTATTTCAAATGATATTTCAAATATTCTTTAAGCTGTGAGAAACATTTGCATGAAACTTTTGAAATATTTCTGGACATATGAAATGAATTAAAGATTTAAGATAAAATATTTTTATAAAAATTGATTATTTCTGTTACCATGTCTATGCAAAAATTTACTTATTTGTGAGTCTTTAGAAAAAGTTATAACTCAAACAATTATATTTAAAGCAAATTTGACTTATATGATTAAAATAATTATGGCTCTTCTGTATTGTGTATTTTTTCTCTTTCTCGTCTCTAAATCTACTAGTATACAAGAATCTAAAACTTTTTACTTCATTATTCTCAGGCTCCCCACTGGGATACCAAAGGCAATGGAGTGCTGACATTACAAGCCTCTCTGATGATCTGCCGTTATCTCAGTAAAAGATTGACACTAGTTAAGAATTCAAAAGATTTTAATACATTATAAGGTTATTTGAATGAAGGAAAAAAAAATTTCCAATTTGTTTACTGGTATAACTTCTTTAATTGGTAATCAAAAAGTATAATTGTTGTGTTTTTAAGGAAGAATCGTTGGGACCAGTCCTTTTTTAATGTATATGTACTTATAATGAAATGGTTTAGCTGATGTTTCCTTTATTTTAATATTTGTGTAGGCTCTGCATAGTGTTTTCAAATGTAGTGTCTACATAAATTGGAAAAGTTTTGCTCAATACTTCAAAAATTTAATTTACTCTTCAGTAACAGTGATTTATTTATTTTTATATAATTGTTTTCTTTAATTGAAAAATGCAAATTCATTTTTAAAATTAAAACAAAAAAGTATTCTAATTTTAAGGGGGAAATCTCCCAAAAAATAGTGGATTTTGTCAGGCTTATGCAATGCTCATAAAATTCTTGATTTCATGAAAACTTTAGGCAAAAATTTGCTTATTACTTGATTATTAAAAACTTTAATTTTTGTACTTTTTTAACATTAATAAAAAGGCAAAAGATGTTATATTTAAATTCAATAAAGGAAATATGCATGCTATCATTTTGATTTTATATACTTTTGTTTTCTACTTCAATTTTACTGCAACCAATATTATGTAATAGAAAGCATTGGTACTCTCTAAAATACATTGTTTTAAATGGATATATAAAATCAAATTGTATAGATATTGTTTTGAAGAAGAAAAAAATGAATCATTGATTATGTATACCCTATGTAAATAAATGATGTATTTTATGTGCTGTGTCTTGTACAATTATTCTCATTTGTTTAATCTGTTGTTAAATTAAATATAATTATATTATCTCTCTCGCTCTTTTTATAATATTTGATGTGAACATCTAAAATAATTTATACCTTTATTTATTTTGGGTTATTAGAAAACAAAATGAATCTTAAATTTATCATAACATTATTAGAATTTAAAGTCTAATAAATTATTGAAAAAAATGGTTTGTATTCTTATTTTCTAATTTTTAAGTAATCCTTCTTTCAAAAAGATGTCCTGAATTTGAAAATTAGGTATTGGTAAACATTTATTGCTAAAAGACATTCTTTTTAGGATTATGATTTTTCCCCCCTTAATACTGTTAAACAGGGGTGGTCAATTTTTTTATCCCTGCTGCCCACTTTTGTATCTCTTTCATAGTAAAATTTTTTAACCACCTAACGCCTGCTCAGTAAGGATCATTTATTAAGTAGAGAAGTAACAATTTTTAAAGCAGAGTTATACAGATATATCAATATAAATTACATCATTTCCCACATATTTAGATATAAGACCGCATTTTTTTTTATTGTGCCATTAGTTTTTGTATCAAATTAATGTTTACTTTTTTTATAATTTCTAATGGTTCTTTGACCAAGTGGTATTAGCCTCATCAATATTTGTTAATATATATATATTAGCCTTTCATCTGAAAAACATTTTGGTTTATTTGTATATGTTGTGAAAATTGCACTGTATCAATATTACCTATAACTGTTTTCTCTTAATTTTTGCTGCAAAAGTTGTGCAATACTATACAAATTCTGAGAATTATGAAATTTCGGATATTTTTATTTTTTACTTGTGCATACCTTTTAGGCAAGTATGACCATCATCACACCTTATGATCTCTTATTATTTACCGTGGGATCTTGCAGATAAACACAGGTAATGCATTCCCTGGATACCTTAGTGATCTTTCTCTATTTTCTCTTCATCAACAATTTTTTTTCAAATTTCTAGACGGCATTTACACCTTGTTTGGCACAGAATAACCACATTTGGCTATTGAAATGTTAAACTTTACCATGATTCACTTGGTTAGAAGGAGCATTAAATGTAATACTGGACAACCGAACAGGTATCTTGATAATTAGACCTATCCTGACCAACGTTTGCCCCAATCTAGTCTCGCAGTACAATACGACAGACCTTGAAAAATTACAAATTGTCATGCTCTGCGCTATACTTGAAGCAAATCAGTATACGAGAAATTAATATCAGAAAATCCATAAATTACCCCACCTTTGAAACCTTTATTAAAAGGCTTTCCACCAAATTCTTTAATAGAATTAGTTCATTAACTAAATGATACATATTTAACAATTCAAGCAATTGAAAAATACACCTCAATCAGCATAGACCACAAGAAATTCTCGATAAAATTGCAAATCTGTAACACATAAAAATCTTCAGCCCTTCCCTTCCAAATTCTCAAAAGTCCTTAGTCCCACTCATGATTGATCAGAACCTCTCCTATCAATCAGAACGCACTCTCACGACATTACCAAGTAGAGAAACTTGTGCTGTCTTATGGCAGAGTGAACAATATCCCTCCCTACCTTCAACAACTACCTGCCTGAAATATTCTGAAAGTTTTTAAACATTGAATAAAATCAATTTTAATTTCTTAGAAACGGAGTTAATTCAATTTCTTCTGGTTTTTAATTCATTGTGCTGAAAATTCTGAAATAGCATAAAATTATTTTCAAACCTGTTTAATCCTGTTTAAATATCTTGGATATTTAAAAGCTTTTGCCCTTTTTGCAACCTAGCCCAACCACTTGGCGGGGGTTTTATTTGGCTGAACGTTAAATCCGCGAAATGGACCAGGGTAGCCACATTTGGCAAAATACCACCAAATATTTTTTTTTTAATAAACTTTGGCCCCATATAAAAACATTGGTTTTTATCTCGAATTATTTTACCCTTTTTTCTACTAAAATGACACTTGCAATATCATTGAAATTTTATGCACTTTATTAAAATTTCAATTTACAACTATTTTTGATTGAGTTTACTTCGCAACAGTCCTAACAGAAATGTATCACAAACTCATTCGAGACGTAGACTGCGAATGTACTTTAGAATTTCGAATCCACTGCTGTTATGAGGCAGTAAATATTTCTCTTGATCAAAAGACCTGTCGCGGTAAATATTGCTAGGCTACTCGTTTATATCAGATATAACAAATAAAAATATAAATAAATGATGTAAAATTAATTATATTTATTTAATAGAAAAAAGGCATCAAATGTGAAAGAAAAAAAAAGATAAATATTTTATGCGAATTTCTTAATCAAAAATTTATAACTGGTTATTTGACCGCTGATGATCCGTTTAGTATTAAAAACATGAAAGTGTAAGTAATTAGGAGATGAGACAATATACTCAAATTTTTTTTATTTATAATTCTTAGTTTTATGCTGCTAAAATGGAATAAAAAAAAATTTCCCAAAAAGTGGAAAGAGTGATTGACCTCCTTATCATCGCCAATGCACTCACAGTTTTTCAAAACCCATTTCTGCAAGATTCTGTTTTGGAATAAAATGAAATATATATTGAAAAGGAGACGAATACGATTTGAAGATGTATTCCCAAATTTGATTAGTTACGAAATGAATAAGTAAAGGAGTCGTAAGTTCACCTTAGGCCTGTATGCAACTGTCGCCATCTGGTTCGGCATACTAATCGACTGATAAAGTTCCTGAATGGTGTTCCAAGGAATTTTTTGTGAAATTCTCTCTCCATTAAATCCGCTACATTTTGAGATTATGGATGGTGTTTCCGCATCAGATCCCATATGGGAGGGAAGTGCTCGATAAATTTGAAGAACAATTCACTGAAACAAGGTGACACACAAGGAACGACAACACAATGGGTCGTAGAGTTTCGTCTATGCGAAAAATGTGCCACAATTGTCTAGCACAGTGTCTGACTAACAAAGAAAAAAGGCACTCTAGTCTATTTTGCTCAGGTGACCGGGGATGACAGAATAGTCTCACTGTAGCCCATGCATGTCGTAAAAGGCGACTAAAATGGGTACCCAGCGTCTGGGGGTATAGCCGGGCACCCTACCCCTGGGAATTATATCAGGGACTTGCCTTCTTCAGGTAAGTACGGGCATCATGACCCCGAGGCACCTTAGTGATCTTTTTCTTTCCCATGGGGTTTACTGTCTTTTGTAAACACTGGTGACGCACTCCCGGGATACCCTAGCGATCCTTCTCTATTTTCGACCCTCCTCGTCAACCACTTTTTTTTTTCAACTTCATGTCTAGACCACAGTTTAATCTTGTTTGTCGCAGCATAGCCATATCTGGCTCTTGCGCCAATAAACTTTACATTCACTCACTCACTATTTTGCTCAGAAAATCCTGTCCAACCTTACAAGAATGTATATATTTTTAATCCTCTCTAAAAAAAGCTTAAATTTTTTAATGATCAGATCTCTTGGGGATTTAAGGTCAAATACCTAGGAGTTATCCTGGACTTCAATATCACCTTCAAACTTCATATTCGATCAATAATAGACAAATGATGGGCCAAAATCCATAACTGTATACCTTTAATCAGCAGAAATTCAGTACTAACTCCTGCTAACAAAGTGGCTCTTGCGCCATTAAAATCTACTATCACTCACTCACCCTGCTAACAAAGTCCTTTTCTATAAACAAGTAATCCAACCTATCTTATTTTATGCTTCACCACTTAGGGTCATGCCACCCCTACTCACATTAAAAAAATTCTGGTCCTTCAAAATAAAACCATGCGCATGATTACTAACTTACCTTAGTATGTCAGAAATTCTGTCATACACAAGGATCTCAATATCCCTCCTATTAAATATCTCGCTAGAAGATTCTGTAATAGACTAACAAATCATACTAACCCACTAATAAGGGCCCAGCTAATTTTTGTTCATAATAATGGAATCCATTCCCTACCCTACCAATCGTGCAATAATTATTTCCGTCTAATATCCCCATAACTTTTTGCATTCCAATTCAGATTCCATCAATTAAATCCTTTAGCCTCTTTTAGTCAACTATCTCACTCCAAGACCTCCATCATTATCTACTCAGCTGTTTACTTGTCCTGGTAATCCTACTTAGTTAGGATTACCGACCTAGTTTGTTGTACACTCAGACGAACAAGAAACATGATTACTTATCCCTTCCTTCTCCTTCTGTTTTTATATCATCAAAAAAAGTTTAAATAATAAAAATCTATTGTAATTTTTCAATAGTAAAAAGAATTCTAAAAAGTCATATAAAATAATATTTTCCTCTTGCTGAGGATTGGACATTATTAGCGGAGTACTTGTTTTTTGGGTACATAATCCTCACGGGCTTTAATCCCCAGAATTTACTATTGATATAAGATTTCGCTGAACTTTGGTTTCTCATTTGCCCAGGAATTAAAATTTAATACATGAAAAATTTAGTGAAATTAATGGAGCAATAGTAAACTATTTTTATATAAATACATTGAAGTTTTTACTATTTGAAAAGTTAAATTTTTACTTAGTTAAATTTAGCTTAATTATTATAGTGGTGTTGCTTAGAAAAAGCTATTTTATGAGAAATTTAATAATATTAAAAGATTGGACAGTAGATATTATTATCTTGCTAGCTCGTCCAGTCTGGTGTTTTTGTAGGTTGTCTAGAATTTTTCTCTCAAGATTAAGAGGGTGTCTTCCGATTAGTTGTTGTGGAGGTTGGTTATCAGTGGATGGGTGGGTTCAGAAAGGAATTTGTTGTTTTGTATGACGAATTTTTTTGAAGATGTTTTAGGGAAAAGATTTAATAATTAATCTATTAAAATTTTTGTGGGTCTATGTAGTAGTCGAGTATTTCATATTGGGGTGTATTTTTATATTGCTTGGATGGTTCTATTTGGGGAGGTATCTATTTTATGGAAGAAATTTTTGGAAAACATTTTAATGTAGGTTCGTTGGAAAACTCTAAACCTAACATGGCCGCTGAAGCCATAGAAGTCGAGACAGCTATACCTTGGAACAACGACTAAAAATTAAGTACGTGAAATCATCATACTCCTGACTAAGAAAATCAAAGTTCTTGAAATATATTAGTGGACTAATCGAGATTGAAAATCAAAACGGTACTCCTGCGGAAGACCCATCACTACAGAAACTGTTAGCGCAACGAAATGAAATCGAAGCGGATGTATCCAGATCGGCAGGTGAGCTGAACTTTATTTCTACTTGCCCAGTTAACGATAGTAACATTATTTCAAATATTATTAATGATAAAAATAATATAACCAACAAAAATCTCCGCAAAAGATCAGCGGAATCTAGCTTAAGCAATAATAAGGCTAAGCCTAACGATGCCCAACAAATACCTAGCAGAGCTCCTAAAGTACTATGTAAATCTGATGATGATGGCTTAATATCACCTTCTGAAACGGTTAAGAATACTATTAGCAATAGTGTATGTAACCCAGCACCTATTAAAATGAGCAATAGCTTCAATGCGCTCGCGACTGTAGATACTAATGAAGCGGACGTTGACCTCCCCCCACAACCACCCAAGATTCAACCAATCATGCTTCGGTTGACACAAAACTACAATTTACTAATACAAGCAGTAAACCAAAATTACCCGAAAACTGTCAGCAAACTTTCGGGCCAATACATCAAGATAACTCCTGAGATTGAAAATGATCACAGAAGAGTTACTACCCTCCCCTCCCAAATATAAAAGCAGAGTATTATATAATCCAACCAATAAACAAATCTTAGAAAGTTTGTATCAAAGGCCTTCCTATATATGCCAAAATAGACGAAATTAAAGAAGACTGGAAAACCAGGACATTAAAGTTGACAAAGTAGTGCAGCTAAAAACGGCCATCTTGGCCGAAGTCAGAAGAGGTGATGTTGCACTAGACATATACAAAGTGCAAGCATTTACGTATATATCCGTAAAATTAGTTGCCTTCAAAAGGAAACAAGCCACCACGCAATGCTATAATTGCAATCACTTTTATCACCCGTCTAAAAACTGCCGGATGAATGCTAGATGTCTTAAGTGCAGACAAAACCATCGCACTGGAGAGTGCGAAATTAAAGAAAGGATAGAGCATCCAATATGCATAAATTGCAAAGCCAACCATATAGCATCTTGGAAAGGCTGTCCCCTATTCCCAAAAAGAAAGCCCAAAAGAGGTCAAACAACCCAAAAAATATTAGATAGAAATACAACAATAACTAGATCAGTTACCAAAAACCTTACCTTTGCGAATATTTGTGGTAACCAAATCCCTCAAGAGATGGCGCCACAATCAGTACAAAATACAACTGAAGTCTCTAGCCAGTTGAACCGGTAAAAGCCTCCACCAACCAATATTAATAATAACAGCCCGAATAACTTTAACTTCCTCACATCAATAAACGAATTACAAAATTTATTTAACAAATTTCCCAAATTATTCGAAGTTCTAAATAACATGTCTAAAGTAGACAACGATCTAGGCAAGCTGAATATTTTCATCGCAGGTGTTTCACGATTCCACCCCCAACATGCAAATAAATTATATCCTCCACGGTCCCAAACTGGCTATTAAATTAAAATATCTACTGCCGCCAACCCAACATAAAAATAAAAAAATTTCAACTAATATTAATACAAAATAGCACAATACCAACACCAAGAAAAAAAATAGATACTTAGAACCAAGGTATTCTGAAATAGATATTTAGAACCAAGGTATTCTGAAATAGATATTTAGAACCAAGGTATTCTAAATATCTATTTCAAATACATGATAATAAAATCAAACTTCCAAAGCATTTCTTACAGCAATTTTACTATTGCTCACTTGATCAATTTAATTTCTCATGTTTCATATTTTAAACTTTTCATGCTTTATTTTTTTCCTTCAAATTCCTGAGCAAGTGATATAACCAAAGTTCTATCTCATCCGTAACTAATAGCCAATCTACTGGGGATTATAGCCGAAAGGAGAGTGTTCCTCCATATTTAAATTCCACTTGCGATTAGTCTTATTAATGGATCAATAAGTTCCAAGACTAACCCAGAGATGGCGCTCGTAGTAAACCAGTAACCAAATATTTCTAGAGTACGAACCTTTGCTTGAAACGTGTCAAAATCTTAAGTCGATCGGTCGAGAAACAGCTGAGTTATCGAGGTTGGAGTAAAGTCGTTTTGTAGTTTGTTTAAAAAATGGAAAAAACCGAGTTTCGTGTTCTGATAAAACATTGTTTTTTAATGGGTAAAAACACCGTGCAAGCGAAACAATGGATTGAAAAATGTTACCCGGACTCTTGTCCATCAAAAGCAACGATTTGTCGGTGGTTTGCCGAGTTTAAACGGGGTCGTACCGACACAAATGACGCGGAACGCTCGGGTAGACCTGTGGAAGCCGTTACACCGGAAAATGTGAGTGAAGTGACAAAAATTATAATGAAAGATCGTAAAGTGAAGCTCCGTGAGATTGCTGAGATGACACAGATATCATATGGAAGTGTATTTACTATCCTTCATGAAAAATTGAGCATGAAAAAGGTTTTTTCCAAGTGGGTGCCGCGATTGCTTTCGATGGAACAAAAACAGCAACGGGTCGATGATTCAGAAAGCTGTTTATCGCTATTTACTCGCAACAAAAAAGATTTCTTGCGTCGTTACGTGACCGTGGACGAAACATGGATACATCACTACACTCCAGAGTCGAAGCGGCAGTCATCTGAGTGGCGCACAGCTGGCGAAAGCCGTCCGAAAACGCAGCAGTCAGCTGGCAAAGTCATGGCGTCAGTTTTTTGGGATACGCATGGCGTGATTTTCATTGACTACCTCGAAAAAGGTAAATCGATCAACAGTGATTATTATATTGACTTGCTGGTGCGTTTGAAGGAGGAAATCGCAAAAAAAACGACCGCACATGCAGAGAAAAAAAATCCTTTTTCACCAAGACAATGCACCCTGCCACAAGTCGATGAAAACAATGGCAAAATTGAACGAATTGGGCTTTGATCTGCTTCCCCACCCCCCATACTCGCCATATTTAGCCCCCAGTGACTACTGGCTCTTTGCTGATCTTAAAAAAATGCTCCAGGGAAAAAGATTTGGCTCAAATGAGGAGGTCATCGCTGAAACTGAAGCTTATTTTGAAGCGAAAGATAATTTTTTTTATAAACATGGTATTGAAAAATTGGAAAAGCGTTGGAACGATTGTATCACCCTAAAAGGTGATTATGTTGATGAATAAAAAAAAAATTTTGCAAAAAAAATGTTGTTTTCAATGTTAGTCTCGGGACTTATTGATCCATGTGTTATCAGGTTGTAGATAAGCAGTTTATTACGTCTACTTATTATAGATTTGCGCAAGATAAAGGGATACATAATAGGATCTGCAGCTTCATACTGCTTTTTAATTAGTGTTACGTGTTGTTTAAAAGTGAGCTTTATATCCAATGTTACTCCAAGGTATTTTATGGACCAGGACCCGGGGATTTTATTATTTGCTAAATAAATATCTGGTTCTATTTTTCTATAGTTTCTGGAAAAGAAGACGGCCTCAGTCTTGGAAACGTTCAGTGCAGTTTTCCAAGTAGAGTACCATTCTTCTAGTTCCTTTAAGTGTGTGTTTAGTGCGTGACTTATAGTAGTGGGGTTATAGTGTCGTGCTAATATCGCAGTATAATCTACATACATGTAGGGAATGGTGTCGTGCATTGGTATGTCATTCACGTAATAATTGAAAAAGGTCGGAGACAAAATTCTACCTTGCGGGACTCCAGCTTCAGTATATCTTGGATTTGAGTGAATACCTTTTGCTGTGACTGAAAAATTTCTGCAATTTAAATAAGAGTTTAATATTTTAATTAGGTAGGGTTTTTTCTTAAAATATAATGAGTTTTTAGATCAGTCCTGTGTGCCAGACTCGGTCAAAGACTTTTTAGATATCCAGGAATACCACACCAGTATTTTGTCCTTTGTAAAATTCTGTTTTGATGTATTTCACCACTCGGAATGAACTGGTGTGATGTGTACAGGTTTGGAATGAAGCCATGTTGCTCGTGAATTATTATATCGTGGTTTTTCAGGTGTTGCATTAGTCTATTGTGGATGATTTTCTCAGTAATTTTGCTGAGAAATGGTAATAGTGAGATTGACCTGTAGTTTTCTGGTTGAGTAGGATCTTTTTTCGGTTTGAGAATCAGGATAACTGCAGCGGTTTTCCAGGCATCCGAGAAGTGACCGAGATTTAGCATGTTTTGAATAATGTTTCTGAGCTGGAAGATACAGAGATGGGATAGGTTTTTAACCATTTTTTATTGGTTATTCCTTCTCTTCATGGTGCTTTTTTAAAAAAAATTATGTCTTTGATGTATTGTGCTATTTCGGATGCTAGTGGTGGAGGAGAGGAGAGAGCGCTATGGAAGTTATTTTCGTTGCCTAGAAATCCGTGAGAGACCTGTGTTAACTGTATTATTGTGTGAGGTGTATTAATATTGTTTAGTTTGAACTGACTCTGGATAGAGTCAGCAAGTATTTCAGCTTTGTCTGTGTCACTAAGTGCGATACTAGCTGGGTTTTTAAGGGCGGATATTGGGGATCTCTTTTTTCTGAAGGCTTATTGGACATTACAGTTTATCCAATGCATTTGGGGGGGGGGAATGAAATTGATGTAATCTTATTTTACGATAAAATTAGGAAAAAAAAAAAGTTTTAAAATCTTTTAAAAAATCTCATCCTCATTGTAAATAATTCATTCACATTCATATCATCTTTCCCCTCCTTCACGTTTTTTAAATTTATATGTGCATTAAAACAAAATTAATTAGGAATGGTTTTACATTATTGATAAACACGAAAAACCAATTATATTTCATAAACTATGTTCTCAAATCTATATTATAAATTTAGCTTTTCCTATATTACTACGAAAAGATCGTAGCCCCTAAAACCGCCCTTATAGTTAAAATTTTTATATATCAACTCAATCATTAAATTAAGTAGAAGCGCTTTTTCGCAGAACTCTTTCAGATTTTTTTCTTTTCTTCTTCCCTCACCAATTTTACCTTTATCGATATGTCTTTCTAATAATTTTTCTTTGATATTTACTAGTATTAAGAAATTTTGAGAATAAACATTAACTCGCTTGCGCACATTAATTATATAATTTTAGTTTTATTAACTCTTCACTGAGAAGCAACACGAGAGCTATTGGCAATGGACCTTGTTATTTTGAAACTTGGTCAAGTGACGAGGACGACACTTGAACTGGAATTCAACTCGCCAAACTTCCACACAACGCCAATGGGTGGACTAGGATTCTCGTCAGATTCAAAGTTCAGCAGCTCCACTTATATCTTTGGAAATCTGGACCAGAACCCAAGATTTGAGAAAAACAACGCTGGTCACCAGCTTGCGATCATGACCATTTGGTAATTGTAGCAAATTTTAGTAGTAATCTTATCATGATTACATCAAAAATCCTACTTATCGAAAGTGGAGTCTGCTTCATATTAATAGGAATTGAACCTCAAATTCATAAAGCAGTGTGATTCTGAAATTTAGAAAATGAGATTCACTCTAGCGTTATGTTTGTTACTGAACCGTGGTTCAGGAATACGACATCCATATCCTATTGCTTCCGTGTAGCTTTTAGAGGTATTTATTTAAGCCAATCGAATTTGGAATTTGCGTATATGTTTAATTCGGAAACAGTCGCATTACTATTTTACAAAAATAATATAATCATTAATAAATAGATTGAACATATTGAAATCTATAAAAATTCAGATTTTTAAAAAACATTCAAAAATCTCTCTATATATATATATTATATTATAATAAGTTTAAATAATTGATAAATTGATATTTTCTTTGTAATAAATAAGGGAAGTATTGTGTACAAAGTTATTAATCTAAATGATTATCATGTGAATTTCTAAAAACAGATTCAAGTGTGTAATGTATACAGTTAGCCATTTTAAAATCTTCAGGTAGTAAATTTAATTCAGTGATTTTGATTCTATTTATAGACACCTGAACACTCTACAGAAATAATAGTTAATTATTGAAACTAACTTAAGTGGTACTCTGAGATTTAATATATGTTCCCGTTTCTTCTGAGCCTATCAGAATCAAAATCATGTTATTTGAAGGATCCAAAATATGTATTGGATAGAATAAACTTAGTTTTATGGATAATTCGACTCTGTGAATGAGAAAAGAGCAACGCCTTAAAATCTAAAAATTCAGCTCTTATTCATGTTTCGTTTTGGATCTTTTTACAAATTAATTTCTCATAGTAACAATTGAAAAGTGTGTGTATGAATTGTAATTTTGCCTCATTATTGATTACGGAAATATAATGAGTAAAACTGGTAAAGAAACTTTGTTAAGGTTATACATATGTTACTTGCTGAAAATTGGATTTAGCGAAAACCGTTTCATAACGACATCAAACTTTTATATCATATAATTTATAATAATGAAAAAAATAAGAAAAAATGGAAATAATTTTTTTTGATATTTTATTGTAAATATTTTTAAATAAGTTTATAATTGTTTAACTGTAAGAGACTGTTTATAATTAGGCAAGATAAAACTGAAAAGCGTTTGAACTTTTTTGTCATAAGTATTATGTACCCTAAGTATCATAAATCACCCTAATAATCCCTAATAATATCACCCTACAATACTTATCTTTTTTTCGTTCAATAACAAGTCAAATCATTTGAAACATACTGCTGAATTTCAACAGATATGTTATAAATTCCAGAAAAAGTTGATAATTTATTCCTGCATTACGTATGAATCATCTAGCTTAAACTTCTAGAAAATTTTTAGTTAAATCTTTTTTATTTGAAGAGTACCATAATATTCTTCTCTACAGATATTATCAATCATCTTATTATTACTGTTTTCACTCATATAAGAATCTTCCATGAATTCATGTTTTGAAAAAGCCATTTCTCGTGCTATGAATGAAATACTCGAAGAAAATTGAAACATATTGAAAAGCCCTGAGAAAATTTTTTAAAAAGTAAAATATTTAGAAAAATAAATTACTTGAAGGAGTGACAGAAAAAAAGTGAACACATAAAATTCATCATTATAATTTGAATAATAAAATGCTTGTGATATGGTACAGAATCTAAATTATTTACGAAGTGTGAACATATTTTAATATTTTCTATTATGCATAATACTTATATTTTATATTAATTATTTTATATTTTCTATTACATTTTATACTTTCTATTATATTTTATATCTTCTATTTTCTATTTCATATTTTTTTACAATTAATGGACATACGATTATTATTATTTAAATATTTATTTGAAAATGCTTTTGTGTTGTAGGAATATTTGATTCAATAGATTTTAATGATACTTCTACCACAACTATTCTTTGTAGTTTCTAGGGGGAAAAAAGACTGAAAATATTTGCCTCTTTATTATTTTTTAGAATTTTCCTCTATAAAGTAACTAAATAATAGGAGTTGTTTAAAAATAATATGTATATGATTTCCCTCCTCCTCCTATTTCTTAGAAAAAATTATACTTTTCCTAAAATGTCTGAAATTTTTTTTTATTAGAAACACAACAAACACTAGAATAAGTTAAAGTTGTTATATTCACTATGCGGCGGCGGTAGCCTAGTGGTCATGGTGAACTCGCGGCAGTCAGTTTTGGTCGAGTCGTGGGTTCGAGCCTCGATGTCACAAAAGACCCAACGTGTAGCCGGGGCCGATGCACGTTCAATCAGTCGGTGCCCAAAGTCCTCCCGTTGGCGTGGTGTGGAAGTTAGGGGAAAGATTGCTAGCTCAGATATTGTCCTCGTCACTTGATCGAGATTCAAAATTACGGGGTCCGTCACCAATAGCCCCGTGTTGCTTCTAGTAGGACGTCAGTAAAACCGAAGCCATCGTGCAACATCCAAATATACCTTCGTGGAAGACATTAAAAATCTTTCAGATATTCCACTTGAATTAATTTTGCATTAAATTAAATTTTTTAAAAAAATTCACTGGAGTTTATTAAAGTCTGTGGGGAATACGCATAAAAAAAAAAAGCTTTGAATGCATAGAAATTTGCCGCATTTATATAATAAATCGATTTTAAAAAAAAAAAAAAAAAAAATTGGAGTTTATGCTTGATCAGTATAGAAAAGCAAGTCATTGATTGGAATTCCGTAAAATTTTATTCAAACTGTTTACCATCTGGATTGAAACATGTTATACTCGAAATTACAAAGTTAAATATTAGATCATTTTAATATTAAAAGAAATATTTTATTTAATTTTATTAGAACAGAATTAAGCAACCGAATTCAATAAATTAGTTTTTACTTTTCTTGTGACTAATTCAATGTTTTAAAGCAAGACACCATAGAAACTTTTTTCTTCATAGTATTTTTCTGGAAGCTGTAGTGCTTCAAGGTCGAAAGTAATTAAGTGTGTTAAGTCAAGGGGGGAAAAAAAGAAAGAAAAAAAAAAAAGAAACCTGTTACGTAATTTTTGTGCTTTAATAGATTCTATATTTTCTATTTTTTTTTATTTATAAAATGATAAATCATACTTTGAGTTTAAAAATTGTAATTTAATATCTCAAAGCTCTATTACAATTTCGATTTTTAACCAGCTTTTACAACAAACAACAAACCAGCTTTTTAACCAGATTTTACAGCAAGACACTATAGACTTTTCCATAATTTTTTTCTGGAAGCTGTAGTGCTTGAAGGTCGAAAGTAGGTACGTATGTTAAGTCGAAAGAAAAAAAAAATTGATATGGCTTCCCATATTAATTAAACTTAAATTATATGCAATTTATTAATTAAAAAACTGAAAATAAAAATTCTCAATATTTTTAAATAACTATATATGGATTAAAAAATGTCCTTGATTACAACAACAGCAACAAATTGAGAAAACATATGCACGAATCTATATTTTGTGTGTTATTTTTCGGAAAAAAAAAAAAAAAAAAAAAAGCTTTTTAAATTCTCAGAATTAATCCTAGATAACATCATTCGTAAGAAAAGTGAATGCAAATTACATTTATAGTCAAATGACGTTGATTAAAATGTATAACGCTCAGATGCTCCAGTGTGATCCCGTCAACTAGAAAATATTGTTAACCCGAATTCAGCGGAAAGAAAATGTAATAAAATTATTTAAGAAAGTAGTAAAGGACATTTACAAATTTGACATCCATGGAATCTTAGAAAAAATAATTTACATACAACAGAAATCAGATAATAACAGTTTTATACCATTTTGATAAAAAAAAAATGTTGAGAAATGCAAAACTATTTGTAAAAATTTACGATACATGTGTAATTCTATTCAGAGGAATTAAAAGAAATAATTAAAGAGAAGACTGAAATGAGCTATAATAATATGTTTTCCAAAATGCCTCAAAATTAAATGAGGTAAATGAATAAATTTTTTTTTTTTTCATTGAAAAAACATTTCAAATAAAATAAATTTTTCAATTGTAATTTCATCCTTGAGCAAGTTATAAAATAAAAGTAATAGTTACTTCAGAATTATAATAATAAAATAAAGTAGAAGAGAGAAAAATATAATCTCACTTGGAAAAATTCAATTTTTATTTTTCGATACTATACTCTCAAATTAATATGCGACAGATAGTGCAATTTTTTTGGCAAGAGAGTCCTATGCTCTCGTTCCATAAGACAAGGTGTAATTATGATCTATTTTTTGGAAATGGAAAAAAGAAAAATTGGTTTATTAGAAGAGATTCGAAAATAGAGAAGGAGGATCGCTAGCGTATTCCGGGGACGCGTTATCACTGAAAGTAAACCTCACTTGAGGTCATGATCACGAATTGATAAGCTCCATGTTTTTCCATTATGATTAAGTAGTATGTTTCCATAACTTTAAGAATTATCAATTGCTACAAATAACAAAGCTGTAATTTCTATATTAAATGGAAAATAGTAAATATCCCTTTCATTGTGCATGACATATATCTTCCTCTCTAGGACATAAAATTTCTTTAAATTTTTAATTTCTTTTTCTGTATTTAAAATATTCTTCTGAGAGTATTGTAAATTTTTTTAATAAATAAAACGGGTTTGAAAATGGTGTAAAGAGAGTACTATTTTTTTTAAAAAAAAAAAAAAAAATACGATCAATATAAAGGATTTAATCGTATTTAAAACTTTTTAATGAAGCAGAACTCGACACTGATAAAAAGAATTAATTTTTCAAAAACGCAATTGATACAAACTATATAGTTGTATTTCGAATTTTTTTATATGATAGAAGGTATTTTTTTAAATACTATCAATTACAAAATATAATTGTATTCGGAACTTTTTTTTTTTAATGAAATAATGCATTTTTTTAAAAATAATTGTCAATATATATTTTTTTATGTAGCAAAACTCAAAACTGATGCAAAGAATTCATTTTTTAAAAAAGAAACAGTTATTATAAAAGGTATAATTGTATTTAGAACTTTTTTATGTCGCAGATGAAAAGCCTAGGCTTTCAACCCCACTAAGTAAAGACTCCTCATTAAAACTTATTTTTAATATGTTTGTTTTGAATTTAAAAATTTCAAGGCTTCTATATCAAACTGAGTAAGAGTCCACCGGATTTGTACTCGCTACTGGTTGATTGCTGTTAATCTTCTCATTGATCCAACATAACACTCCTCTTTAAAATTCTTCACTGCAACTGTTTGATACACATGGCACTAGTGTTTGGAATTGTTGACTTTTTGTATTACCTATCAATGTTTTCGATTTTGTTGTGGGCTGTTGGTCTTTAAAAAAACATAAATTTGTGTGGTTATTGTTCAAGCTAACAAAAATGGCTGTTATGGATTTGAAAGTAAATAGAAGCATGCTAGATATAAATTTTGAGGGATATAAATTATCTTTAGATCCCATTCCTGTTTTAAAACAGCCGGTTGTTGATGGTAATGTTTTTAGCATATTTCAATATTAGTCTTATTTTTAACTATCTATTTTCGATATGGATTCTAAATGTAGATAATTAAATTATAAAATAAATCATTTTTTCTATCATTTAAATTTTTTTTTTGAAAAAATCTTATTTAAACATTGTTAAATATTGAAAGTTGTTTTAACATTCTAAAAAAATCATGTAAAAGAAATATGTTTTCAGTTTTAAATTTATTTTTAAGACATTGTTCACTGAGATTACGACCTTCGGACAAACCTACCTTGTGATATAATCTATCTTTCCAATATTTCTCAGTCGCTTCATCATCATCGAGAGGTCGCAATAACAGAGAAGTACCAATTAATTATAACAGAGAAGTACCAATTAATTATAACAAAGAAGTACCAATTAAGTTACTGCATTTGAAGTTCAACTGAATTTTAAGATCCCTATGTAGTATATTTGATCTTCATTTCTTAAGTTTCATAAAATCAAATGTCTTAAAGAAAAATGTAAATGTGAATCTTATTAAAAAAAAAAAAAAAATGGGGATCCATTTTGTATTACTTATTTTTTTACATACTGATTTGTTGTCTTAAAGGTGTAAAATGTTGTGAACTAAGCAGTGAAGATTATAGTTATCTACATACCCGGATGGCTCTTTTGCACAATTATTTATTTCAAGATCCCTGGTATCAGAATAGTGTATTTTATATCAATGAAAGACTTAGAGTTATGTGGACATCATTAGGAGAGGTAATTAAAACTAATTTCTTAAGAAATAAGTTTATTTACTTTTTAATTAAATGATATATTATTTTTTACATTCATGTTAGTTTTACTATTTAAATAGTTTTTTTTAATTAAATCTTTTCTTTTATTAATTTTTTTGCAGCAGTACCAAGCAGTTAATTATTCCAATAAGTATGTTCTACTTTTGCCAATGGATATAATTTGTGATGTCTCATTTTTAGTGATAATATGCGATATTGTATATGGGTTATTTTTATGAGTACATTCTGTATAGCTGCCCTTTTCGTTTATTTTGCAATGTGCTAGAATGTGTTGGAATATCAATGAATGCCACAACTATTTGTGTATATTACAGTTAGTGATGGTACTTATTGATATTTTTTAACTATTACAAAAATTATAAATTTATAAGAATAGACTTAATTTTGATATATATATTACATTTGAGCTTTTAAATTAGTTTCGTTCTGAAAAATTTGTCTGTATAGGTGGATTAATAACACTGTTCTTGCATAATTTCAAATTCATTCATTAAACATGCCTTTATATTTATAGTATTATTTCATATTGAAAATGCTTAATACTGACAATTAACAAATTACAGTTATGATAAAAATTTGTTTAAATGCAATTAAATGAATCGTAAATGTTCTTGTGTAGTAATTGTTGAAATTTTATTTCTCAAATCTAGATTAATTAGATAAAAATAATTTTGCATAGTTTTTGTTTTCAAACAAATAAAAAGCTTTTATTTATACAGTTAGTTATACAGTTTTACTATAGTTATAGAGTTAATTATACAGTTTTACTATAGTTATAGAGTTAATTATACAGTTTTACTATAGTTATAGAGTTAGTTTTACAGTATAGTTTAGTCATACAGTTTTACTATTTTTTGTTTAACTAATTAATTTCCTTCCACTTGATAAAAATTATTTGCATTAGTGGTATATTAAAAGGATCTATTTTAAGTTCCTTGCATACAAATTAAATTGTCAATATTAGTTACATTTTCTTTAATTTATTCAGAAATATTTTGTTTTCTCTTCCTGCTATGTTGAAAAGCAATTCATCAAATTTATTAAAATATGTGGTGAAGCAATATTTTCTTTGTATAAAAAAAAAACACATAGTAATATATTATGTTATTAAATGAGCATTAGTTTGAAAGTATTTTATTTTTTTAAAATTTTGTTTTATCTGTTTTACCGATCATGCAGATTTTTAACTCGCAATTATTTTTTTACTATAAGTTTTATTCATCTAGCGAAAAGCTAAAACCTGATATTATTTTCGAGGAATGATTCATTCTTAATGTAAATGAATTTTTTGCAGAATAAAAAGCATATTTTTGAAATATGCATAAATATTTTGTCATGATAAAGTGTTCATTATATTGAATTTTTTTTTCTTTCTTTCTGAGCTGTTTTCACAAAAGTATTAAGTTGAATATATTTTATATTTTTTATTCATATTTTAAATTTATATTGCTTACTTTTTTAGCAGTAATGAACATATGCATTTTGTAGGATGGCCGTTTGAATACCCCACGTTGCAGCTGGAATGTTCCAGTGGATGCTACAAATTCTCAGTCTAATATTACCATATCTTTTCCTGGGGCTGAATGGGCAGTGGTATGCAATGGAAGGAAGAACCTATATGTTTTATATACTCCCAGTCGTTCTGCAGGTGAACCATGGATGGTAAAAATAATTCAATTCCCTTTATTAGATTAGTAATTCTGAAACTTCAAATATGATTACATATGTTGCATATAAAACTGCATTTCTTAAAAATAGTGTAGCATATGTTTAAATGTAATATTTGAAGCTAACAATATTTCATAGTTTGACCGTTCTTCCTCTGCAGAAAATTTAAATAATCCAGTTTCGTCTCTGTGTCCTAACGAGTATCTAAATTCACTGACATCTACGCATCATGAATTTGGGCAAAATAATAGAAATAAAAATATATAGTTTTTTGTTATTAAGAAAACAAAAGGTAATTTAAAAAAAAAATGTGTGTAATATCAATACACAAAACTATTTTAAGAATGGTAGAAGAAGTATAATCAATTGAAAAAACAAATGTTGATGATTTATTGATAGAAGTGAAATCTGATAAGCCAGGAGAAATTATATAGAAATTAGGAAAAATAGGTGAACATACAATTACATTAACCCCTCATAATTCTTAAACCAATTGCGTGGAGTTACATCAGAAGCAGATGTAATTCATGACACAAGAAGTGACTTATTGAAAACTATTAAAGTTCAAAACGTTTCTGCCATCTGTCGAATAACAATCCATTGTGGCGGTCAAATACTTGCAACCAAATACCTCATACTAACATTCAACAGTCTGACTCTTCTAAAATCTATAAAAATTGCATATTTAAACTGTCCTATCTTTCCATATATCCCCAATTCCTTAAGATGTCTTAAATGTCAAAGGTTTGGGCACTCATTTATAACTTGTCTTGGCCAACAAACCTGTCCCCGATGTTCTGTGATTGGACATTAAAGTAGAGACTGCAATTCGGAGCCCATCTGTCCAAATTGCAAAGGTGACCATCCTGGCCATATCCTGATTGACTGATAGACAGGGAAATGCGAAACATAAAAATAACGCGAAACATTTCATTTCTTGAAGCTCATAAAATAGAAAATAATCCCCCCCCTCAAAGTTGGTTTATCATTTGCAGCTGCTTTAAATAAACCTACAACCAACAAAAATGTCTCCAATTACCAAAAAATCGAAACCACTCGCAAAGAAACTCAAACTATGATATTTGAAACAGAAGTTACAAGCAGAGAACTTTCTCTGACTGTTGTTTCCATATCAATGTTTACAACACACAATAGTCACCTTCTCATTACAAATCTGCAGTCTACAACTGTATAAACTCAATACAAAATAAATCGTTGTTCATGGGACTGTTGAAGATATAAAAATAAAGTCATAGAATTAAAGGACACCAATAACAAATATAATCTGCTTGTTGTTACCCTTTAAGAAACATATTTAACATTTAATAACACTTCTAATATTCATCATTACCGAACGTATAGAACAGATTATATTTCTCAAAGAGTGAGTGGAGATGTTGCTTTGCTGACATCCCATGTTTTCATGGTCACTTAAATCCACTTAGAAACTAATCTTCAAGCAGTAGTGGTCAGAATTCAACTGAATCTTTAATAACTATCTGTACTCTATACCTTCCTCCAAATACCTGAATAGACATTACCCATATGAACAGCCTCATCATTTCCCCGTGTCTTTTATTTTCCTCAGGGATTTAACTGGACACAGCACTCTCTGGGGCAAATAAAAAAATAGCCAAAGAGGTACTTTAATAGAACAAATTATTTCCAACAATACCCTATGCCTTTTTAACAACAGCCAACATTTACTTTCATGCACCAACCAGAACATTTCATTCAACAGACCTGGCCATTTGTTCATCAATTTTACTTTTCTGGATATTTAGAATAGACCCATACCAATAGTGACCACTTTCCAATCATTTTGGATTGTTCAAATTTAATCCAACAAACCCAGCATCTTATAACACATCAATCAATAACTCCCGAGACTAACCCAGAGATGGCGCTCGTAGTAAACCAGTAACCAGGTCTTTCTAGAGTACTAACCTTTGCTTGAAACGTGTCAAAATTTTAAGTCGATCGGACCAGAAACAGCTGAGTTATCGAGGTTGGAGTAAAGTCGTTTTGTAGTTTGTTTAAAAAATGGAAAAAACCGAGTTTCGTGTTCTGATAAAACATTGTTTTTTAATGGGTAAAAACACCGTGCAAGCGAAACAATGGATTGAAAAATGTTACCCGGACTCTTGTCCATCAAAAGCAACGATTTGTCGGTGGTTTGCCGAGTTTAAACGGGGTCGTACCGACACAAATGACGCGGAACGCTCGGGTAGACCTGTGGAAGCCGTTACACCGGAAAATGTGAATGAAGTGACAAAAATTATAATGAAAGATCGTAAAGTGAAGCTCCGTGAGATTGCTGAGATGACACAGATATCATATGAAAGTGTATTTACTGAAAAAGGTTTTTTGAAGTGAAGTGAAAAAGGTTTTTTCCAAGTGGGTGCCGCGATTGCTTTTGATGGAACAAAAACAGCAATGAGTCGATGATTCAGAAAGCTGTTTATCGCTATTTACTCGCAACAAAAAAGATTTCTTGCGGGGGAAAAAAATGGGGGGGGGGGGAATTTGGAAAACCGTTGGAAAAGTTTATCACCCTAAAAGGTGATTAACAAAAGGTGTTATGTTGATGAATAAAAAAAATTTTTGCAAAAAAAATGTTGTTTTCAATGTTAGTCTCGGGAGTTATTGATTGATGTGTTAATAGATATATTTATAAAACTGCAAACTGGCCACATTTTTCTTCTCTTGCGAAAATCACTGAAGAAATAGTAAACTCTCGTAGTGTTGATGAGGTTGCAAAGGACACCACCAACAAAATAATCAAAAGTGCAAACACTTCTATCAAAATTGCCTCTAATAAACCAAGAAAACAATTGAAACTGTGATGGAATGGAGAGTGCAGGGATGCATTCAGAAATCAGAGAAGGTCCTTTAAAATTTTTAAGAGATATCTAACACTTGCAAATTTCATTTCTTATGAACAACGTAAAGCGAATTTTAGAAAAATTCAACGTCAAAATCTAAAAATATTATGGACGAAATATGTGTAAAATATTAATAATGGCATTACATGCAAAAAATTGAGGGACTGAGTCAAATGTGTTTCCAGTGTTTTTACTGACAAATTCCAATTTTAGAATACAATGACGAAACTGTCTTATCTCTAAAAGACATAGTTAATACAATAGCCTGAACTCTCTCCCATATTTCCAGTTCAGAATATTACACTGATAGTTATTTAAAAAAAATAAAATCTGCAATTGAAAAGAACATAACTTTTACCGCAAGACAACATTTGATATATAACAATGAATTATCCTTTCGTGAATTAGAATATGCTCACTCTCATGCTCATAATTCATCTCCTGGATCAGATAATATCAATTATAAACTCAGCAAACCTTTATAATATAATTCTTTAAAAAATCTTTTAAATTTTTTTAACAGAATCTGGAAGAAGCATACTTTTCCTCAAACTTGGAATTATGCTTTCATAATCCCAATTTTAAAACCAGGCAAAGACCCTGCAGACCCCACAATTTACTGACCCATAGCCCTCACTAGTTGTCTGTGCAAAGTTATGGAAAAAATGATGAATGCTAGACTTATGTATGTCTTGGAACAAAATGAAATTTTTTCACCATTCTAAAGTAGCTTCCGAAGAAACAGGTCTACTGTTGATAACCTAGTTGCTTTGGGAATGCAGATGAGGGATGGATGCATTTGTACAGAATAAGCATCTTGTTTATGTATTTTTTGATATTGGTATTCTTAAAGATTTATATGATTATGATTTAAGAGGTACCTGAAATTTTTTTTTTCAAAAGTTTTTAGAACATAGATTTTTTAAAGCATTTGATTTTTTAGGATTAATTTTATCAGTTGTTCTTCTCATTGAAAAAAAAATGCTTGTGTTCATTTTTGTTGACAAAGGAGGCTTCACCCCAGTTCTGAAATTTTTTGCAATAATACTTTAATCAATGTTGGGGACAAAATTAAATTTTTAGTTCTCATCTTTGACAAAAAAACTTATGTTTTGCTCCCATATTGTATAATTTCCTAAGCAATATAAAAAATCTGTGAACAAGTTAAAAGTTTTAAACACACTTCTTGGAGTACCAATTGCATTTGTTTTTTAAGATTATATCATGCTCTCATCCGATCAAAATTTGACTACAACTGTGAGGTATACGGTTCTGCCAAAAACTATTTTATGCAAATTAAGCACTGTACACTTAACTGCTTTACGATTATGTTCTAGAGCCTTACGAACATCTTCTTTTCTAAGTCCGTATGTTGATTGTTTCAAATCATCATTAGACTTGAGACGACAATATTTGTTTTTTAAATATCCTATTAGAACTACATCATAATCAAAAATTGTTTCATTTTCTAATAAAAGATTTTATGGTGCCAGAAAACTATCCATACCTCCTTTTCATAAAAGAATAAAAAATTTAATTGAGGGCTATGGGATTTCTGACATTTCATTGATGAAAGCCTGCAAGGAGTTCTCCCCTTGATATGAACATAATTTTAATTTTAAAAATAACATTCAAACATTTAAAAAAATCAGACACTACACAAAATGTTTTTATTATAATTTTTAATGATTTTGTTGAGTAATATATTGATTTTAGTATATTTATTTACATGGACAATTCTGAGTTGGTGAATCACGTTGGCTCTTCTTATTTAATAGATCATTCAATGCATTCATTTAAACTTCATCCTTCATGTTCTGTCTTCACAGCAGAGATTTCTGCAATTCACAAAGCTTTACACAGCTTATCTAATCAACTTGATGAGAATTTTATTGTCTTCACTGGACTTGATGAGTGCATTACATTCCTTAAGACATCCAAATCATTCTTTGCATCCCTTGATCACTCATATGCTGAAAATCATTTATATCCTGAAATATCAAAATATATAATTTTTTTTTGGATACCTTCTCATGTGGGCATCAAGGGAAATGAATTGGTTGATATTGCCTCTAAATTGGCTACTGGTGAAATGTTTCTTTCCATTCCATCTTGTGATATCATAAAATACATTAAATCAATTATTCATAATCTCTGGCAAGATGAATGGAATCTTGAAGTAAGTAATAAACTAAATCAAAATAAATTTATCTCTCATTGGAAATAATCATTCTCATGTCTTAAACATCTCATTCTTTGGGAGGATCCCCTTATATGCAACTGTTGTGTTTGTCCTCTGAGAGTGAGACATATTTTAATTGAATGCTCTGCATTTAACTATGTTTGTTTTAATTATTTTAAATCTTTTACTCTTTCTTTAATTGACTTGGGAAAAATTCCCAACCAAGTCAATTGCAGAAAGTGACACTTTTTAACTGACCTTTACTTTTTTTTTGACTTTTTAAATGACATTGATTTTACTCCATTCATATAATTTTATTGTTATTTTGTCATGCAGGTGAATTTTAAATCATTTTATCTAACAATTTTTTAATATCTTGATCTTGTGTTTGGCTTGACCTCCCTTGAGGATTCAGTGCTATAAATTCATCCACCCAACCAATCTTTTAACAGTCAATTAAATCAATTTTTGGTTTTAGTCAAGGTTAAGATAATGATGCCATTTTTTAAATACTTTTCAAAATTGCTAGATATATTTAAGCATTGTACTGCTCAATTAACGAGTTTTCAAAATTTTAAATGAAAAGGTTTATCTGTTTTTTACATTTCACATTAACATCTAAATATCTAAGATATGCATTTATTTTCAGTGTTGTCATACATATGATTTGGAAATAAACACATCAAGTTATTTACTACATTCTGTTCATCGGAGTATTCCTGGAAGTCAGCAGATTGATTGTATTGTTGCCACTGTGGAACACAAATCAAAATTACCAGAAGATATATCTTTTCCAGAATGTTATACATTTGTTTCAATATTGGAATGGATTTCATTTACTTGTGGTAAGACTTATTTTTAAATTTATATGCTTCAATCAGTTTTTCTATTGAATATCATGTGAAAAGTATTTAAAACTTGTATAAATTTGTAGTATGACAACCATTCATATTTAAGGTGTATATTTTTTTTATCCTTTTAACTTTGTTTTTGTGATATATTTTAGGTCAAAATAATCAAATTTGGACGACAAAACGAATTCGCAAATTAGTTGGGCCAACTTTTCCAGAGTATGCTGGTATAGACAATGTTGGAGATGCAATTTGCATTGTTTCACAGAATGATTTTAAATGTTACTTTGATTCAGAAGGCATAATAAATTCTAAGACAGATGATATAGAAAAAGGTATAATAAAACTATTTTTCTCATTTATGTATAGATTACTCTTGTCAAAATAATTGCAAAGTTTTCGTATGAAAAGTGCTATAATAAAGAGATGATTTTAGCTTGGAGAATATTTGTCTGTTAAAGATATGCAATTTTATTGTTAAGTAAATATTAAAATTATAAATTATGATATTCAAAGAGAAGCAGTCAAATAGTATGTTTTGAATGTTGTATGGTAAGGTCATTTGTTGTGAGGGAATTTGGAAGAATATATCATGTACTATGCACTTTGAACTTTAATCATGCAACATTGGACTGGTGAAAGACTTAAGTTAAGACGTTGCAGCAATTATAGAAAACGATCGAAATTACCAACATGCACAACATGAATTCTTTCTGCATTTTCATTTACTGCCATGTAGATGAAAAAAAGCAGGAAAACTATTTCTGTGTGGGGTAACATTTTAAAAATAATGGATCAAACAACAAGAAAGGAGATGGTTGTGTAATGTGGAGGCTGTATCATTTCTAATCTATACATTATTGATGAGCTCTGGGTCATCTTCAAGGAGATGTAACATGTGCTCACAAAAATCAACTTTGATAAGATAATATGTGGGGCACAAAATATGAACTTTTTGTATTTTAATAGATGTAGGTGAAAGTCATCACGTGAAATTGTCTGTACTGTTTGAGTCAAAAGCTCTAGAGCAACACAATGAAACCTGTAAGGTTCTCAAAGACTTTTAATCATTACTATACAGCCTCCTCATTCTTAGGAGTCATAACAGTTTTTTTTTCTACTACCTCACCATTTGTTTTTTTACATGAAGGGATGGGCATTGAAGGAACAACCTGTTCATTTAAATGAGTTCATCTAAAAGATCATTAACAGTTGAGTGAGTAGTCTGCCAGAAACGTGCTTTGCTGTTCTGATTTATCCAAAGTAATTTCTCTCTCTCTGCTTTCCCCATAGGTATAATCTTGTTTAATACCTCCAAAAATGAACACCAGTGAAAAAAAAATCATCTTCAAAGCACTACCTGGAATATGTCTTTGTTAGAGATCGAGCATCTTAAAGGGAAAACTTATTTTTTTATGTAAGTGAGAAGCATGAGAGAGAGAGAGAAAAATATTAGGAAAAAATTTAGTAAAAGCAAGTTCATGGCAAAGGGCAAATTAGGATGAAAGCCTTCAAGATGGTCGAAAGGTAGGAGGTAGGGTGTGACATCGTCTAAAAATAAGGCACTTGACTGTATTGAAATGTTTCCAAAGAAATGTTGGAGGGGAAATGTTTCCAAATCAATCTGATTCAAAGAACGAATCCAGTTGAGCTGGCTACAAATAAGATGGAAATTGAATTGAGAGGAAATGGAGCTAGGTCTTACAATTGTCAGGTCTTTGAATATATGTAGGTTCAAATGGCTAAAGGGCTGTTATATGATTAGGATAAATGATTCTGAACTGGAATGGCTTGTTTGGACTGGTAAATCTGTGATTCTCTTGCAACTATTCATGTCCATTTTCTGATGGATCTCTACATCCAAATGGAATCAAAACTGATCCCCCCCTTTAAATTGTATTTTTTAAATTTTCAATTTAATATGTGTTGTTATTTCTAAATTTATGAATCAGTTTTGAAATTCTTTCTTTCTTTCTTTCTTTCTTTTTTTTTTTTTAAATCAGGTAATAATCAGAAAGCAAGGGGGGGGGAAGCCTTGATATGATGTGCATAATAATGTATAAAAATTTTTCAAATGCATTTATAATTCTTCCAAAGAATATTTTTGCTTTTCAACATGTATTGTTGAGCTAATAATGTAAGATTAAGTAATCAAAGAGGTTTGTTATAGCATGTTTATTATTGTCATGATACACTTTATGAAATAAAAATGTTTTCAAATTCTTTTTTTTACCAGCTTTTACTACAATTTATTTATTTTGAATATATAAATATAGAAAAAAATACTTGCATTGAAAAATTACCAAAGATACTGTATTTTCACTATCTCCCTTTAAAATTAGAAAATGTTATATTTAGCTTTAATTTGATACAAAACACGATTTTTTCCTCTAAAATTCCACTGATTCTATTTTCCCTCAAATGTGTAAAGCATCTTATGTAGTAATTATACAGTGTTAAATTCACACACACATACATTCAAATACCATTGATGTTTTGGTTCAAAATAAAAAAAGTGAATCAAAGAACAGGTTAAAGAACAGCTCTTTAAGAATGATCAAAATAGGGAAGGACAGTTCATTCAAAAGAACAGAAATTCTGATATCTTGCTGTTGTAGCCTTGTGGTCATGGTTGTGAACTCATGGCTGGCGTTTTTTTTTTTGAGTCATTGTCAGGATGTCTTTGAAGACCTGCTGTGAAGTGTGGTTGATGCAATGCAAATCTGTCAAGATTCCAAGTTCTCTCATTTTATATAGTGTGGAAGTTTGGAAACGGGAGTGCCAAATCAGCTGCTATCCTCCTCTCTTAACTGAAGTTCAAATTACGAGTTTCATTACCAATAGCCCTTGCATTACTACAAAGTGCAACATTAATAATCAGTCAATCTTGTTCTTTCTCCAGTTATATTAAAATTGTTATTCCAGATTCATGTTTTTCATTGGTGTACCTTTGATCATTTTCTACATGCTCTTTAATGACAGCTTTGTTGTTTCTCAGTTCAACTCTGCATGATTATTTCACATCCAAGAGTGTGGAACATTAAGGTCCACCTAATTCCACCACCATACAAGCTTAGAAATGTATCATTTGAATGCAGCTTCCTGTTTATAAAAAATAAAACTTCAATCTTTAAAAAATAAATATGAATTATTAATGCATTATGAACAATCCTAAATTTTTATTGTATGGATAATACATTATTTTTAAACTTTACTCTTAATTGTGCAATCTTGTATTGAGTCATGCGGAGATCATGAAAACATCATTATGAATCACATGAAATCATAAAGTTTTGAGAAGGAAACTAAACAAGAAAGGAAACTTTCCAAAGAATATATTGATGTCTTTTATTATTATGTTAGTCATGTGTATGTATGATACTGAAAACGTAATGCAAGATTAGTGAGGTAAGCAAGATGTACATAACATGTGTATATAAATGCCATATTGTGTACATAAAATGCCTTGCATTTAAAGAATTAAATTTATCGGAAGTCCATATACAGACTTGAAAATGTTTAATATTCATATTCATGTTAATTTTTCAATTATGTTATGATATATACAAGATATGTAAGATTACTTCCCAAAATAGAAGGAACTAAGGTGTAATTTAGAAAGAAGTGCAGTTTTTAAGCACAGAAAAGACTACTACAATTATAGATAAAGATACAGATTTGGAGAATACCAGATGCAGTTCATGAGTGTGGTGTTCCTAGATTACATTTTACTGCCTAATGTCAGTAACATGCACTGTATATAATAATGTATTATATAATTTAGTTGTTATGCAAATAATTCGTTAAAAATATGAATCTCTATACTCAATGTAAATTAGATTCTGTATTTGATGTTAAAAATATGTCTATATACTATTAATGTTTCTTGAATTACAATTTTTATTTTTTTTATTTTTCAAACATTTGCATAAGATTTGTTTTTGTTATGATACTTATAATTACATTTTTTTTGTTCCAGTATTTTATACACAATGTTTTTTATGTATTTATATAGAACCTCAACCTCATAAATACACATACATTCAGACTCCTGAAGATATCACAGTATATTTTCGTGTGCCTGAGAATCTCAAGAAATCAGATTTTCAAATAACTTTTCATTCTCAATACATGGAAGTTCTGGTTCAAGGAAAATGTGTTCTATCTGGAGATCTTTCAAATTATATTGACCATGGAGCTAGTACATGGATTTTAGATGGAAACAAGTAAATTTTTGATTCATTGAAATTTGTCTGTATCAAATAATTTCCTTCTTGATAATAAAGGAGTCAAAACTAGTATTACTTCTTTAAATAGAGATACATCCTAATACTAATTTCATGTTGTGACTTTACTTGAATATAATTTGCAGCATATTTTAATATATTACTTGTTTATGTTCAAATTTATTATTTTTTTTCTATAGTAAATATGTTCCATATTTCATCTTGTACTTTAATACAAATTTGAAATTTTATTATAAGTTAGTTTAAAATGATCTCTTAAGGTAAATAAGTTTCCTAATTTAAAGGATGCTTTTTAATAAATGGGAACATATATTTTAACTACACAAACTTAATATTTATATTAATAATTTTTTAAAACTGAAAAAGAGTATTTAAAATTTTGGTACTGGTTTTTTAGTTTAATCAAAGACTAGTTAAGGAATAAAGTTAGAAAAACAGTTAGAAATAACTATGTTAAAAATAATAATCATTTGTGTAAAATGTTACCATAAATATTTTTAGTGTTATAGTATTTGTTTTTATTTTAATAGATAAAATATTCAAAGATTGTGATAAATTAAAAAAAGTAACATTAAAATACTTTCTTATTGATTCAAATAATCATATTTGCTTTTATTTACTAACTCATTTTTTGAATAAAAATAGTTAAAAGTTCATATGGTAATTATATAAAATGTTGACCATAAAAGTTGATGCAATTCCAGTCAAACTTTTATCAATAATTTCGGTGGCCAAAAATTTCTAATTCCCTGCATGATAGCATTGAATGGTCCTTTTTATTGAGAATCTGACACCACATGAATTCATCTATGTAAGAATTTAAGTGGTGGTACACAGTTGTTCAATATTTTTTTATTACACCTTTAGGTTAGAGTCCCAAAATCTTTCTAACAGTGAGCACTGTATTAGATACTCTTATATATGAAAATACTCATTCTGTACTTGCAAACTCCTCCAAACAAATATTACTAAGTGTTACCTTCTTGCTTTTTTTCTCCCTTTTGTTAATACTCTTTCATTATTTTTCATAATTTGGTTACGCTTTCTAATTTTTTACTTTGGCCTTGATAAAAGGCTGTGTACCTAGAGCTTCCATACCTTTAAAAATGCACTTCTACATTCTATTCAGTAAGAAGCAGATCCCAGATAATCATTTATCTGAAATGTGAGGTGAAAAAAAAAAATAAATAAATAAATAAAAAAAAGCAATTACTGATGATAATTGATGTAACTCTTGTTTTATATAACAGCTAAACTAAGTTGATCACTTTTCAAGAATTGAAAATTAATATACACTTATGGGGGAAAATGTGTTCAAATGAATTAAAACTAATAAAAAATTTATTATAATAGTACCAGTTTAGTGTATGTATTGACTAAAACTAAATAAAACAAATGTGTGTGTTGTGAGAGAGAGAGAGCATATGAAATAAAAAAAATACTACCAAATGAGTTTTGGAGTTTAGTTCCTTACACATTTAACTTTTTAAATTTTTTTTTGTTTCTTATGTATTAAGAATGAATTGGTTTTAGTAGCTTCATTTTGTTGGGTGTTTTGATAAAATTCTATGGGAGCTGATTAAAGGTTCCTTTTTCTAAAATGTATATTTGACATTGATTAATCAATTTGTTTTCATCTTCAGCCTGTACATTTTTGAAATTGGTACATATTTGTGTACAAACTACTGCATATGATTAGCCAAGACAAAAATCTAAAAATCAGTACTGTACTGATAAAATCAGTATGAATGACAATGATAGGCTAAACAAGGTTACATAAAACAATATCGCATTGTTATAGCAAAATCAGAAAAATGGTGCTTGATTTCACATTTTCTGTTACTGTTGAAATATATACTGTTACTGATTTCATTATTTACTAACAATTCTCATGATTAGCATTTTATAATACTACTTGGTGACATTCTCCATTTATGGTAAAATATCATACTGTTTGGCAATATTTTTCTGGGTTTGCAAAAATGGTTGACAGGATTTTACAGAAGTATCATTTTTATTGGTTTTATAAATTCAAATCCATTTTATTAAAATATCATTTAAATTTGCATCATAAGATTCTGTGTGTAAATATCTACATCTGAATTTATTATTTATCATTTAAACTATTTACACAATTATGAATTTCTTAATCAAGTTTTTTTTTTTATTTGTTTAGGTTAGAGGTAATACTATACAAGGCTGAAATAGGTTTAATGTGGCAGGAGCTTGTCAAAGGAAATAAGGAAGGTGATGAACTTATGGACCCTGCTCTTATTGCTGAAGTACATGCACGTCTTGCTCATCTAACATCGGAAACTGAGGTATTTTTATTTACAATGTGTAAACTATTCCTAAATGTAGAATATTATGTAAACTCCAAACAAGTGTCTATTCTTATGTAATTTTTTTCTTTTATACACTAGTGTAGAAATGAAAGATGGCTTGAAAAATGGTATCAATTATTTTTTGAAATATTTATTGTAATAACTGACTGAAACTTTAAGAGGAAAAATTTGAAGCTTTAGGAAAAAAGATTATCAACTAGTGTTTTATTAATTTATGAAATAAAAATGTCAAAGAGTTAAAGAGCATGTGTGAATTAGCCATAAAGTGCCTTCTCGGTAATCCAGCAGATATCAGATTAAAGCATTGCCAGATTACGGAAAACACCAGTTTACTGAAAAATCATTAACAGTAACTCATTTAAACCACAAAAGCTTTGTATTATTGTTTAAAATTTAATACAGTACATATAAATTAAGTATGAAGCACATACGATAACTAAATCTACAAAATATGTACTGTTTTAGATTGATAGCTTACATTATTCCATTGAAGTAGAAGGCATAGAATAATTTTCCTGTGTAAAAATGCTGTATTACTGTAGGACTGGATAGAAAGTGCCAGATTATTGAGGACATATTATACATGCATATCAAGAATTTTTATTTATGTTGTTCCTATTCTTAGTCATATTAAATTTGTTGGAGGAATTTTAGGATGAAAGGAACAAAATGATGTCTCTCTGTTAATATCTGCAATAATATGAAATAGTGGACATTAATTTACACCAACAGGTTTTATGCCTAATTCCAAAAAAATATTCTGGAATACTTTTTCGCAGTCCATGATGATTGTTTCCTTACTGAATATGATAAATATTTTAATGCTTCTTAATAAAAATTTAGTGACACTAACACATATAATATTAAATTTTGTAAATCATCTTCAAATTTGTAAATTTTGTTGTATAAGATTACTGTATGTTTAGTAATCAAAGGAGAGTAGTGCTTTCTTTGTAGTATTTTGTCTTGTTTTAATTACCTTTTATGACCCTTTACAAATTTTGCATGATGAGATAAACACTATACATAATTATAAATTTTTTAAAAAAAATATTTTAATATTTATCAGTTATAAAATAAAAATACTTGAACTAAGCATCTTACAGTTATTCTCAAAGGAAAAAACAGAGTACTCGTAAAATAGTGTTTATCGTTTTTAGTGATTCGTTTCCTACAAATTTTTCATTTAGGTTACTCCGAGTAACAGAGTACCATTTAATTTAGAACAGTTAGAAGAATGTGATTCTTCTACAGAACAGCTTACTTTCCAAAGAATAGATGGAAATGAACATTGTGAAACACATAGAGTAAGCTCAAAATTTTTGACTTCTTTAATTTTTCAAGACCTATTTTTTTTATTTATTTTGTAAAACTAGTTGTTTATTAAAATTTTAGCCAAATATTTCCAACTTGTGCATGTCTTAATTTCATATAAAACATGTCTTTTTATTGCACATATTTACAATGTACAGAATTTTTTAAATGCATATGAAATATTCAGTAGTTTATTTTTGTGTGCAATCTTCAACCTGAAAGATATTTTTATGAAAGTTTGCTATATTAGTGGTTGCTTAATAGATGCTCTGTACAATGACTACTCAAGAAAGTAGTTTTCATATAAAAGTAGAATTATTACATTATTTCATAAGTGTTTGAAATCAGACTTAATCCAAACATTGCTGTATTATGTTCACAATATCATTTAAAATTATTACATTTATTAATTTTCAATAATTAGAAAAGGTTGAAAGTATTCAAGAATTAATATCAATTTGTTTATTTTATTCTTTTTTCAAAGGTAAATTGAAAAGTCTTCACAATTTTGATTATATTATAATAATAAAAATTCGTATTATAATAAAAACAATCTGAATTTTATCTTACCAATAACTCTTAATTGTATTATTCGATGTCCTGACATTCTTGTATATTTATTACGGACTTAAGAATTTTAAGTGATATGTTTTTTTTTTTTTTTTTTTTTAAAAAAAAAAAACGTGACTGAGATTTAAAAATAAATTTGAAACCTACTTTTGAATTAAGTTGTTCGGTGGAGTAAGGATGCAAGGGGCTTTTGAAATCTTATGATAACCCAGTTTTGAAAAATAACTTTTCTATTAATTTTGATGAATTATATAGTTAATAAATTATGCAGGCTTTTTGGTTATAGAAGGAATGAGGCATTTTAAAAATTTCATTGTAAGTAAAGTATCACCAAACTCTTATCACATAGTGTAGAATAGTGGAAGTGGGTTGTTATAGATGTTAAAAGAATGGTAAATTAATATTGTTTGTCACAGTTCAGGTTATTAACATAAACTTATAAAGGTAGTCAAAATACAGAGTTTAGTTTCCATCTTAATGTGATTCATTTCAGGACTATGAAAATCTGGACAGTTTATGATTGCTATAAACTTTTAAAGACCAAATGCATTTCTTTTCTAAAGTAGTTGCAATATTTTTTTATCTATAAGAAACGAATGTAATGTTTATGGTCCTGAAATCATCATATTTGGGACTAGTAGTATATGTACTTATCAAAAGTGTTTTTTGGCAAAGGTGCATATTTTCATAAGATATCATCATGTATAAAGGGAATGGCCATGGTAGCTTAGTGGTTGTGGTTGCGGACTTGCGAGTGGCTGTTTTTGTCGAGTTATGGGTTTGAACCTGGATGCCATAAAAGATCTGCCGTCTAGCCAGGGCTGATACATGCTAAATATGTTGAGGCTCAAAGTCTTCCCATTGGTGTGGTGTGGAAGTTAGGAGATAGAGTTACCAACTCAGGTGTTGTCCTCGTCATTTGCCCAAGGTTCAAAATTACGACTTCCATCATCTTTAGACCTCATCTTGCTTCTAGTGCGACGACATTAATAAAACCGATCAATCAATCAAAAATAAAGGAAAATTTAAAACAGCTTTTGTATCTTTTAATGAAATGATATGATTGTCATCCCAAAAGCTTAAAAATGATGCTTATCTGTGATTATACCTTAGCTCATTCCAAATATTTCATAAAAATGACTCTTAATTAAAAAAAAAAAAAATCAATATTATCAGCTTATAAAAAAAAAAATCAATATTATCAGAGAGAGAAATAGCTTTTAAATTAAGTATTTTAAATAAATATTTAAATAATTAAAATGTTTAATATTTTCAAATGTTAGTACAACTTTTTAAAAATTTGAGAAGATTTAGTTAATAATAAATGGGGGGAGTGTGCTGCATTGTTTTTTAAATTTTTTTTAATATCAATGTTTGTATTCATTTTTATACATACTAGGAATATTTTTTAAAGCTATATGGCTTGAATCATCTCAGTTTTATAAATATAATCTAGTTTATAATTATGCATAAAGTTGCGTGCTTTCCAAAGCACTGTATTTGAAATTTTTTTCCTTCTTGTATATTAAAATTTTATCCTCCAAATCATAGTGTTTTGTGTAGAATTTTTTTTCTCCACAAAATTTTATTTCGAGCAATTTTTGTGTGTGTGTGTGGAAAAAATTAAGTGTTATATCTTACTGTTAATTGTATTTAGGTCAATATGGGAGGACATCAGTGGCTATTTACTGCTCAGATTTGTCCTGAATCCTTACCTACAATTTGCCTTCGGCATGATGTCGATGGTATCCTGTGGCAACCGAAAAACATCTTCAGTGAAGGAGAAATGGAACATTTTAAAATGGAACATATAGCAACATTTTCAGCTTTAGGTTATGTTTTAGCTTCAAAACAGGACAAAAAATTTACATCTTGTTCTCCTGATTTCCAGTTTTCTGTTGTTTCTGATTGTGCCAGGCATTTGTACCTATATTGCCAACCAGAAAGTATAAATTCTGCTCTAGAACTTCGTAACCGAAAAACGGGTCAATCTGTTGCTCATATAGCAAAGCAATATGTTGTTTCATTGGAACATTGCGATAGAATGTTAGGTCTGCGGGTCAGTCCACAGTGTGTATTTGTGCTCAGTAAAGATACTTTATATGCAGTTAAAGTGAAATCTTAAGTACTTGTTGCATTAGTGAATTGCAGTTACAGTTAATGTAATCATAAGACTATTGATTTACATAAACCATATATTGTACAAATAAAATATTTTATTTTTATACTGTTATTGTTTTTATCAAATGCAATCATTTCAATGCATATATAGTTTTTGTTAATGTTGCTTAAAATATTTAAACCTTAATCTTTTTGAAAAGTTCATTTGCTTATAAATTAAACTGTATGTTTTTTTTAATTCAAATTTTTAGGTAAAGAGAAAATTCAATTAAAATGGAATGTTTAATACATGAATTGTAAATCAGATTTGTAGTGAAATAATTAAAAGTGAATAAATGTCTTTTTATTTTATCTTTTTATTGAAAATACAATTAAATTGTGCTATAGCAAAGTATCATTTACTTTGAACAATTATCTATTTAACTGGAATAATTGTTATAGATCAGGGGTGAGCTTTTATGAGATCAATGTGAGCTGAATTTTGCTTTTTTCATGTATTCTAAAGAGTCACACTATAGAAACATAGTATTAAATGAAAAATATTGATTAATTAATATGATTACATTTTTATAAAAGACTTAAATGTTATGTTAACATATATGAAAAAACTTAATTAAGGATAAGAAATACTAAATCATTATTTCAAAATCAATAATAAAATTTAAATATTATGAACATGTTTTAATAAAAAATGTAATGCTTAATGATGTCCTTTGTCAAATATTTGAAATTTGACTTAAAAATTATTAAAACCCTGAGCAGCTATTGTGTCAGATGATGTCAGCTGTGACTGATATTTTGATTTAATAAACCTCATTATCAAGTTCAAAGACTCACTGTTATATATTGCATTAAGAATTGAAATTTGATGGATAGCAGCCATTTTTAAGTGTAGATATTTTGATTCTGGCATAAGTTTTTAAAATTCGAGTATAGAAGTAAGATTTGAACTGCATTTCAAATGTTTGATCCTCTTCCTTCTCTAATTACTCCTGTTCCTAAGCTGCTGTTTTTTTAAGCATTGTTTTAGAAATTTTAAATCCATCTTCAATAATGCGACATATTTTTTGGGTTCACGAAATATGTGAATATACATTTCAATCTTTTTAAATCTTCAAACATATGTTTGAAATCTGCTTTTTCAATTCTTCCAATTTTTCTTTGTATTCATCGGACTTTTCTTTTGTGATATTGATTTTATTTACTTTTACTCAAGTTAAATGTTTTGTTCATAAGATCTTTCAGAAAAAGCAAAAATCTAGCTTTAAAGCAAAATAGTTTGCTGCAGTTCTTTAATACTTTCCCTTCCCTTGTATAAGTAAATTAAGTTTTTGCAAATGTTTTAGCATGCCTGTAAGGAGCATTAAGTCAGAAAGCCTAGTTTTTATTTTAATTTAACTATTTCCCCCTTCTTTTACACATCATAGTATTTAGAAGTTACATAAAACATTTGAAGATATTATTAGTTGATAATCATCTTGCAACAAGTTTAGTTAGCACATTGTTTAAAAAAGCAAGCACGATAGTTAGGTGATAGGCAAACTGTCACTGAAATATATGGCCCACAAAATTGAAGCACCCTTGTGTGTAGCACAATTCCACTGATTGTGCCAACAATGTGTAAATGTATGTAGATATTTTTTATAATCAAAATCAAAATAGCAAAATATGTAAATATAAAGTAAAAATATAACATAATCTCTGTACAAAAAATTAGTTCCTCTGTCAGTTTAACAAGAATGAGAGCAAAAAAAAGGAGGATATAATAAAATGTATTTAGATTTTCGCTGGGAGAGAGATGCACTTAATTCAACATTTGCTCACCTTTGTTTCTGAGAAAAGCTTGGGGAAATAGTGAAATATGATAAAAACAGGGTATGAAAATGTATTATTTTAATGAGTACTGAAATAGTTATTCTATCTGCAATGTGCATAAAATCTCACAAAAGTTGAAACTATTTGTGATTTTATTTACTGAAATTATATTTTGATATATTTTTTCTCTGTATCATCAAATATATCCAATCCCTGACCCTCCCTTTTAAAAATGCATGCTTCTATATATATTAAAAGTATTGTATGTACAATTGATCTGACTTTTTGTTTAAAAAAAGTGTCAGTAAAGTTCTGAATTTATATTTATACACATAAATAAGTTATAAATCTTATTTTTTCAGAAATTATTTTTTTGAATAAAACTTTGAATGGGAATAAAAAATTGAGAAGGATTTGTTCAGTATGCAGGTTACGTTTTTCTTTCTTGTTATTGAATTCCTCTTAATTGTGGAACAAATTTTGAAACCACTTTTTCTTTAAAAAAAATCTGTGAACTATTTCAATGTTTTGTGTTACAGTAATTGAAAGATTTGATTTGGTTTTTTAGTTAACACCATTTTAAAACATAGACATAAGTGAAAAGCTTTGAAGGGAGAATTTGTAATTTTAAGTAAATCGAAATTAATTTGCTTTTTTAGAGGGATGCAATTGGAAACACATTCCCTCTGAATATGTTTTTAATCTGTGCAAAAAATATCTAAGCTATTGTTCAATACTTCTGGTAATGGTCCATGGGTATTTACAATTAGATTCTTCCCAAACACCGTTGATCATATTTTAATTGAGCTCTTGGTGTTTTGTTACCGTCACATATTTTTTCATCTCTGCTCAACTTGCCTTACTGGATGAGTGAAACCCCCTCTGCAACTTGTTTGCCTTTTTAAAAACTTGGCTTTGAACACAATATCTTAGATTTTAATCTTGTCATTTTAAATTTTTATCAATCATTTTGTATGTTTTATAAATTGTTCTTAGTAATATTTTAACAATAAAACTAGTGATGATCTCAACAAATGTTTGTTGCAGGTTAGTCTGATTTAACTCGTACACCAGAAACTCGACCCAAGTGAACTCCCCCCCCCATGGGGCTTACTATCTTTAGTAAACATGGATGACACACTCCCTGGATACCATAGCTATCTTTTTCAATTTTTGAACCTCCTTATTGTGAACCAATTTTGATCAATTTTCAGCTGTTTTTTTAAATGGTTAGATCGCAGTTACACCTTTTTTGGCCCAGCATAGCTATATCTGATACATGCACCATTAAATTCCAACCCAGCGTCTGGGGGTATAGCCGGCCCCTGACGGATTATATCAGGGGACCTCAGGGACTTGTCTTCTTTAGGTAAGTACGGGCATCATGACCCCGAGGCACCCTAGTGATCTTTTTCTTTTCCATGGGATTTACTGTCTTTGGTAAGCACGGGTGACGCACTCCCGGGATACCCTAGCGATCCTTCTCTGTTTTCGACCCTCCTGTGGCCGCGGTAGCTAGTGGTCATGGCTTCGAATTCGGTTTTAGTTCAGTCGTGGGTTTGATCCTTGGCCGCTGAAGACCCGCCGTCTAACCGGGGCTGATGCACGTCAAATCTGTCGGGGCCCAAAGTCCTCCCATTGGCGTGGCATGGAAGTTGGGTGAGGGGGGGGGTACCAGGTGTCGCCCTCGTCGCTTGCGCCGTTAACAAAACAAAGCCAAATGAACGAGTGCCGCTATATCTATCAATACTGCTATATCATTTCGCGTCGTTCAGAATATTGTGAGAGAGCAATTCGAAAGGAAATAAAACTGGCCATCACACAGCCCACGCATATTATGGAGTGGAGTAACTGCAGTCGGCGTTGTTTTCGTGGAGTTGTATGTTCCAGTCCGGAACATACAACTCCACGAAAACTAAAGAATAGCTGTGTGTGGGGGGGGTTATGCACGTGAAAAAAAAAAATGTTTAATGTTTTTAAAATTTTGAATTAAGTTATCAAAAATGTTTAAAACGTGTCCCGACCTTTACGCCTTAAATAAAAAATTCAGATCTTCTAAAAAATGTATCAAATAAAATAAAAAAAAAATTTCTGGATTTCTTTAAAACAAAAATTTCGTGAAAATATAAATATTTCCTATGAGATATAATTAAATATGTACGTGGTCAACATTAGTGTACGAAAAATTTTACGACTCATTTTCCCAGAATATGATTTTTCATTAAATCGTGCTAGATAAAAGCCTATTAGAGATAATCTAACAAATGTTGTTAATTTATATTACGTTATTTTGTTATGTCAACTAAAATTATTCTATTTCGTACATATTTTGATATTTTTTCGGATAGGTACATATAAGAATATGAAAAAATATATAACCAATTTTCAATAAGTCTTCAAAAACTGAAAACTGCTTTAAATGTTATATGTTTTAGTTTTGTTATTTATAGTTTTAAGTATTTTTATTTGTGAAATGAAACAAAAACTATACATTGTGATGCAAAAGTTGTTTTAGGATTTTGTGCGCAATTCAATGTACAGTTAAATAATGTGAAAATTAAGCATTATTTTATAAATTATTTAAAAATGTTCATTGAAATTTTTAAAAAGATATGAAGACTAGAAAAAAGTCGTATGATACCTTGAAATACGTAATTAATTAATCTGCCTGATACAAATTTTGATAATGCCTGATAAAATATTTAAGGTAATGGGAAACAGAAATACTTTTAGAGCTAATTTTTGTTATAAAAAAGAAAAAAATTATGAATAATTACGCTTTATTTAATAAATGAGTGAATTTAATTTTTTTTTCTCTTTTTCCATCTAATTATTTAAAGTAAAATTTCTGAAGACATTCTATAATTCATTTTTTTTTTTTAAATTTCAGTCAAAACTATTCGTATTCTGTTTCAGAAATTTTGTTTGTATACCATAACGAAATAAATAATTTGAGTTTTTTTTCCCAAAAGGTATAAAAATTTAAAAAATTGCACTTAAATTCATAAACATGTCTGAGAACAAGAACTTTGAATTTCCTGAGACTTGTGAATTCTTTTGCTATTAATTTTTTAAAATAATAAATGATCCTCTGTTTCTTTCTTTATTTAATGGAATTTTCCTCTTTTTAATGGAATTCTATTTTTCATATTTCCTCTGAAATAAATTTCCTCCCTTTCCTGTTCAAGAAAATTTTGAAAGATGACTCGCATATGCTTTAGGAAACATCGGTTTATAATGCATATAGAATTCGATATTATTCACAAAATATTTAAATCGCTTCTCAGTTTATAAATTAAAATAATTATTCATGGTGACAGTTTCAAAAATAATGAGCTTCGGCTTTAAATAATTGAAACATCAAAGTAATAGATATTTTCCAATAGTTTTTAATGAAGTGAGTGAATTACGTCCCCTGTAGAAAACGCATTTACCTTAATTCACATTAAATATTCGTGTAGAAAAAGGAAATTACAGAAGGAGCCACGGACTATTTTATTTATATGTACCTGATATCGTATGCAGTGTTTTCGTTTTTGTTAAACTTCTAGAAACAGATACTTTGTTTGCAGCGGCTTAACCAGGCATGAGTCTTGCGCCCCAACGTCATTCACTCACTTGAAGTGTAGATTTGTATAATTTGTTGAAATATCACTTTTCAAAATATAATAATAAATGAATTTATCAAATAATTTGTAGATGAGAACACGAGACTACAGATGGCAGACAAGAGAAAGTCACTGTCTGTGAAAGAAGTGTAGAATAGGCCAATGATGAAGAATGTGAACGCGAGTAAGATAATGTTCGTGTTATCTTCGTACAGTTGAACCTCGTTGTGGTGAACAGCCTGAGTACCCGATAAAACGTCCAAAGCTGGAGGCTCATTATATCCAATTTTATAGAAACATTGAAATTTCTTACGTAGTGTTAAGATTCGCTTTGATTAAGCTGACAACTACAGCAATGAGCTCCTTTCATCCTTGGGGTGTCACGTGTGCGCGAAGGCCTGAGTTGCAACCTTCATTGTATTTTCCTCCATTCAATGAAATATAATGATCAAATACGTCTTTACCAGTCGATGTAATGAGAGTGATAATAACCTTTAATTGCTCAAAAGCCAGATGTGGCCATGCTGCGATAAACAAGGTAAAGCTGTGATCTGGACGTTTTAAAAAATTAAAAAAAAAAAAAATTGATTGTGACAAGAAGGAGGGTCAAAAGTAGAGAGGAATTGCTAGGGTATCCCGGGGGTGCGTCACTCGTGTTTACCAAAAACAGTAAGCCCCATAGGAAAGAAAATGATCACTAGGGTTCCTTGGGGTAATGATACTAGTACTTGACTCAAAAAGACCAGCCACGAGGTCTCCTGGTATAATCCCCAGAGGCAGGGTTTCCGGCTATACCTCCTGACACTGGGTTCCTTACCAGTCAAAAAAACCTTCAGTAGATGACAAACAAGGAGATTTTTCTTTTTTACGAATTCTAAGTCTGTATAGTACTTAGTAATTATTAATAGTACGTAATATTGTGCAACATTTGTATTTTCGTCGACTGGAATTGAAAAAAATTCACCACTTTTAGCATCTCATATGACTATGTGTTCTCAACATCGTTTGATATGTCTTGAATTCTTCTAGACTCCATTTCATCTTGCAGAAGAATCAAATTCATTTTAAGAGCACTTTCTTCTTCAAGATTCACCTGACAGCATCTTTGATCTATGATGATAATAAATTTTCATTAATGGTGTGGTTCTTACCTCGTTTCGCAATGTTATAGTGATGCAGCGACGAATACGGTCTCTTTTGCGCATTCGATAATTAGAATTTTCACCCTTATTTTGTGTTCCCACAGTTTAGGTCAATGCCCTCTTAATCCCATAAGAACGCAGCCAATCAAGAGAGATTATTATTCTTTTCTGGAGGCCATCTGAGAATTTGGCGAAGTTCTTAACCTGGCTAAAGGATGCGCGCGCCAAATTTATACTCGCTCTCACAATTTCTTTCTCTTCACTCTGCTCTCTTATATTCTTTTTCTCTCTTTTCACGCGAGACTCACTCTCATTGTTTCCTTTTCCTCTTAAAATAAAGTCACTAGAAAGTCTCATTAGAAAGGGAATCTATGCGAAACCTAGTTTAAATGAATTCTGATGTAGCCGCCTCATTGCTGCATCCCCACGTGTCCAATAAGTATGAATCCATTCAATTTATTAGATGTCATGCGTTAATTGACGGACCAAAATGTAAAGTAAATTCATTGTTCATCTGCTGTCACGTGACAAATTCAATTTAAATACTGTTCGAACCTTAACGAGTTGTCTCTCTTTCGGCCAACATGGCCAATCTCTTCTCACCAACAGCTATACATAATGAACTTACACAAATGAGCTACGAATTGAAGATGATATTAGTTTTAATGAGAGGGAGACGAATCAACAGCTAATAGAATTGGAAGCCGCGGCAGTTTTGGCAGAAGTTGAAACCGTCGTGTGCCGTCTTTATCTTTGGGCTCGGAATATTTGGTGCGTAAATGCCGTTTGAGCAAAGAAGGTTTCATTGAACCGTTGCTCGATACTTCCCTAACCACAACACAGAGGGGCTTAAGGCAGTCTTTTTCTATTCTTGAAAACCCGTAATTGATGTAGCTGTCCAAGCACCTTCTTTTCTTGTTTGTTTTTCTCTCAGAAGACGACGAAGAAACTGCTGTTAGCTTACTCATCTGCTCATGTCAGTGGCATGTGGTCGCGGTAGCCTAGTGGTCATGGTTCCAGATTCGTGGCCGGTGGTTTTCGTTCAGTCGCGGGCTCGAACCTTGGCCGCTAAAGACCCGCCATGTAGCTGAGGCTAATGTCCGTTAAATCTGTTGGAGCCCAAAGTCCTCCCGTTGGAGTGGTGTGGAAGTTAGGAGGGGAAGTGTCAGCTTGTGACATTGGGCTATTCGTGGCTACTCTTCACTAACCTTGGGGACTTTTAATTAAGATTGATTGCTTTTGATAAACAACCTTTGCCCAACCAAAAATGAAACTTGAATATGTAGATAGAAAGCTGGTAGAAATGAAGTGAAGCGGGAGAGTTAGGAAATATATAAACTCAGACTGAAAGTCGCGATAGAGAGGTTGAAGGAGGAGTTGAAAGAGAGGTTGAAGTAGGTGGTTGGATTAAAAGTTGAGTAATTCCAGAGATTTAATTATTCCAGTATTCAACAATTGTTCAGAGTCTGAGTTGCAGTCGAGGAAGGTTTAGTGGTAAGAGTCTGTTAGATTATTATTGGTAGGTTGAGTTAAGGTAATAAAATCCTTGCCCGGGAGAGTATTAATAATTGTTGTTATATTAACTAGAAGTTAATAAATTCCGTAATTATTGTTCTAGTGTCTCTTTGATTGTCTAATTGAGTCTTAGTGTTTAATAATTGAGTTTAGCTATGGCACAAGAGGTAGCCCGGAACGGGAAAGCGTTACAAGCTCAGGTGTGTCCTTGTCACTTGACCGAGGTTCAAAATTTCGATGTCCGTCGTCAATAACCCTCGTGTTGCTTTTAGTGCGACGTTAATAAAAACTAGAAAAAAAAACATGTCAGTGGAGTAGCGTGGATTTCTGCCACCCGGTGCGAACCCTACTAAATTTGCTACCCCCATAGCAATAAAAAATAATAATATCACGAATGCATTAAAATTAAATTACATATAGTTTAATATGTTAAGGCGAGAATAAATAGCATTCACCTGCATAAAACCGTAAAAACACTAAAAATTTTTAAAATAAACCCTATAAATATTTACTCCTATACATATTCGACTAATCATATAAAAAAAAACTGATTTTACAAATCTCGTAGAAATATTGACGTAGTATTATATCTTCACCTATGTTTTCCATCGAAGAGCATAAAGGGTAATGATATTGCTGCTAAATCTGCAAACGGTGAAATGTCTCCCACCGTTCCTTATTTGCGATGTAATTGTGACGTTAGGCTATTCGCTATTTTCTTATCATTCACCTCGGGGACTTTAATTGAGATTGATTGCATGAAATAACATTTTCTTCCCAACCAAAATGAAACATGATTATGTTGATTAGATGCAGGTGGAAACAAAGTGAAGTGATTCAAATATGATGGTATATAAATAAAGTGACATTTAGAGGATAGAGAGAGGTTAGAGGTTAATTCTGAGTATATTTCCAACAAGAGGCCGATAATATCAATAGTTGTTACTGGCGATAGCTGTCACAGAGGATTCGACAGATCAAAGCAACCTCAACTGGAAGGGGTTTGGTACGAGCGAATTATTTCAATAATATTTGAATTGGTGGGTTAATTTCAAGGCCCAAAGAGAGCTAAAACTCATTAAATATTATATTACAGTAATGGATGAACAAATAGTTGAGTTGAAACTGACTTGAGTGCCTTTGCATCAGTTATAGACTTTTAGAGTTAATCATATTTGATTATAATATGGCACAAGAGTCGGGTAGAAATAATACGACGTCACATAATTTAATACATAAAATCAGCTATTCATGACCACTGGCAAAATCTATGAAATTTGTAATTAGACAATAAACTACATTAAGTGAAACATTTCTCTTCGGGAACCATTTTCATGTAGAAGACAGGATGTGATTTTTTACTAATTTACGCATTGGATACACTAGACTTACACATAAACATCTCTTTCTGGGGAAGATCTCCCTATCTATAACTATTGTGCGTTTCCCCGGACGGTGAGACACATCTTGATGGAATGCTCTGCTTTTAATTATGTTCGTCTTAAACATCTTAAATCTTACACATTTTATTTAATTGCCTTGGTTGGGGGAAATCCCCAGCCAATTATTTCACTTTTTGCATGACATGGTGTCATCCCATTCATATAATTTTATTGATCTACATTTTATTCTCTACCGTGGTTTGAATTTTGAATTTTAAAACTGTATTGAAAATTAAATATTTACTGTGAGTTTGGCACAATATGTCCATTGAGGGCTCAATCCCTGAAATTTCACTCAATCAACCAATCTTTCGTAGAAGATTTGATTGAAAGAGAGATCAATATTACAACTGACAATATCAATAAAAACTTCAGTTAACTTTTCAAAATTATTTTTCGTTCTTTTTTTTAGCCAGATAGCCTCCATTGTCATTTCCCCCCGTATGCCCGTATTTTCCCCATTGTCATCCGTTTTGTATTCCGCTTTTGGAAACCGTTGATCTGTGTAGCAGGCTTTTTTTTGTGATAATTCGGCCTGAAATACTTTTTTTTTTTCAAAATCAAAAATACTCTCTTTTTTATTATATCTTTATTTACATCAAGTTTAAAATTATGGATACTTTTTTAAACATTTTTTTCTTCAAAGAAATAGTAATTTTGTCAGTTATACATTCGCAACATTAACAATAATACTTTCACGTTGAAACTCTTTTAGGAAATCACAAAGAATACAGTCTAACGTACACAAGATACACATTTTTAAAATAAATATTACCGTAATTGCATCCACATAGCAGGATCCATTTCACGTATTTTTTTAAAGGAAATATTTTTACTTCTTTCAATTAATACAAATCGTCCATATAGTTAAAACAATGACAATTAAAGTGACTTTGGGTAATAAGATTGTTCTTTTTCTTGCCACAATGAATTCGAAGCGTTCGGCATCTTTCGTGCAGCATTCGATACCAATCAAATAAAAACATGCAAGTTCATAATATTTTTCCGAGATCTGGTTAAGGAAGGGTTCTTTTCTTGATAAAGTCAGTTTTCGTATGCGATGTTAATTCCTTGTCATCAGGAGTATGAATACGATCATAACTATCAAGAAGAAACTCGAGGTGAAGGGTTGTGATTCTTTTGAACCTGTAAAATAAAGAGTTAAAAGTAATTTTCCTGCATGCATCCAAGAGAGCAATTCTAATGTCTAGAATAATTTACTCCTTTTATAATATAAAACTTTTCTTTCACGGTTTGTAGGAATTTTCCTTAAAATACAAATGTATCTACGAGTAAAATACATTTTTTCTTTTTACAAAAAAAGGGGTTACTGCTGTTTTTTACTCCAACTGAGATTTAAAATTTTATTTAACCCTTTCTTGGTCGGTGTCACATCTAACAGGTTCGGTGTTTCTGCGCTTGCGCGATTGGCGTCTCGAAAATGAGACGAAGAGAAAAATTTCATCGTTGAAATTAAATTCGTCGCTACTTGCACGTCTCTTTAAATTCCGCGTTTATTTCGTGATTCCGAATATTGCTAAGAGATCCTAGTCCTACTTTCTTCCCAATTTTCGCTGTGATATTTCCTGCTTTGAATTGAAATCAAAATCACTTTCTGTAATTTAGCCTTCATTTATTTTATTTTTGCATGTCAAAAAAGCCTTTATGGTGGATTCAGAGAGGTGACGATGGATTCAAAAAGGTTTTTGATATTCATAACTAAGAAATTTTTGACGCTAAGAAAGCAATAATAATAAAAATAATAAGCTGCAATAAATGATGTAGGTTTTGTGAGAATAAAACGGAAAATTTTTGTGTGAATGATGTAGGTTTTGTGAGAAATATATACGGTTTCTACGCTTTGATGTCCAAAGCAGATTGTAAAGCTTTTTTAACAGTAAAAAGTTGGAAAACCATTTTCCAAAGCAATTTTTACATAATTTTAATAGTTATTTTTATAGACTTTAAAGCAATGGAATATTTTTTTTAAAATTTAAAACTCGGGTGCATTGCAGGGGAAACTGGAGATCAGTGGACGGGAAATAACACATTTGACTATCAGTACGCTGAACAACAAATGCTTACTGACAAAAATATTTTGCATTTTCGAATCTCAGATCGAACATACATGCCGCAATAAAAAATGTTTTTTTTTTGTCAGAGAGTCAGAAAAACATGAAGGGATTTTAAAGACAAGCAATATTGTACCCACATAGATATAAAATTCCACATAAATTAAGATAGTCCTTGAGTATTTTTCCATATTTTATGATAAAAAAACAATATATAGAATAATTAGTAAAATACATAAGAATAATAAATAATACAAGACTCAATACCGAAGAAAATAAATAGAACTATTAATTCTGAATTTCCAAGCAAATAAGCACAACTATTGCCTATCGAATACGAGTACATATCGATTACCTATTTCTCTGTTTAGTAGTTAAATCCTGATATTAAATCTTGAGCGAATAAGAGTATGCGATATCGCGCCGTGAGTGATTCGATCCAACGTTGGTGACTTTACCACACTGGTGACCCATAATAATTAACAACAATCCCGCGGGTAAATAGCCTTTGATGTTGCTTCACCCATACCCATAATCCAATCAATCGTCATACTCCGCTCTGTTCTAAGTGAATTAGGCGTCCAAATGTGATCACATCGTAAGCGAACTTTTCCCCGTAAGTGGTCTTCATTTCCACAGTCCTGGTTTGCATTGTAGTCATTGAAAGATTCACTTCTCTTCGTATATATATATATATATTAAATTTACCTTTAATTTTACTTCGATAACTTGGACAATTGTGTCCATTAAACACATACGAGATGGGGGGGGGTCATAAAGTATTTGTATTGAAAGACAGATGGCATCATTAAGATAAATTGTTGTTATCACTGGGTGCTGCCATCTGTTAAATACAGCAAAAACAAATTTGACATTGATTCATAAATTAGTTTTGATTTGGTCGTCATTTACAGCCAGATCAAAATTTGATTGCTTCTGCATCCAGTTGCCACAGTCGGTGAGACCGTGATTCATTGTTATACACTGGAAGCCAAGCAAAAAATCAGAACTTTGGAGTCCTTCCGGTTAATTTTTTCTAAAAAAAAAAAAAAAAAAGCTAAGATGGTCTCATCAACCGGAAAAGTAGAAACGAAGAACTTTTGAGGTACGAAAGGCATCATTATCACTAATACGAGAAACTGAGATCTAGACATCTGTCCAGCTAGTCATGGTGATTTATAAAAACAAACCAATTTCAATGCTACGAGCGCCATATCTTGGTTTTTCTAAGGACTTATTGAACTCGCATGTGAAGAAATATGCGGTATAAGCTTTTCTTTCTTTTTTAACCGAATTATTTTATTCTTTTGTTATGAATTTTTCTAATAACTTGTCAATACCACAAGTTCAGCTGGTTGTACTATTCCGTAATAAATCATGAATATAATTTTTTAGAGTGTAATGAATAGTAAACACATTCTAATTTATTGAAGATGAATAATATTCAAAAATGAAAATTAATTACTTGAATTAATCCTGTCTGGCACTGAAATTCCAAATAAGACAAATTGCCATACCACTGATGATTAACTCGGTTCAATAAATGATATGTCATCCTGAACTCTCTCAAATATCCAAAATATGTGAAAGTTTAAGTTGAAAATGTTTTTCTTGTTACCTTTGTATTAAGAATAACGAGGAAATATGATGAGTCTATGTATTTTCTTCTTTCAAAATAACAATTAAAACCATAAGAAAATAACAAATGATTTGATTTTGATTGATTTAAAATATAAGATTTTACTATGTTTTGAATTCGTTGTTTTCTAAAGCTGCACAAGGAAGTAATATGAAACAGATATATTGCGTTACGGATTATCTTTGTAAGTTGGTCGAAGTCTGTTTCTCACTCACTCACTCATGCCCAAATGCATGCCTCGTACACGCACTGAAATTCAATAGAACGAATGAATTGAAATCTAACAAAATGTATTTGAGGGTAAGATAAAAAGTCAGAGCGTGAAATTACGGTGTAAAGCTGAGAAACGGATTGTAAAAAGGATGAGCAGAAGATGTTGAACAACTGTGCACACAAAATAAGTAGGATATTTAATAAACAAATTGTTAAAAACTTTTCGTAACTAATAAGTAAGGGAATAAGTACAAGCAGTGTGATTAATCATTCTCTCTCTCAACGATTATCGACATCACGATATTTACATCAACGATTATCGACATCACAGTGATTTAGGGAGATTTTTAAAAAAAATGGTGGCACTTGACAAACGTAAAACATTTTTCAGTAGTCTTCTCACAAAAGGGAAAAAAAAAGAATTATTTACATTGCATACTTATTTCTTTCCTATAAATATATTCTCATGCATAACTGAATAAAATCAATTTACGAAATTGATTTTGTGTGTGCGTGGAAGTTTCTTTTATTATGATAATTAACTTCTTTGAAACACATTTGAAAATTACGCCATAGGATAATACCATTATCATACTGTATTGTAAGATGGATTTTCGTCTCAAGAGAGAAAAAAGCTATTATAATAATAAAATTCATAATAATGATATTAGTGGTGGATATCCATACTTTGGCTCTGAGTTGGATTTTAATAGTTTTACAAAACTATATCTATTTGATTTTTGTTTCTTAAATAAATACATTGTTCAAATGAATAGGAAGCTTCTTTAAATATATTATAAATAACACTATTTCATACACACGATTTTAAAATTAATAAATGCACAATAAGTGTTTCTTTACTGATTTCCTATTCTGACGTACTACCCGGAACGTTACTATGGTAACCGACTTCCAATTTGTGGACAGATAATTTATTAACTCCTCATTATGTCTGAATTCTGTAGCAATTTCATTCATTGTTGAAACGGAAAGCACTGAAATTTTTAATACAAATGCGTTAACACTGTTTATGAAATCCAATTCTTTCACGCTTTGTCCTTTGATAATAAGCGTCTAAAAATGTGTATTAAAATGTTAATTGCAGTTCACGCTCAACTATCATTTGCAATGCATTTCCAGCTTTACCGAAAATCCAGTGAAAGCGATATCTGAACTATTTTTCTCAAAAATAGTTGTCATATTTTTCGTAATCAATTTAGGTAATTGAAATTATTCTCTAATGACATTTTGGTTTTCTGAGGACACAATATTAAGCTGGTGATGGATCACTTGGGTTTCAAAACAAAAGTGAAGGATAATTTCCTAAGAAACGACTCAAGCCTCGCTCCTACGCAAAAGACATATCATCAACTGAGTAGAATAATTAACAATATGTCAGAAAACTATGAAAATCAAATGAAATTGAAATTAACAAAAATAGATAAATAGAAAAAAAAAAAGCATCTAACTGTTGAACTCATATAAGCTAAAATAATTTTAATAGTTAGATAAAATAATTTTAAAATAGTAAGTTAAAATAATTTTAATAGACTAGTGTTAAATAGTCATGCCCTTTTTGGCTAAAAATTGGCGGCAATGGTTCATTTTGCTGCCCAGTCAGATGCCGATTTTTTTAAATTTTGCAGCAATTATTCTCATCTCCAAATCTTCTATTAAAATTAACTGAAACGAGCTCCAATGCAATCCAATTAGCTCAATGGTCCAATGCCAATCTTCAAGCATAAATTAATGAATTTTCTGGAGTGTTTCGTCAGTTCGAGCCGTTGATGGACGTTCGAATCGAGCTTTAGGATCAATCGACTTGTTATCATTTTTGAAACGAGAAAATCACTCGTACACTCAATTTTTATTCCAAAAACAACTCTTCGCAAATCATTTCCAACACTACTACAGTTTCAAAGGATTTTTTTTTCGAGTAGGAAGTAAAATATCTCAGCCACGCGTTGTTTATTTAAATCTACCATCTTAAAATACGAGAAGAGAGCAAAACAGCTGATACGAAAAAATTCACTATGACCAGACTCAATCTTCCCTGGCGACGCTACAGATAACACCAAACTCAAAGAGTGGTGCAAGAAATGTGTATTCTGCTAGCTCAGCCATGAGAAGCATTATTCTGAGAACTTTTGAGTATCTTTTCGTATTTAAATCAACGCAGAATGATTTCTTTGTAATTTATTTTTCATTAACCCACCCAGGAGAAAACTCCTTAATTCAATCAAGAGAAAATGAGTAATTAATCGTGCAATATTATGCTCTTTGGATATTACTTTTTTGTCGGAACTAACCCAAGAGCATCAAGAAAAAATTGTGTGACGATGAAGTAATTTATCTTTTTCAAAGAACACACGCATATTATAAATATGTATTCTTTCAAACCATACTGAAATGGAATCTTTTTGTTAACATTTAACATATTACACGAAAACAAATATATTCAGTTTAGTAATTTTGTGTTGTAGATCTTATGAGAAACCTTTATTTGCAATATTGTGAAATCACTCTAGACTTGATTATTTAAATCAATCAATTCAAAAACCGTGAAAATCACACAATCAGAACAAGAATTAATAAAAGCTGCGTAATACACAAGCATGCGCATTTACAACCAGTTTTTCAGGCTGAATATTGGATTTAGACTCTAAAGTTGTTAAACAGTCTGTAACTTGTATTAATTATGGACAACAAATTTAAAAAAAAAAAAAAAGTACCTGCCTTCGACTTACGTTGTTTTGCCAAGAAAGAAGAGTTAAAGGATGTTGAATTTGGGATGAATTTCAAATTCAGTCTTCTCATCAAAGTTATTTACTTGCTTCTTACAAAGAAGAAAACAGCTCTAAAATTCAGATTAGGTTAACATCTCTAGAAGCAAAGATTCCAATTCTCTACTGTTGCCAATTTTCACAACTTTAATTTTAAATTAAATCAGGGTTACGGTTATAAAGTATGAATTTACTCCCATTTATTGATTATACAGCTAATAATCGAAACACACCGATATATTTATAATTATGTTAAATTTAAAGTTAATAAAAGAAGTTATAAAATGCCAATTCAGAAAATTACTATTTTCCCCCCAAGATATAACAGTAGCCGGGACTGATGCACGTTAAATCTGTTGGGACTCAAAGCCCTCCCATTAGCATTGTGTAAAAGTTAGGAGTGGGGGGGGGGGGGCCAGCTCAGGTGTCATCCTCGTCACTTGACCGAGGTTCAAAATGACAAGGGCCGTTGCCAGCAGCCCTCGTGTTGCTTCTAGTGGGACGTTAATAAAAAAAAAAACTAAACAAAATATAACAAATTCTTAGACAATTACGGTCCAAATAAGATATTATTGAATTTGTCTTCAGTATCTCTAAATCTGGTTGGTAGTTAACAGTTCTACCGTATGTACTCGTGTGCTTATTACAGGTTTTTCTTAATTTATTGTGACGGCTTTCTATAATTCACTGGATTTCGTATTTTGTAAAACTGGAACTAATTTCCAAGGAGTAAATCATTTTGATTGGCCGTATAATTTCCTCTCTTGATATCTTTAAACGCACAATATGTATTTCTCCTCTTTTTCAAAGACATACATCAACAATTTTTACTATAGGTCTGAGAATTTTCTTTGAATCACTTACAATGCGAAAAACGTCACCAACTTTTAAATTATGGAAATAGTTTCTTTACCGATTCAAGATACCCAACTTTGATGCCACAAAGACGTGTCGTGTAACCAGGACTGGTGCACTGTAAAATTGTCGAAGTCCTCCCGTTGGTGTGGACTGGGAGGTACCACCTCAGGTATCAGATAAATTTCCTGTCAAATCTTCACTTCCGAGTAATTTATTTGTCTCTTCAAGAGAAGGAAACAATTGTAAATTACAGCTCAGGTTAACATCTCTAGAAGCACAAATTCCAAAAACATTTTTCCATTGTTTCCACCTTAACTTTAAATCAAATTATTGTTACCAGATAAGTTTTACGTAACAAGGGGTATTTAAATTAAATAAAACAGTTATAATATTCATATTTTTTAAATCAAAATTAAGGAGGATATTACTTTAATACATTAACATTCCCCTGTTTTTCTATCTTCAAATTACACAATCACATCGTTTATCATTCTCATCTTAATTATCTTTAACTTCTGCAGTTGGCCAGTCAAATAGGTTTCGACTAAACCACATATGCTTTTCGAGAAAGCTATTCTGAATTCGTTATTGAAACTTTCGATACAAAGACTTTGATAAATGAAAGTGACATAAGGGTTGAAAGTGTTTTCATCAACATAAAGGAGTCTTGAACGATCCCATCAATAAACTCTTACACTACATTGTTTGAATTGTAAATTATGTAGAAACTTGCGTAGTTTTTATTAGATTGTTTATCTTTAAGGTTGAGTTTGTGACATAAAAGTTTTTTTGGCATAAACTTGACTACACAGTTTTTGAAATGAAAAAAGTCATAAAAAAATTTACATATAGATATTGTAGTTTTATCCATGACCGGGATATGAGAGTGAATACAGACCTGCCGCCCGGATTTCTTTGATGGTGACTGCGTGGATGTGTTTAATTGTGGCGACGCACTTGAGCACCACTCTGCCGTTGTGCAGGACGTCTGGCTTGAGACGGAATCTCAACGCCAGACTGGAACTTTCCATTTGATCTGGATAGACCACTGTTTCCTTGTCGTACAAGTCGGATTGAGCCTGAAATGACAGAAGAACAGTCATTGACGCTCATAAATAAAGAAGGAGAATAATATAATGGAAATGAAACTTTTTAATTCAATGAAAGAAATTGCAGTTGAAAAAGAAGAATAATTAAGGTGAAGAATTCAACCAGGATACATTCAACCTGGTCCTTAGGATCTTCCAGGAATTTCGATATTTATATAAATATTAGTAAGACATTAAATTGTGAAAATATGATAAAAAAGGAAAATAAAAGGTTTGAAACTATTTTCGTAAAGAACAGATCTCTGACAAAAAATGAGACTATAAATATAATACAATCGTCAAGTAAAAGTGATATATCCTGATTTTTCTTCGTCTTCTGCTAAAGAACAAAGAAACTAACAACACACCTGCAGTTGTTTGAATAGAATGACATACATAATAACTATATTTAACTTTTAAAGTAATTATATCAGTTTTACTGAACGTGAAATTCTAAAGTCTCGAAGGCTGCGATAGAGAAAGAGAGAGAGAGAGAGAGAGAGAGAACAAAATTATAAAAAAATAAATATATAAAAATTAAATTTTGTTTTAAACCAGAAAAAAGAAAAACTGAAAATTCTAATTATATTTTAAATTTCTATTAATAAAATTCAAAGGAACATTTGTATCTTAACAAATTTTCTTAAACTTATTCATGTTACATCTTCTGTGTGTCATACACCATTTTAATATTACGTAAAATTTAATTATACTTGAAATTTAAATGTTTCTAGAATAACGTTAAGCTTCTTGAAATTTAAATATTTTTAGAATTCTCTCAAGAACTCTCAAATAAAGGAACTTTATGATATATATATATATATATAATCCTTTGTACTTTTCGTATATAATATATATTATCTAAATACATATCTTTAGAAGCGGCAGTTATAAAATGCTTTATTTTCAGTTATCTTGTTAAATCTGAAACGATGCTTTAAATGGATTTATTTTTTAAAATAGGAAATGCGGCTTTAGTATTTTTTTAAATTTTAATTCATGACATGCGATTGCGCGTTATAGATCGTATGCAACAGTTGCGGGAGCTAAAACTTTTTTAAAGAAAAACCCTCCAAATTATTGAAAACTGCAGTATTACGAGGTAGAGAATCGAAAGGAAAAATTCAAAAGTACTTCAGAAAGAGTAAATGAAAAGTTAATTGAATAGGTAGGAGAATACAAAAAACACATGGGTAAGTGCGAAGTGATTTTCTAAAATCATCACAGTATTATAAAAACATTACTGTGATAAATCGATAACCGATGCTATTGATCATAAATAGACAAACTAATTTAACAGGAAAAAAGTTTTGGAATAATTTCTTAGAAAAATAACTATGCCTTACCTCCATAAGTCAGAGGAAAGATTTCAATAACCAGAGACTATTCCAATAGGGTTACGTTGTTGAAGCTATTCACACATTTTGCCCTTTGTTTTAACCAAACCACCTTTTCGCTAGGTTAATAACAACAGGAAACTGATAATGGATATCATAAGTATGAATTACATCAAAATTAAATCTGAAGCTCGGATCACACCCAGCTTATATCGAGAAAACGAACCAATGGAAAGCAATTCGCGAGACGCGATCACCAATCATAATTGCATGAGTTTTGAGCTATGAATGTTATGTGCTCTATAGGAGTCTAGTTTAATATAAACAACGGATACTAGAGCAGATGTGAATTTAGTAGAAAGATCTCAATGGGAATCTTTGATTGCAACACGTCTAAAACTCGCGGTTTCCTAACTTCCACATCTTTATTCTCAAGTTTCTGAATAAGTATTATTGTGGAGTTCCCTTGGTTCACTGTGGTTGGTTTTTATGCAAATGTCTACATTCACCAAGACACTCACAAAGAATCAGAATAAGAACCTGATGGCTCGTTTACTCTTTAAAGATGTTTACAGCTTTCAATTCGAGATGAAAAACAAAAGCCTCTGCTTGAAATGAACACTAAATATGATTGTGATAAATAAGATTTATTTGAAAATGCCAAATGAAATCAAAGTAAAAGTGATCCAAATTGCAACTAGAATGTAAACGGCTATAAATAAGTTCAAAATTACATTATCTTCCACATGCAGCTTCAACTTATTCGTTCCTGTAGACTGTCTCTTTCATCTAAGCTATCATCTCTTCTGTCGAATGCTTATAGAGAAAGATTATATGGGAAAAAACGCAGTTATCTTCAATTCCTGCCTATTTGTATAAATTTCGGAAAATGAACGAGGTCTCGCCGAAAGAAGTAAAATCACAACAAAACAGAATAAAATCATATGAAATGGCGAATGAAAATAAAAGCGAGCCACACGCACACACACTATTCATTAAATTACTCTTCATATTTAAAATCGACACAGGTTGAAAACTTATATTTCTATACATTCCTCAGTAAAGTTCGATTGTAAATGCATTAAAATGAAAATAAGTTTCATTTTGTTATCACTATTCTCGAATAAGTAAAGGAGGATCAAACGGAAAAATGAAACGAAATAAAAGAAAAAACCCTATTAACGAAGTTTTGTTTCTCGAAAACGAAATAAGTATTTTTCCTTTATGAATAATTTATGAAGAAATGTTTCGAGACGCCATATTTCAAGCATGAATATTTATTTGAAATATATCATCCCATTCTCCATGACTGAGAATACGCTTAATGTTCTTAGGACGAGTTATTAAATCATTAAACAGAATAAACATTGATTTTTTTTTCTCTCTCTTCTTATGAAATAACTAATTACTGGAAAAAATGTAATTAAAAGAGATGAAACAAGTTTTGCATCATTTGCCTTTTTCCAATTTTCCTTTTTTAATGAATTTTAAAATAAAAATCAAATACATTTGTTTTTGGGAATTTAATGTGAAGAATTCTCTGATAACGAAGATATCAAGTACAAGATTTTATTGAAAATAAAATACAGTATATTTTCCATCGAGTAAATTTCGTTTCACTGATTTCTACAAAAATACAAGGAAATCTTTTCATATTTTTTTTGAAACACATAATTTCAATCACCATACAGAACTTTATAACTTTATATTCGATTTATAGAGATTCCCTGCTTGAAAAAATGACCTTTTGTCTGGTTATTTTGTAGAAGTTATATATATTAGAGCATATCTAATAAAATCTCAGTCTTAATACTATATATATAATAATGAGTTCTTCGCGTTCTTCTACTAATTACCTGGAGGATTCTCTGCAATTCAATTTTACCAAGAGTAAGGCAGACCAATGAAACCCGATCATGCAAAGTAGTTTGAATAAAGAAGAGTGATGAAGTGAAGTAAAGCAGATAAGTGACGCTGAAGTAAGTGGGAGTGAGAAGGAATTGAGTTGTGCGCTGATTATGCGTGTGAACGCAATTTAATCTTGCAAGAAGGAAGATCCAATTCCGTTTGGCTGAAGTTGACCATATTTTGGAATAATACTTTGTCACCAATTCAATTATCCGGATAAGCGTTTCAAATATCTGTAAATATTGTTGGTAAACGAGTTGAGGGATCGTGAATTGGAGGAGAGCATTGCCCTTAACTAGCATGCAGAAATAAGTACTTAAAAGAGCACCTTGTGAGTACTTTATTTAATGAAAGTAACAGGTCAATTGAAAAGTCCCCGGCCTACCATAGTAAAACACTTTTAGTTTTTTTAGCAAAATTAGTTTTTTTTTATTCAACATAATTCCCTTCAAGGGTGATACACTGATTATAGCGACTCTCCAACTTTTCGATACCATTTTTGTTGTACGATTTGTCCTTTGCTTCAAAATAGGCCTCAGTTTCGGCGATCACCTCTTCATTCGACGAAAATTTCTTCCCAGAGAGCATTCTTTTGAGATCTGAGAACAGGAAATAGTCGCTGGGAGCCAGATCTGGAGAATACGGTGGATGAGGAAGCCATTCGAAGCCCAATTCATGGAATTTTGACATCGTTTTCACTGACTTGTGACACGGTGCATTGTCTTGGTGAAGCAGCACTTTCTTTTTCTTCAAATGCGGCCGTTTTTCGGTGATTTCGTCTTTCAAACGGTCCAATAACGCTATGTAATAGTCGCTGTTGATGGTCCTTCCTTTTTCAAGGTAGTCAATGAAAATTATTCCATGCGCATCCCAAAATACAGACGCCATAACCTTGCCAGTCGACTGTTGCGTTTTCCCACGCTTTGGAGCGGGTTCATCGAGTGCAGTCCACTCGGATGACTGTCGATTGGACTTCGGAGTGAAATGATGGAGCCATGTTTCATCCATTGTCACGTATCGACGCAAAAATTCGGGTTTATTACGCTTGATCATCTTCAAACACTGCTCCGAATCATCAACTCGTCGTTGTTTTTGGTCAAAAGGGAGCTCGCGCGGCACCCACTTTGCACAGAGCTTTCTCATACCCAAAGATTCGTGAATGATATGATATACACGTTCAGTTGATATCTTTAGAGTGTCTGCTATTTCATTCAATTTCAATTTACGGTCATTCAAAATCATTTTGTGGATTTTTTTTAATGTTTTCGTCGGTAACAACCTCTTTTGGGCGTCCACTGCGTTCACCGTCATTTGTTCTCATTTCACCACGTCTAAACTTAGCACACCGATCCTTGATGGTTGATTTTTCTGGAGCAGTGTCCGGAAACTCGGCATCAAACCAAGTTTTTGCTTCAATTGTATTTTTTCCCTTCAAAAAGCAATATTTTATCAACACGCGAAATTCCTTTTTATCCATTTTTTTTCACAATAGCAAAAGTTGCTTCACTCAAAATACTATAATTCATAAACTAATGATCCGACAGCTGTCAAATTTATACAAGCATTTTTTGAGGGTTAGGGTTAACTGTAAAACATATGGATTTAATTCTAGTAGCGCCATCTATGTGTCAGGCCGGGGACTTTTCAATTGACCTGTTATCTGTGCATAGACTTTAAGTTTTAATTTGAAATGTCGGAGGAGAATAAAAATCAGGAGATGCGCACCAGAACAAGACCAATCAAAATGACTAGAGTTCCCATTTCTTTTAAGAATAATCAAACTTAAAAATTAAATTTCCTCGATTTTTGGTGACTTTTATTGAACAGGACAAAAGATTTTATTTATCATTTTATTTTTTACCCACTCTTTTTTTTTCTTCTTCAAAATATGCAAACAGTATACCTGGATATTTCAGGACTAGTCATTTTGATAGGCCGAAAAAATTGGATACATTTGAATGCATTTGAAGATATCTTTTTAATGTTTCTTGAAATTTCTCTGAAAGTACTGACCTAAAACTATAGGTAGATATAATAAGTAATTTATGTGAGTTTCATGAGTTTTTTGGATCTATTGCAGAAAACAGATGGTCTTGAGTTCTGGAATCTGTTTATATAATCATCCCCAAAGGATTATAATAATCATTAATGTTAAATAATAAGAAATGATTACAGGCAAATTATTAGGATCAATAATTGCAGAGAAGTACTATAAGAAAAATATATAAATATAATTTACATCCAGCCTTATTTTATAGGTTCATTATAATTTGTTTTAGATTATAACTGATTGATTTTTTTTTATTAACGTCGCACTTAGAAGCAACACAAAAACTATTGGCGACGGATATGGAAGTTATAATTTGTTTTCGAGTAAAGTACTCATATATTTTAAGTATTTATTTGAAGTGTTTATAACAGCACAACTATTAAAAAATATCAAACATCGAAAGCTTATTGGGAAGGATAACTAATATAAATGAAAAGCGCTCTGTCTTGGAAAAAGAAGAAAGTTTTCCAACGATTATCCATTGAAGATGATTAATAATGCAAAGTAATGGAAGAACTGAAGATGACATTGTATCAATGGGGTACTAGTGAAGAGAGAGCGAGCGCATCTGTATTATCAATATTACCAGAAGAACAGTGAAAAGTTACATTATTTTAGATTCTGATGATATAAGCAACTCCTCCAAAAAAAGAAATAGCTGCAAATGTACAATCGCAGCTACAACAAAGTGGCAGAATTGGAAGATCAGCACTTCAAAATATTTATTTTCAAGGATGCACCAGAACCAACAGAAAAAAAAAGTTTCCTTAATGATGTTCTCATGTACTTTTATTGATTATAGATAGTCACATAGTAAAATACATATGTATTCCCACTGAAACCGATACCTGAAGTGTTTTGAAATAATTCTTGGACGATATCATCAGCAGTCACTGCGAAAAACTGGTCTTCAAAATCAAATACAAAGTACACACTTTTGAATACTTCACATACTTCAACTGGCTCCGATCCCAATGTATGCAAATTTAAGCCTCACACGCACTCATTTTTAGTAACAGGTACGTACTCGGAATGGAAACTTCACATACTCATTGTAGAAAATATTTGTATATTAATTATGAGTGTGGAATGGAAAAATTAGTATATTATGTATTCATTTTTTAATCTGTTTCTGTATCAATTATGAGAATGTGATAACAAAATGAGAATGTAACGTATTCATTTTTTAAGCTGTTACTGCATCAAATATGAGTATGAAACAATAAAGTGAGTATGTATTGCACTCATTTTCGATACTGTTGTTGTATCGAATATGAGTTTTAAACAGAAAAATATGTATCAACTTAAATTTTAAGGGGCTTAAATAAGTGCTCCTTTAGTTGTAAGATTTTTTTTCTTCGTTTTACATATTATTTAACACACACTTTATGAAGATTTCGCTACAAAACTTCGAATCAAAATTCTTGTATTTACTGTGTGTAACAAAACTGTTACTTTTTGAAACAAAAAAAGCAACTGTTATGTGATCATAAACTGAACTTATATCTCAAATTTAAAACAATTCGAGTGTTTAATAAATCTTTAACAATACGAAAATAAGATTCGATTCAAGAATTAAATTCTTTTCAAAACAAATGTGTAAGAAATTTGAGCTAGTTGTTCCAGAAGCAATTTGGTTCATTAAAAAATATATTTATGTTTCTAGAAACATAATATAGTTTTGTTAAAATCCAATACAAGCAGAAAATGGAGTTTTATTTAAAGTTCAGTCTTTTAATAATAAGTTATAAATATCTTGAAAACATTGTAATTAATATTATATTTTCCAAAGTAAAAACTTAGTGTACAGCATTTTTTTATTACTCCCCCCTTTTTTTATTTAACATATATTTCCTTTTTAATTAACATCATAACAAAGCTAATACGTACATATAATTAAAGATTCATTGTAAACGGAAAAAAATAACTAAATCTTATATTTGAAAAAATTATTCTGAATATCAGACATATAAAAAATAAAATATTCACAATTTTGAAACAAAAATATTAAGAAAATTTTTATTTTTTAATTCCTACAGATGAAGGCAAGTCGTTTTAAAAATCACTTATAAACACTGCTATCTAATCCATACTATAGTCCCACTCCATCCCCATTTACATACAATGAGGTATTATTTAAAATATAGGAAGTTCTAATATGTAAAGCAACATAATTAAACAGATTTTTACTTCTTTTAAATCAGTAACATCTCGTGAAGTTACTAAATATGAGGAAAAATGCTTTTCAAATAAATATGTTAAATATGTAACGTTATCCTGTAGAAAAAACTCTTTAATTTTTCCAAAGAGAGGCAAGTCATCTGCACAATCAATTAATACAGCCATATTTTTAGAATATACTGTACCAATATTGTATAACTATTACATGTTAGAATTTTTGCTTGGTCTGTTAAATCATCGATTTTAAATAGTAGTTCTTGATGCTTTGAATTACAAAATTGGACACATATTTAGATCCCAAAACATTTGTTATACAAGAAATTTTAAAGTCTTTTTTTACTAAATACATGTGCCATTTTTAATTGGAGTTAGGGAATTAAAATTTATTTAGACAGAGCTTGTCTCCTTATAATTATAAAAAAAATATGAATTTAACAAGATTTTTTCCAGAAATATCACAATAAAAGCGTTTTCAATTAAAGAAAAGCAGTACGGTCATATGAAAGCATAGCTTTTCTGCATTACTTATTATACAATAAGATGAATCTAATACAAACAATGTGGATCAGTTCATAATTAAAACAAAATATCCATTATGCCTTGATTTGTAAGTACATTTAATTTTTGTACATCATATTATAGAGAAATTGTGGAATATAGAATAATAAAAGGCCTTGAAATTGATTATCATACTTCATTTTACAAATTGATTTTGCTCATTTTGTAATTTCTGTTCAGAAAATTCTGATCTAAAAAAAGTATTTTAAAATTTACAAGAAATTAATATCTTTGTAATATTAATCGCCTACAAAAATATTTATTTTGTAAACTTGCCTATTTTAAGACATGCAAGCCTTTTTAAAATTGAAGATAAAAAAAATTTAAAATTATTCCAAATTGAAAAACACAACCTTTAATATTTGTCTATAAATAAGTGCTTTTGGGGCAAAAATATGTTTCATGAAGAAATTATGGTTATTTGTTAGCCACCTTTAAAAGCAGAATTTTAATTGATGTGATTTCAGCAGTTAGATAAGCATCATGACATGCATAAACTTTTTCAATTATGTTATGATCTATATTATGTTCTACTGTACTAGTCGCTACTATAATATTTTAGTGTTTGCGTATGTTGCTTAAAGTTGAGTTCATTTTTGACTTCAATGAATGAAATAGCATGACTTATTAGGTATTTAAGTAAATTGTGTAAAACTTATAACACTTCCTTTTTCTGAATAATCCGCCAGAATAAGGTAAACATTTATCACATTCATCATATCATTAACTTGGTCGTAAATAATTTCTAGAGTATAATTAATAATTTTACCAACATATTAAATTCATGCAATATTAAAAACAAAATACTTGCTTTCGAAGTTTGACAAATATTCTTCTAGCTTCCACTCTTTTAACTTTTTTCTTACAAAATCGATATCGACTACGTGGAAAAATTGTACACTGAAGAATGGATTAAATTCATAGACAACTGACTCCATATCACAATCACGTGATGTCTACAAAAACAAACCGCGTGGTCTGCGAAAACATTGGATTTCCCTGTATGCTAGTTGTTCACATCTTATGCATCCACTTTATTTCGATTAATATATTTAATATCATCACATTTCTTACATTATTCAATTATTTTTTTTTCGGTAGGAAATAATCTGAGTATATTTTTATATATCTATTGGCTTATTCTTGTTTAATTGTGTTGTTAAGATATCGCTCGATAAACTGCAGTAAGCCTATTTAAACTTGCTTCAGGCGTTTGTTTGTCCTCCGATATAAGCTTAAAATTGTTTTCTACTTTAAATAGATGCATTTTTGAACTGTTAACGGCCATTTCAGCTTTTTGTTTGGTTTAATCTTATTTTGTACTTTAATTATTTTTTATATAAATATTGTTACGTATCATTAGATCATCGGTTGATTCTAATTTGTTAAAAATAAAGGCCCCTCTATTTATTCTAAAATTGTTATTTTTCTAAAACCTCTGAAAAATACACGTGAATAGTTAAAACGTATTAAGCTCTTCTGAATTATAGTATTTTTTATATATATAAACACATTATATTTATCAGGCTGATTCTGTTTAAAAAATAAAACAACATTGGATTAACATAATTCAGCTGCAACTGTTATATAATGATTTAAGCAGGTGTAATTTTGTACCTTGAATTAATGTTTTTTTTAAAATGTGTTTTGCAAACAAAACTAATTAATTTAATCATAAGTTGATTATAATGTTTTAAAAAGGAATCAAAAGTATTTAAGGAAAACATATGTGAATATGTAAATTCTATATACAGTTTCAAATATACTAATGATTTGCTAGCATTAGTTTTTTTTTTCTTTTTCTCAAAGTAATATTTATTAATCCAATACAATTTTTACTAATATGTTTTAATGTAAAATGAAGTGTAGAAATTAAAATTCTGACTATTGTGAATTGCAAGACACATACCAAAATTTATATAAGTGATATTCGATCTGATTTATAAAAATATGCATAAAATGTTAAGTTTTAAAATTATATTTTAATAGAAATGATACAGTCAGGAGTAAAAAACAGAATTTTGAGGAAATAGAAAAAATTTCATTCTATGAATCTTGAGTAATGCTTAACAATCTGTTACGTTGCTTTGTCGTGCAAATGTGATTCTTGTTTCTTCTAGACAACACCAGAACCTGGATTTTCCTTTGTAATTTATCTCGGCCCAAGCATATTTTTTAAAAACATTGATTAACATTAAGAAGTGCATGAATAAAGTGGTTTAATTGTGTAAATAAACATGCAATTATAAAGTCTTTTTTTATAATATCAGAATTATCTTACAAAGTCCATTGAAAAATAAATATTTTGCTTAGGACTTTTATGAATGAATGTGATTGGATTGTAAATAAAAATGTTAAACATGCCAAATAAAAGAGCTAGATAATATGCTTGTCCTTATCTTATGGTGAACGTTTATAAGATGAAATATATATAACTATAGTGTTTGTGTTATGCATAGAATACAAAACGAAATTGTTTTATTTATTGTGAGTAAATGAATGTTGGAGTTCATGCGTGTAATAAAATCTGAATATACTGCTCCAAATATTTATTTAATTTTATGCAACATTTTTATGCTACATTATAAAAAAAAAAAACTCAAGATAGGAAATGTCTGTGTTAAAAACTTAGTTATATAAAAATCAAATTATGAATTACAACACAAACAAGTTATGGTACCCCCCCCCCCCCCCAAAGTCCTATGGGTTTAAAACAGATAACTTGAAAATGTAAAGCAATAGTGATGAAACGCAAATAATCCCTTATAATATGATGAACAGTATTTGGGACATAACAGGAAGGATACCTGATTAGACTGTAAAAATTTGGTTCCAAAATACACATTAAATTTGTGTTTCAATTAAAACCACATTCTTTTAAAAATATATTCTGAAATATTTTACTCCTATCATAAAGTATCTGAAATTTACTTCGATTTATCAAGGAATAATCTGGAATAAAAGCTATTTTTGTCAACATTTTATTATGTGTGAAATTTCTCACTTTATGATTGCCACACAGTATTATTGGAACGAAACACTGATGTATAACAATTCTTCGAAAATGGTATAAAACCTTAATATCTTAAATATAAATATATATCTTAAAACAAGATATAAAAATGTATAATAATCTCTCCGTCAATTAAAACAGACAGTTAAAGTTACATGCACACTTATGAAGTGAAAAAAAATAGAGACGTATTGTCAAGCCTCATTGTTGTATGTTCATCGATAAAAAAGTGTAGCATAGTAGCTCAAAACTTAAAATTTCACTAACTTTTTTAAAACTGCTTTTTAAGTCCTATAATGTTATTCTATAAATTATCCTCAGCATCATACACAAATATTTACATGTATGAAAATAATTACATAATGAAAATGCATAATTACATTACATAATAATTTACATAATGAAAATTTTCAATATTGATCTATACGAATTAAAGTCAAGAAGTCACTAAAGATACTATTACAATGTAATATTATATATGGTCTGCAACACACAGGTAATTACTCATGAGAAAATCATTCTCTAAGCTGATCATTAACATTTCTTAAGATATAATAGAATCTTTCTAAAGATATTACAATATAACCTTTCAAATATGCAATGTTTTAAAAACACTTAAGTATTTTTGAATTAATTATCCATTCAAATTTGAAAATTCTCAGTGCATAAACCAACAAATATTACTAGACAATTTCAATTTTTCCTTCGCTAAACTCAGATCCCTTCGAATAAAATTATTGGCAGAAGTAAAGAAACATTTTTTTTAAAAAAAATATTAGCAAATCATAGTTAAATTAGGAGGCTTTCAATAATAAAAAAAACTGTAAAGGAACACTGAATCGTAGTACATACTCATTTTAAAATTCATGTGATCTACCGCGTGTTGAGTGGTAAATACGAAATATTTAACGGAACCATATTTGTTTTTGAACCCCAATTCTTAAAATACGTAGCCAGTATATAAAAGGAGCTTTTGCAGTCCTTTATATCAAAATAATTTTTTCAGAATGTTGATTTACCATTTTTTTTTGTTTGTTTTGAATACAAGTTTTTTTTATACATTTGATTAAGACATACGTTCAAATATGATACAAACATGCCCATTTCAAAATGAGTGCGCCTGATATTCATTTTCGAGTATTTCTTTTTTCTCCGTGACACGCCCATTTGTTGAAATTATACATGGCAATGGAATACGCGAAGCGAAAAACTTGGAATAATCGTAATGACTGTCAGAAAAATTGCAGGTCCGATTTTTTGAATAAAATAATGATTTTCAATGAATTTATTGAACTTCTTTGATTTATTGAGAAAAAAGAAATAAAAATGAAAACCAGATAAATTTGGATAACTGTAAGAGGAAATAATAGAGAATTTCCTAAAGAGGAAAGCGACAAAATAAAAGGTATATAATGTATTTCGTTATTCCATACTTTTACAAGGCAAAAAATTTATACTGACAATTTAAAAAGCAAGCCGATGAAAAAAGTAGAAAGAAGAAGTTACACTGGAAGAATTGAAACGAGGCTGTTTGGAAATTGTCGAATTTCATGATGAAATGAAATGTGGAGTAGATACGACCAGTCAAAATGGCATTGAAAGCTAGATCACTGAGATGGTCCATTCAGAGTTTTACAAAATTTTAGATAAGAAAAAAATCAATGTATAGATACTATACATAGAGAAACAACGATGAGAATGATAATAAGAATTTTTTCATTATTTCTATTAGTGTAGCAACTCTCCTGGGAATATATAAGTTTAGCTTTAAGGCTATATCATAATCCTGAAAATTCATTTGCAACATCTGGAAGATGGAAACGTCAAGGGCGTTAAATTACATTTTGCTGGAATAATGTGACTGTTGCCAATTATGAAAAAAATTAAAAATGAAAATTGCGAAAAATGTACATAAAGCAAAATTATTAGTTTTATTTTTAAAAAAAATGTCCAGAATAACATTAAAAAATAAGCATAACTAAGAAATTCTTGATCGCATTATATTAAAGATTAAGTTTGAGGGGTTAGTAATTGTTTCATATTAGTAGTTTTTCCTAAGACAAATCTGAGCCAGATAGCGAAATGGGCTATAAAATCGTATTGTATAGAATATAGTAAGATAAATCATCACTAGATAAGCTGGAAAAACATGGCCTAACACCATTAGATTATAATACCAGTGTATTTTTTTAAACAGGTATAACGTTGCATTCTAGAACATTTAACTTTCGGGTCCATCGTTAATTTTTTTCATAATTTTATTAATGGAAATTCTTTCCCCCGCTTCAGTTGTAGTAATTAGGTAGATATTAACTTATACACTACACTGTTTTTCGCATGAAACAATACCGTTTCAACAATATATTTGAGGGTGCGGTAGTCTAGTGATCCTGGTCATGAATTTTAAAGCTATTTTTCAGAGAAGTCAAGGATTCTGGTCTCTTAAAAGATCTATCGTGTTCAATAATGGGGTTTTTGCACGTTTCATAGAACTAACTTGGACGTAACGTAAAACATCACGCATCTAGATGCGGTAGAAGAGAGGTACAAGTTCAGGTATCGTCCCCGTCACCCGACCGAATTTCAAAATTACGCGCTCCATCGTTAATGATCCTCATGTTTCTTCTCATTGTAATTTAAAAAAAACAATCACAATCTCTCTTTACTTTTTTTTAACCAGTAAGATGAAAATAACTGATAATAATGCTTTTCCTCGTGTTTACTGTGTACTTCTCCTCTGTCTTATCGTAAATCATGCACATTATAACGTTTTCCTTTGTTGAATTTCTTATAAGTAATTGATATTTAATTTTTGGAAAAAAAAAAAAAAAAGATAATTTCTAATAAAAAGACAGGAAAAGGAATATATACATATATATTTGTTTTCTGAAACATTTCGTAAGTGTACATTCATGAACTTTTTATGTGTTGTGTCTTTTTCAATTAAGCATACATATCGCTTTTACTCCAACAAGTGACAAGAGGACATCATGACATCAATTTGTCGTTTCAAAGAACAAGTTTAGAAAAAATTTGCCGTATAATTATTATAAGAGAAATTTGATTGTCTCACTGACTCACCAGCTGGTCGTTGATGTACCACTTGAGTTCCGGGGCAGGTTTGGACTTGCCGGAGTTGCACAGGATGGACACGTTGTCCCCCAATTCGTAGTCCGATTTTTCTTCCATGAGAACGGGGCCGTCGGAAGGAGGGACTGAAACGATAATTAATAGAATAATCTTGCGTGTGTTCATTGTATCCTGTGGGTGCTTTATATTGCTCGACCGAATTTAATTAAAATAATAAAAACGAATAATTTAAGTAACACATATGTAGGTGTCGATTATAAAAGAGAAAACAAAGATATCATGACATTTCCCTTATTGATTGATTCGAGCTCTGCAGATGCATATGACTTGAATGTTATTATTCAATGCACAAGAATGTACTCACCAACCACTTCCAATTGTCGCGTCGTCTGGACACAACGGAAAAAAGGTCTGTCTGTGGAGACTTGGCAAGTGTAGTTTCCGTAGCTTTCTAGACTCAAATTGCGGAGGTAAATGCTGTGTTTGTCAGACCTTGACATCTGTTAAAATAATGAAAATTCTTAATTATGCTGTACGGGACACTTAAGAATTCTTCAAAAATATTTTTTCTACACATTTATTACATAAATACAGTTGAACCTCTCAATGAGGGACACCTGTCGGAGCAGATGTTTTGTCCTTTAAGTAGAGGTGTCCCTTCTTTTGAGGGTGTATACTCAAAACATGTAATTTAATGAGAGGTTTAGGTTGTATCAAGCCTTAAATAAATAATATAGAAATAAGAAACATAGTCGCAGGTTTTATTTGAAGTTAAAGAAAAAGGAAAATTCTTAATTAAAAAGTTTAACTATTGCAAAAATGTATGAATTGAACAATCGAATTCTGTAATTACAGGAATTTAATGAAAATAATTCGTTAAGCCGGTTTGTTGAACGGTCTTTGCATTGCAAGTATTTTTTCCCCATGTGAATATCAAAGTTACTGATAATTTTCACTGTCACCGACAGTTATCTTGAATTTTGTCAATTGGGAATTGTACTGTAAAGCATCTGTATAGTTTTTTATGCCACGCTTTTTCTCAAAGGATGTTATGAAAGAATAGTTATATTGCTGAATTAGAGAAGTCATAATTTAAAATACCTGCAGTATTGCTTTCAATTTCATGATGTAATATACTTAAGTGTTTTTGAACTAAATTTATTGTAATTCAGCTACTGTTTATGGAGTGAAATTATTACTTTTTGATGGATGCATACACTCAAATTTCCCATTGGTCCCTGCCATGGATTGCCTTACAACTTGCTGATTATATTTCCTTCCCTCTGATGATAAGTGTAGCAATGATATCTGAATTTTAAATTATCATTTTGATTGCACCACAACTTGCTTTTTCTTAACGCATTGTTCCCGTTTTCTCTACTGAAAAGCAGTTTTCAAAAGAGAGATTAACTTTTCATTTTATTGCTCCCCCTTGTCGCAAAGCTGTCTTTCATTGGACGCAAACTTGCCTGAAACTGGAATTCTTTCTAATAAAGAACATTTATATTTTTATTTTCTTACTCTATCTTATTTTTTAATTTTTTCAGTGTTTCTTAAGCAGAGAATTCCCTAATAAGAGGTAAATACATTAAAGTTACAATATTCATAGAGACCGGGATCAACAGAATTATCCATTAAAGACAAATGTGCTCCTTATTTGGAAGTGCTCCATATAGCAGATACTACTGTATATATCTGTATAAAATATATTTGAATGATTCAGGTACAAACTAATTATTATATTTAAGTGTAATATTAGAAATTATGAAATTTACAAATTGATTAACGCATAAAGTCATTTTACAGTGAGCACTGTTTACCTTCCTTGTAAGAGTCATCTCTTTCGTCCCAGCTCATTTACTAAATATAATGGGTCATTATGCAATTTTGAAGCATCGCGTTTAATATTTAAATCAAATGATAAAACTTGTTGTAATACGACGTACAGTATTATTTCCTCTACAATCCATTCCTTCGCCATCTGCCAGTTATCCAGCCTTTTGACACAAACTGACAAGTCAAAGAAAATTATTTTGTGCCTTCTGCTTCAGTGAAATAATGTAGGCTATCAATACAAAACAGAGCCCTTTTTAAAACGTTTAACTGAATTTCACTTGGTGTGTGTGTCATCAAATTTTCGATCGTTAATTTAACCAACTTCCCATCAAGCTAGAACTCTGAAACCTTGGGAATCGTTCTCACTCGCCTAACAATGCGATATTTAGACATTTGCGACAAGTTTTAGCTAGTATTTTCTTCAATAATGCAGTTTATCCCAACCACTTGGCGCGATTTCAAAAATTGGCACCAAACTTGGCGATTTTTTTTGTTTGGCTGAACGTTAAGTCCGTAAAACGGACCAGGGTAGCCACATTTGGCAAAATACTGCCAAATAATTCTTGTCGCCAAGAGTGATTGGGTTAAACTGCATTCCAACCATTTAATTTACCGGATGAATTAATTAATTTTAGTTACTTTTAACGTTTTTATGTATTTCACTTGGTGTGTGTTTCTGTGTGTGTGTGTATCAGTGTGTCATCACATTTTCTATCGTTAAATTAACCAACTTCCCATCAAGCTAGAGCTCTGAAATTTCGGGAACCGTTCTTACTTGCCTAACAATGCAATATTTAGATATTTGCGACCAGTTTTAACTAATATTTCAATAATTTTTCTTAATAAACTTTACCACTATATAAAAACGTTGTTTTTAAAAACGTTGGTTTTTTATCTCGAATTATTATGTAATGTTTAGTTGTTTTGTGTGTTTGATACTTTATTTGTTTTGACAGTATTAAATTTTATGCAATAATATACATAGCTATTGTTGTTTAAAAGCGTTATTATTTGTGATTTTCCAATCATATGGGGTGCTTATTTATATATATATATATATGTAATGATTTAACTTTTAATTCAATAATTACCCTAAATAATAACTTAACTTTCTATTCTATCTCATTCCCTAATACAAAAGTAAAGAGTTTATTCTTATTTCCTGATCCCCTTCCAAAAGTATCCTATAATTTATTACATCACGCGCTCTTGAAAAGGATTAAGTCTGCTTAAACTAATTATAAATCTATCAAAAACAATCCCTTTTTAATTCCCTATCTACTATATTTCCCTGGAATCCCCTTATTCTTACCACGTGCTTATGACATTTGATGGGAATTTTCCCTAGTATATAAGCCAAAACGCAACGAAAAAACGTGCTCTTTTTCATACTGCGCTTGCTCTTTTTCATACAATTGTTCTGTTCTTACCTAAATGATGTAACCAAATACCTAATGAAAATGGTCTCTCTCTCTCACAGCTTTAAATAAAAGTGAAAATTCAATACGCCTCGACTGTATTTGATATAATGTTACATTTAGCCGGCAGGATAATGTTTACATTTAGCCGGTAGGATAAGAGTTCCTCACTGGTGGAAACGTGAGATTTAAATTTCGATAACATGAGAGTGAGACCGTGCCGAGCAATTCTACTGGAATTCCGTTTTCCGACGACCAGGAATCATACCGAAACCCCGCATGAAGGCCGCCTGCAGAAATCAACAGCGATGCCAGTCTTTACTTACGACCATCGATACCGTTGCAATGCCGATTAAATATCTCCATCAACTTTCAAGGACTTTTTTTTCAATACGTATCTTTTGAGATGTTCCAATATGGCCGACCTATATCATTCGAAACAAACAAAGTTTAATTCTAATTAGGAAGCAGTGCAAGCCCTACCATGTATGTGAACTTAAAAAGAAAAATATTTATTTCATCTGGGATTGCGTCAGCTAAGTTAAATTTTTAGTGAATTTTCAATGATTTATTAAATTTATAAAAATTAAACTAATTTCTAATTAGTAATTTTTAAAGCACTATTCCTGTAAATTGACTTTTGTGATAACATTGCCTGATGTGTAATGGAAATTGGTATTCATTTAAATTTTGATACTTAGTTCTTATGAAATATAAAAAGTTAACATATTTTGGAATTTGATTAAATGTTATAAAAGTGTTTTTTGAAAAATATTACATCATGTGTTGTGTGTATTATCGAAAGTTTGGAATTGTTCTAAGAGTGTCTGGTTTCTAAAAGTTTTTAACTATAAAAAAAAAAAAAAGTGATATTATTAAACATAGATGAAATAGCTTTTGAATTTAATTCTAAATGGATTTTTAGGCCACAGTCATATGTAAGAAATAACATTTTATTTTGTGTGTGTAGTAAAACAAAGTTTGTTTATATTTAATATTTCAGAATATTTTTAGTGAAACATTTTTTGAAACCACAAATTGAAATCTTATTATTGCTACAAGGTAAACAAACTAGAAAAATAATGTGTGCTATATAAATGAATATGATTTAAATTTTATAATTTTTGCTTTATTAAGAAAAATATTTGAACAATGTTTAATTAGATCTGTGTGGTGGATATTCTAAAATATTATAAGAAATATCTATGAATTTACATATTTTAGTTTGAATTGAATAATTATTGAGAAATATTTTAGATTTGAATGAAGCATATTGTTGTTAAACATTACTTGAGAAATGATAAATAATATATTGATTTAAATGAAGTTGTTGTTGAAATAAGAAATGTTATATACTTTATGAAATGAATATTATATGGTTTTAAAATGAAAACCAACAATGTGTTTTATGTAATGAAAGTAAAAGAAATTTTTTGAATGTTTAATTATCAATAATACTATTTTAAGTTTAAAAGATGTTTTGTATTTAAAAGAATGTGTGTCTAGTTTAGATGATTTCTATAGATGAAGGTATTAATAAAGGAAGGTGGATAATTAATTTAAATGATGAATAATATGTATAAGTAATAAATAATTAAAATAGAATAGCTGTTCTAGTTTGACATGCGAACAAGTGTGGCACAGTTTTGTCAACCACATTTCTTCAGCTAATTTTGAAAAAGGTTTGGTTTAGAAATTGTTGTAGACTAAGACAATAAGAAAGTAATAAATAATACAAACATACTTTTATAACTACTTTTTAAATTTTATTAATATTTGTAAAACCAATTTTAAAAAACTTGCATTTCCATGTCTGTTGACATTCCTGTACCTGTGGAAAAATAGAGTTTTAAGTTTTTACATGTTCATTCTTCACCCAGAGATGCATGTGGAAAATTTGTAAACAACGTATTGGATACTGTGTCAGAGTCTTGTCATCAGTGATCAAAATGCAATTGAATTTAAGAATTATCAAATTAATCTTTTTGAAATGTTATACTTGTTTTATATTACTTTTGATTTACAAAATGCCACCCACATATCTGTTGTATTTGTATTTTTTTTACAGGTTCAAGAATTTGTTAGATGTTTAAGCACACTACTACACACAACAAATTTATATTTTTAATTAGTATTTAATATTTTGAATATCTTTTAAAATTGTATGTGTTCTAAAAGAATGAAGGGATTCCAAGGCATAAAATTTTTAAATTTTAAAATATGAATTAGTTAGGTGTAACATTTTTTAAATATAACTCTTAATTTTAAATTTGAATTTTTTTTCTTCCTTTGACACCCCTGTAAGATAAAGGTTATGTGTTAGGGCCCAACGCACATCCGCGTCTTGCGGAGGGGGGAAAATTGTAATGATTTAACTTTTAATTCAATAATTACCCTAAATAATAACTT
>BMAW01079675.1:281410-359642 GCA_019974015.1 Nephila pilipes | reverse complement strand
GTATTGAGTCTTGAAATAGCCATTCCCATCCGCCTGTCTCTAGTTGAGTGGTGGCTGTCGACACATGCGCCGTAGTGGATATCACTTGAGTGGTGCAGTTAGTCTTAGCTTTGACCTCAGAGGAAACACGGTCGATTATGATCCAGTAGTTCTAGGATGTGCTGCCATCTAGTGTTCAAGTCCCGGGCCACCACTTCGGCACTGAGTGATTTTCGACCCCATGTTGGGGGAGAGATTTGATGGGCCTTTGCCAACCAGACTGAAAGAGACGTCTATCTCAAGCTAGTTATTAAGGCGTTTTAACTCTAGCGTTTTTAAGAGAGCAGCACAGGGTACGTAATTTCGACATGCGAAGTTGCACGTAGTAACTAGAACAAAAATTTGGAGATTCAAGCCCTCTAGCATCCTAATATGTTAAACTATCAGAAGTGAGACCATCTCTTTAAAAACTAATTAAATACTAACGGCGTACACCACACTATATATATGTATAGTGTATATCATTAATTTGTGTGTGTGTGTGTAGTAGTGCAGGTGTGTTGGTGTGTACACATGTAAGAGTGGAACTTTTTAACGATATTATGTGAATTAATTTTTAAAGCAGTTGGAGCCAATTCATTTTTCATAAATTATTTCTATTGTGAGAGAGGCCATTTGCCTATCGGCTAGAATTACACACTTGCCGTTCAGATTATGAACATGAAGCAGTCAAAAGCAGGAGCAAGAGAGGGCTTTGCATGTTTGCATTATATCAGGAAATTTACCATAACTTAGAACCGTGGTAGTGGACGGATCATTGACTTAAAGTCTGGTAGGATCTCCTGAAGCCTGGCGTGGGAAAAGCGGTTTGTGATTAAAGCGCATGGTGCATAAATTAAAAGTTAAAAGGAATCGTGTCATGGAACAGAAGGAACACCATCTTTTAGAGGAGAATGGAAGATTAGGGATGTTTATAGAGAAACTAGTGGTAAGTTTAAGTTCAAATGCTACTGCTATATATACTTACATCATATGTGTATTATTCTCCTCCCACCTAATAATGTAGAGCAAAAATTGATTGATCTGAGGTGGTGTGAGGTGGGCAAAGAGAAGTGTGATGTGGTGATATTCTTTTACTGTTCAACCAGAAACAACATTAGGAGATGACATTGCGGGACCTCGTAATTTGAATCACTGACTAGAGATCATTATCTGAGGCTAACTTCCTTCCTCAACTTACAGCCATTCCAAAAGGATGATCGACCAGTTTGTGCATCAGGCCAGCCTCTGACTGAGTTGTTTATTTGTGTGAGAGCAGAAGCTAGACAAAATTGAGTGTTAGAAGTCCAAATGCTGTTGCTAAAGAGGCGGCTTTCAAGCCAAATCTGGTCAGAGTCCCATCCTGCCCACTGGCGAGACATGGAATTTCGGAGGGAAGGTGCAGACCTATGTGAGTTCGTCTGCTTGACTACAAGTTGCCCTCTCCTGTGTTGTCTTTATATGTGACATTAATAAACAATCACAATCACATTGGCTCATAAGATTGGTTCACAATATTGCCTTCAGACAAAATTTAGTAAATCTGTATGAATGGCATCTATTTTCTAGATTTATAAACAGAAGCAATTTCCTTCCATGTAGTCGCCTATCGGTCATGTCTTCATTTTACCTTTATGTGATCGTTAAATTTAAAATATGTCTTTAAATCTTAATAATAAAATAGAGTGCTTTGGTATTTGAGAAAATTTAAAATACGTTTTATATCTCATTTAAACAGTTAGGTATGAATTTGAAAGGAAGTTAGCTATTTTAGTCTGGAGACAATTATTTATTGGTTAATACGTTTTGAAGAAAAAAAGACTTTCTTTGACACCTTTTACTACAACTTATCATGATTTTAAAACATTTATTTCCAAGTTAATTTATACACGCTTATAATTATTTTTGCTTAAATAAACTACGTGACAAGTGAAATTTATTAGAATAAAGCTTTTTATTTTTCGATAGTTAAACCTAGCATTCAATTCATTGTAAATGTGGTAATTAATTGCTTTCTGTTTTGTTTCGAATTTTAGGTTGTGGTAATTTAGCTACATTGCACATTTGGTCGTTTTCAAACTCAAGACGTTTGTCATATTAAGTTTTGAATGTCGGAAAAATCATCTCAGGGAAACACCGATTAGAAATAATACAGAAAAGTTGATTTCAGATTTTGGATGTCTCTTTCAAAAATTTTCATTTCCTTGCTATGTTTAATATAAAAGGACTGATAAAATGATAATACAGGAATAGAAAATCATTCGTCATATACAGTCTATCTTTCGTCATAGAAATTCAACAGATGAATTTTCCATTACTAAGAAATGTGGAAAAGAATTTTAAAGACAAAAAACTAAAATAAAGAATATTTTTGCAATGGGTCTTAAATTTTTTAATTTGTTTAAAATTTTGATTCTTCATTACCTCATGTCGGTCAATGAAGAAAAATTAAAACTAGAAGGAGTAGAAATTGTATTTCCACAGTGCAAAAATTTATAGAATATATTTCATTGCTAATATACAGCACGAAAAATTCTTCATTGAGTAGAAGTCATTTTAAACTTTTAATTTAGGAACTCATTTTAAGAAAACACATGATTGAGATGTGTGACAGAAAACTTTCTTGGATGATTAATGCAGAATTCCGCAAACTAGAGCAGTGTGATAAGTATAGATGAGAGGTTAAATTAGAAAAATTATGATCTAATCTCTCAAATAACTACAGCAATTATGCTGAACAATGAAAGAACCAATATCTTTTAGTCCCGAATTTTTATACATGTAATATAATATTGTACTCAGGTTTAGGTTAATCAAGTATTTCATTCGAAGTCAAAAATAAAAACTATTAAATTTCAAATTCATTATTACTTACAGATTGTATATAGAACTTATTTATATTCTATAGCTTGGAGAAATGATAATAAATTTTGTCATGATAAGTAATCATTTGCTAAAAATCAACAACAATTAGAACCTTATATAATCTTTCTTCTCAGGTAATTAGATTAGTTGGAATATGGGTGGCTTTGATAGATAATACTATTTACCTAAACCTTTAATTGCACCTGTTTCGTCATTAAACATAATATCATTCTACCTAATGGCAATGGCATAAAATTATAGTTTCAAATTAATAAATAATATCAAAGAAATATTCCTATATCAAAGTTAAAATTAATGAAAAGGTTTTAGTTTGTATTTTGTTTTCACAATGCTAGCTAATATATGTAATATTTGAGATCGTGTGTTGTGCTCCTGATTTCAGAACTCAGTGAACGATTGAAAAGTATCAAGTTCAATCTGAACTAAATGTTCGACTGGAAAAACGTATCATTGTAATTAGTTGTAAAATAATAAAAACATGATTAGAATAATTGAACAAAAAAGGACGTTTACATTTGTAGTAAATAGATGTTTTCACTTTTCAAGAAACAGTTAGACGCTTTTTGCATGTTAAGCATTGAAATAATTGCGGACAGATATCTTAAAACTATAGTCGTATTTCTTTTTCGCTCATCCCATGGAGCACTTGCTTAATTTGCTACAACAATCTATTAGTGGAAGTGCGTTGTGGTATGTGTTTCCATACAATTACATGTAAATCATCTCAAGTGAGACGATTTCTCATGGCTCAAACACAGAAACATCTTCTACGTAAAATAAGAGAGAAGCTATTATCTTGATAATTTCATATTCTGAAGGCTCGAATAATTAATTAATACCAGTTTTCTATTTGTCAGTTATGAAGTTAAAAGTGTTTGAAAAGACGAATGATAAGCATTTTTCCATTTGCCGTTAAAGGTTTTATAGTACTCTTCTCGAATATCAGTAACGGACGATGTAAGAGAAACCATTCTTTGAACATAATATTGAAATAGGGCTTTATTGTAGACACGCTCACTATTAATTTTACTGTAGCAGCCCTGTTAATTAGTAACTACTAAATAGTAAATTTCATTTTAAATTTCTTTGATGGTCTCTTCTTATAAATCAAGCCTTTGGACACCCATCCAGTCTGGCAACCGGCCGCCATTGTTTCAAATCATTATGACAATTGCGGGCTGGTGACAGACAGGATGTTTAGCCTTCTTTAAGTTGTTAAGAAACAAAAATTAAAAAGTTTCTCAATTTTTCAGATTAGGTATGTACTTATTCGTTAAGAATAAAATTTGACATTCTTTCTGTCGTTCCGAGCTGGTGCTGTATATCCTTAGTTGCAAAAAATAAACTCATCATCATGTAAATGAAAACTTGCACTTCCTTGTAAATAAAATATATTGACATTAACTTCGTTCAAATTAAAGTTCGTTCTGTTTTGCTCTCACCCAAACAACAGCGTCCTCTGGAGTCGTGGTTTCAGCTGGAAAGTATTCAATTTGGAACAAAGTGTTTCCCTCATTAGATGCGTCATGTTACAAACCATTGGAAATGAAATTGATATACTAAATGGTATATAACATATTCGACTATCTCAACAGATTGCAGAGCTGAAAGCAATTGTTTAATCATTTCTCCGAATACACAGTAGTAAAATGGCATAAGAAAGATCTCTCAGAAGAATTCACACAGGTCCTTTTTCCCTGATTCTAATATTCTTAAAATTAAACAATAATAGAAGTGACTAGGGAATTTTAGTAATAATGGATTAAAGATATATACTACTACCTCTTGTAAGGGCAAAATGTCTGGTCCGGTGAGTATCCCTTATCGAGAGGTGCACATATAGAAAATCTTTATGGTGTTATAATCATTTTGATTATATTTATTGATAGATAGGCCTATATTTCTAGTAAGGCCTATATTTCTAGAATAACCAGTATAAGTCTAATCTATTAAGATTTAATATATCACGTACCATTTTGTGTTTTCAAAACATTTTTCCAAAAATTCAAATATAATTTCTGATTTTTGAATTTCTGTTTAATTTATCTGAGATTTTATATTATATTAAGAGTGTATATAATTGCTCAAAATTGAGAACAAGCAAAAGTGAAAAACTATTGCAAAAGCCAGTGTGGCATAAATGGAGAATACAGGTGCAACAAAAGTACAGAAAAAGAAGCAGACTGCATGGAGACTAATTTTAGAATGGCGGCAAGAACGTGAAATGGCCTTCAGGGCAACCCGAAGCTGACTGCCGCACACCTGAAACTGCGGATGCGATGAGGTTCGATGAGATTTTGGGAATACAGTTCCACTCTGACGAAGTGGACGGACAGGAACAGGAAGTCTAGTCTTGCAGCAGCACGTCCGAGCGTAACTAAACAGGCTCGATCGATTAAGATCAGAAGAGCATGCTGGTTACCATGTGCTGTATTTCAGCTTCAAGAAAGTTCACAAGACGACCTGTGTGAAGTCTGGCATTATCCTGCATTAGTAAAGGAGCAATACGTAACCGAATGAAGCACAACATAACAGAAAGGAGGTGCTTCTCAATTGGCCGGAAAAAACAACCTTCTCATAAATATCAGTGGGAATGTTTGTCTTTGTATCATCATGAAGTTACTGGAGAGGGGATATGCGGCGGCCCTCTTCAACTACAATACCAGAAGTTAAACGCCTTAATAATTAGTTCGAGAGAGAGAGACGTCTCTTTTATTCAGGTTGGGAAGTTCATCAAAAAACGACCGGTCAACTTTTCTTTGAAACAGCCGCCAACAGCTTTCAACTCAACGATAGGTCAGCTCTCTCCACCTCTACGAGGTCGAAAATTATCCAACGCTGAAACCCCATACTCACTAATAAAGCAAGTTTTCTTTCGCCTGTGGCAATTTGTTACACCGAAAAAATATATTTAACAGAGCTGAAAAAAAAAAGTTTAATTTTTTTTTATTTAAATGAATATTTTTATCATCCCTTATATTCATTTATTAGTTTTTTTTATCGGCTAGTTGAGATGTGATACTTAAACCGTCTTTTGGAGAAAGTCTTCCACAGAAGCTAAACTCAAATCATTAAGAAAATAATACTAACTGTTCTATTTTTTTATTATTATTAATTACTGGTTACCTTTTAACATGAAAAGGTAAAATTAAGGGCTGGTTAAAACAGTACAAGTGCTTAATCAATCTTAAAAGAATGAAGTTGGTTAAAAATAAAAGTTTCCTTCTTTTTTTCTTTTCTTAAGATCATTCATAATTCAGAGCACTTAAAGACGTTACTATTAATAATAAGAATTAAAATGTCATAATCTGAAGAAGTTAAGATGGAAAGTGGTGTTTCTTTTTTTTGCTTATAATTTTTACCAAGCAAGCTTTTGGCACCAATTTCACCATAATTTTTGGGTACTCATTTGAGGTAATTAACTCTTTTTACATCGGTTTAAGTGAGAGAGAAGTTAAACTATTTTTTTTATTAAACAATACAAAACGATGGTAAATCGATTTAGGAACATCGAATAACTTAAAAAAATCGCAACAAATTTCAAGGTTATAATTAGGCATTCTTTTCAATATTATGTTTTGAAAATTAAATTTTATTGGTCTTCATCATTTTCCAAAGTACAGTATAGTCTTCCGAATTAGTAGCATATTTGAAATAGTTTTTAACAACAGCAACTAAAGAAAACTACATAGTTACTCTTGTTTTAGAAAATTGAAAAATAACGAAATTTACATTTTACAAGAGTCGGGTAACGCTCAACTTTCTTTAGACGTTTATTTCATTTCCTTTAAATAGAAGATAATCATAGATATGATTATTTTAATAAAATATAATTCAAGTTTTCGGAACTCATCCTACATTCTGTGCTTATTGTTTTTCTATAATACATTTTAATCCCTTTTATCTTCATTCTTCAAAAGATGTAATCGAAGAAAGATAGAGTTCAAATTAATTCAATTTTTGAATACATGTAAAAGTATGGAAAATGGAATTTATGGAAAATAATAATAGTCCATAAAGTCAAAGATCACTGCGATATGAGATCGCACAAATAGAAGTAATTACTGAAAATGTCATATTACAAAAGTCTCCATTTTTATTACAGCCACCAAATTTTAAAGCAAAAAAAATGTATGGAATTTTTTTTTTACATGTTTCTTCTTATATAGAAATATGGATATTTATTGAATGAAATAAATGTATTATTTTCTGTTTTGTAGCAACAGTTACAAGAACTCATATAATATTGTATTTGGAATAATTTTCAGAAATAATCGAAAAAAAAAAATATATATATAGCTGTATCTTTGTGCTATTAAAGTTTTTTTTTTATTACATTTTGAGAATTTTCAAGGAAATGAATTTTATTAAATAGGACGAGCAATCTTAGATAGATGGATTCTTAATAAATGAAATAAATTTGCATTTTTTTTTTTGTTTTGCACCATCATTCTGAAGGGGAAAAAATACGTATAGTTTTGTATTTAAGGGCTAAAATGAATGTTGTGTTTGAAACAGCAAACAAAAATTTAACAACTTTTGAAATAATAAATACTCTCAAAAGATTTAAAAAGAAACGTTGATGATGAAGAAGCGATACTTTCCTCTAACATTTCGCTCTAAATTCTTTAAAAACTACCAGTTTCATGGTGAAGAATTTAGTGTGGCTACCTTCTTCGAAAACCATGAGAATATTTCAAAAGTTCCTCGACGCTTAATTGTTAACAACGCGAGCCGAACTTTTTAAAAGTATGATAATTAAGTTTGTGTTCGGGAATGAAAAGAAAAATGGCGGCGGCAACTTGAAATTTAAGAACAATTTTCATTTCCTGGAGATCGGCTTGGAAAAGTATTCGACTAATGATATGCTTATTTATGGCTCTCCAAGTTATTTTTCAGATGGCCTCTTGTAAATCATGTTTGACTCACGCGACTTGGCGAAATTTATCTTTGCTTTCCATAATTAATTCCTACGCTGAGCATCCGCATAAATTTTGATAACCACACTCGTGCTGTTCACTGCGTCAGATGGTTTTAAATGTCCATATTGATTATTTCGCTTATATGCTCCCAACAAACACATCAAATAAAAGGATTCAAACATTTGGGAAGAAACATCCATTATTCATTACATCATAAACCGAAAATTATTCCTGAAATTCTAATTATTAAGAGAAACATGAAATTTTTTTTCCAGTTCATAAAACAATGTTGCGAATTTCGAAGACTATCTTGCATATAGACGTTTCTACGCGAGGGTATTCGTCAGATATGTACTCTTTAAATTTTAATTTTTTTTTCAAACTTGCATCATTTATTGCAGTATTGCATCAATAGATGCGTTGTGTCACTTTTTATTGACTTGAGCCACCCTTGCAAAATTTCTGAGCCTCATTCCCAAGTATAAATAGTGCATCCACAGAGTAAAAGAAATGGATAAACAAAGTCTTAACAAAATTTTAAATACAAAATAGAGACAAATATATTTACGCTAATTTAAGTAGTGATGTATACCGATAACGTATCAAAATAAAAGAAATCCGCAATTAATGTAATTTTATTTCCCCTTCTTTCAGTTCAGGAAACTTGTCTTCCATTTTACCTTTAATCATTGTACGGATTATTTTGTGTGAAAAATAATGTTAATCAGTCTCTTTTGTGATGCTGGGGATCTTACAGCTCCCATATGTCAGGCATTTTTATTTCGTTGACGTCATATTAATCTCCTATGGAATTTCAACTACAGTTCTCAATTTTATAACTATTTTAATGCAAAATCGTGCAGCCGAAACAGCAAACAATAATAAAGGTCTCTGCGGAATTAAATTTTTTCTACCGATATTTAAAAACATTTTACCTCTATTTACCTCTGTTTTAATGATTCGTTTGTGGATTTTCCGATCTCTAAAAATATTCAAAAATATTTTTAAGAATTGGAAAGAAAATGTAATTCCGCAGAAACCTTCCTAAATTTTTTCTATTTCGGATGAACTTTTTTTGCATTCAAATAGATAAAATCGAAATAAAATTGAAAATGGTATTAGAAACTCCATAGGGGATTAACATGACGTTCAAGAAATCAAAATGGCCAATAGACGAGAGCCTTAAATATTTGTAACTTTATTTTACAAAGCTATGTTCAAGCTTAGAATTGGTAATTGGAATAATTATGTCTGCCGGAGGGCTTAGCATTAGTGATGAAACATAGTAGTAATGTAGCGAATATCAAAAGCGGTTTTTGTTGTTGAGATTAAGTAATGCTTAGCCAATGAAAACAGGATAGGATTTGTTGAATGCCTTTGGAGCTTATGACTAAAAAATTCGATCACAGCGTGCATGAAAAAGAAAGGAAATGCCGAAAACCATTGATTAATACAGATTTAAAAAATGCACAAGAAGTGTTCCATATAATTCCTTGAAAGATGCGGTATAAGTTTTGATGAGTGCGCTCTTTTTTAACAACTCAAACTTTTAGAAACATTGATTTCTGATTGATTGATTATTTATTAACTTCGCACTCAAAAGCAACACGAAGGCTGTTGGTGTCGTCGTTGGTGGTCTACAACCTGAGCTGGCACATCCCTCTCCTAATTTCCACACCTGGCCAATGGAAGGACTTGGGACCTCGACATATTTAACGTGCATCAGTCCTGCTACACGGCGGGCTTCCAGTAGCATCAGGGCCCCAACCCATGACTCGACGTCCGTTCGCAGGAGATTATTCCACTCCAACGTCAAATGATCTCTCTTCTTATCGGCGTAAATGCACGTCCAATTTTGTTGCTTTAACTTCCCGTATCTCCCTCTCTATTGAAGTTTCCCAATTATTAAACTCTCCATAGTTTATGAAGGTTATAAAATGAATTTTATTCACTATAAATCGATGTTTCAAATCTAATTTACACAAGTCATGGTTAATTTACTGGAAAAGATTCTCAAATCATACAACACCATAAGTTAGTTACCAAACGTTAGTAGAGGGGAAATACCCGCGAGAACATCTTTATAAATCTTATTCTATGAAAGTGAGCAGAAAAATCCCTATACATAGTATATTACGATACATGTAACTGTTTTTTGTAGTTTGTAATATTGGCTGTTGGAAGGAGCTGTAAAGCAATTTTTGTGTGGTTTCTATTGCGTATCAGCACATTAATCAGTACACTGCATTCGTATCATGGGATAGGATCAAGTTACGAGTTTTCAAACAGAAGCCGGGGGAAAGGTTAAAGTAAAGTTGAAATTTCGAAAAGATGAAAGATGTCATACGATAAGTCATTTATCCGTCACTGCATTCGTTACTATCTACTACTAACTATCGGGAGAGAGAGAGTACATTGGCTTTTGCAACGAGAATAGCAACGAACCATCAGGATGCTGTTGGAGGAGCTGGATATCCCTACGGAATCTGTTTTGAAAATCGTGACAGTGGATTTGAGAAAACCGTTTTGTTCATCACCAAAAGGAGGAACAAAAATAGGAATGAATGCAATGTTGTGGGCACTTCCTCAGAGAGGCGGTCGGAAAAGCGCTGTTTGTGAGAACCACCATAACCAGGAATTAAAAAGGGAGTTTCCAGTATGATCCGGAAATGAAAAGCTGGAGTTTTAAGTGGCGTGGATCCAGCTCCTCAAAACTGGAAAAAAAATCCGTTTTGAAAAGGCTCAAGGTTATTTATTATTTTGCCTTTTCAAACCAAGGGTCACAAAGATGATAACCGGTTTGTGCCGTGAAGACGTAATCCACACGGAATTTCTTTCCGAAGGTCAACTGTGAATGGTGAATTTTTCTGCAAGCTGCTCAAACGACTCTTGGTTCGTATACGTCGTGTACGACAACATCTGAAGCAATCTGGCTCAAAGTTTCTCTCCCGCGACAATGCGCAGCCGCAATACAGTAGGATTGTAAAGCGGTTTCGGGGTCAACAATGGTTACTGAATTGTTGCCCCCGTCATATTCCCTAGACCTGTCACCTCCAGACTTTCGCCTGTGTCCTGAACTGAAAAAATCTCTAAAACGGCAAAAATTTACAATGACATCCATTCATTCTGCTGCGATATGAAAATTGAGAGCTGTATAAGTGAGGAAGTTTTTAAGAACTTTTGCTGATTTGTACGCACATTGTTAGAGGTACACTGTGTACGACGGGGACTGTTTTGAAGGATTGTAAACAGTTTACCTTGGGAGGGACCTATTCGATGTAAAAATTATCTCATCTTTCAGCCTATTTATTGGTTACACCTTGATATTTTAAAGAGAAATGTAACCCCATTTGATGCAAAATATGTTAAATGAACAGGCAGGAAAAATTTTCGTTTTGTGAAGAAAGGGGAAAAAAAATTATAATTTTGATTACTATATTTGTCCAAAAATATTTTTTTATTAAATAAAACTACAATTTCAAATAGGGGGGGGGTATATAATTTATTCTCCTCAAATTCTCCAACAGATTCTTAATAATTGTAAGACTTTTCTACATGGGAAATGTGAGTACATTTCTATGATTAAATCAGCATTATGTTCCACAATTCTACTGCTTCCATTCCCTGACTGTATTATTTTCGAAGCAGGTAAGATAAACAAAGATAGGGATGAAAATGTTGTCAGTAATACAAAACGTAATTATAATTAGAAAGGGGAAAGTGATATAAATGTAAAAATCTATCTAATTACAATGCCACGTATTCGGAGCCATATTATTTATAAAGTTGACTAGCTTGGAGCTACGAGTCCTGTAAATATTACTGAGTTACTTAATTTTTTCTTACATAATTTGATTATAAAGAGTTGGAAGCAGCCCTGAAATATTTGAAAGTCTAGGGCTGCCAGGGATTAATATCGTCTGGTACACATAAAATGCCAGCAATTTACGATGAAAATTGTGTACAACGTTAAGTTCGCGGATAAAATAACGTATTCGTAGAATATGAGTTTGCGTAAAGTTCGCTATATTAATATATAAAATTATTCTTTAGTTTATTCGGTGAAATAATGATAAAAGTTGGAATACAAGAAGAGTTTGTATAAGATTAACTACTGTTCATTAATCGTAGAATGTTGCAAAAATTCTTCTTAAATTCATTTCACCATAAATGAGGCACTGGCTACAATATATTCTTCTCTCACAGAATTCATTTGGTGAAACAATTTCTCGATACCTTCCTAAAATTCTCAAAAGGCAACAAATTTTCCTCCTCTCCGAAATCTTTAAGGTGGCGTAGGTGTGAAGAGTTTTCAATCAAAACGCTGGCATTTCCCTATCTCATAACAGCAGTCGGGAGAAAATGAAGAAACGGATTAGCCTGGAAACGGGAGAAGCAGCAGGATCGACGCCGACTTGATTGTTTGTTTTCCTCTCCCTGAAAACTTCATTTCATTTTCCATCCGGATTACTCGAGCACGGAAATCTCGGCATTAGGATTCATTTTTATTTCGGAGCAGCGAAGGACTGCATCTGACAAACTTTATAAATAGCGTGGGGCAAGATATATCGAAGCATGCGTACGGGATGCCACATTATAAACTTAATGCAGAAATGTTCTCCCTCGGAGGGAGGGTTTTATTTGGATTCCTGATCAACATGAATTCTATTTATTCAACACATAGATTTAAAATTATAGATTTTTTTTTTGTATATCCTATCTGTTTATTAAGGTTCAAATCTATCGGCCATTTTGATTTTTTGGACGTAATGTTAATCTTATGGAACTTCTACTACCGTCCTCAAATTTATTCCATTTTATCTATTTGAATACAATAAATGCATCCTAAAGAGTAAAAAACAACGAAGGTTTTTGCAAGATTACATTTTTCCTCAATTTTTGAAAATATTTCTTAAAGACCGGAAAACCCATACAAGAACCATCCAAATAGGGGTAAAATACTTTTAAGAATCGGACAAAAAAATTTAATTCCTCAGAGACCTTCTTTATTTTTTGCTTTTTCAGATGCACTTTTTTGCGTTCGAATAAACAAAGTATTATAGATTCGAAGACAGTAGTTGAAACTCCGTAGGGTTAGCATTACTTTCCCGACATCAAAATGGTCGGTAAACGAGAACCTTAAGGGTTTAGTATTATATATTTGCTTATTGTATTATGTAGTACTATTTAAATGAAATATAATGTGACATTGGGCTTTATTAAACTATTATTAATATTTATAGAGAATACTTTCATAATACAAAAATTAAGTTTCAAATATATTATTGAAATAGCATTTTACGAGTTTCAGAACTAATAAGAAAAATAGAGCTTTATTCTTTACCTATATATCAAATTTTGTAACAACTTTATCCTGCTTCTGCGCCATAACTTAGTAAAATATTTTAAGCAATAAAAACTAACTCCAAATGAAGACACGTAAGAAAAAAACAAAACAATTTATTAATTATCATTATAGAATAACTAACTTCACTATTTCACGGATCCTCACTAACTTTTCGATTCTAATTTAAGATTCCCTAATAAATTCTTAGCTTACCATTCTTAGCTCACATGTATGCTTCGATCAATTCGCAAACAGCTGATAATTATCTTATACTTCTGATATAAAATCCAGTTCAATTCACAAAACTGATAGAACAGTTTCAATCCAAATTACCTTGTCAGCAAGTCGTTATCCTCTTTTTCTCTTTTTTGTTTGTTTGATTTAATTAACGTCGCACTAGGAGCAACAAGGGCTATTGGCGACGGACCTCGTAATTTTGAACCTCGGTCGAGCGACGAGGACGACACCTGAGTTGGCACTTCCCTCTCCTGACATTCACACCATGCTAACGGGGGACTTTGTGCACCGACAGATTTAACGTGCTCCAGTCTAGGATACACGGCGGGTCTTTAGTGGCATAGGCTGGAACCTAAGACTCGTCGAAAACCGCCGGCCACGAGTCCGCTGCCTTATCCACTAGACTACCGCGGCCACTCTATTTCTCTTTATTTTCCATGAATTCTATTTCATTCACATATCATTGCATCAAAATCACTTCACTTCTATCCTCACTTAGTTCACCTAACCACGTTTCATTTAGGTTGGGAATAAATTTATTTTCATGCAATTCAAATTGATATAAAGTCTTCGAGATCAGTAAAGAGAAAATCTCGAATAGCTAAACGTCACAATTTGTTTTAAAAATGTTGAATTAAACACTTTAACATCTATAGTATTCGTGATAATAGGTGGATCGATAAATGTTTTCAAATCCGTATACACTGAAAAAATTTAATGGGTTCGCGTCGCATTAATCAAAATGAAACTTTAATAGCTTAGTTTAATCCAAATTAAATTTTTGTGTAAAAACTCTTCTCATTTAGTTTGCTTAAGTATATATGAATATACTATCATAAATGAAAATTTTTAAAGAAATTTATTAAGTGTATCTAAGCGTTGAAATTATTATATTGTTGAAATTATAATATATTAATTATTGTCATATTTATTTTTATTGTTCTTCTCCCAATAAAAATAAATATGGCACCTACCAAATTAATACCATGCGTTTTACTGAACTAAAATGCATGGCACAGAAAAATGAATTATTTGCGTAGTAATTGTTCGGCTCGTGGTATGTATGGAAAAGCAATACCATGTCAAAATTTATTGTTTTACACACACACACCTGAATCATCCATACAGCATAATTATATGGAATAATATTAATTCTATGTTGAATCCAATGAAGTCTAAAAGCTCTCAAATAACGTGCTGTGAAAACTTGTCTTGTGAAATGTCAACTCAAGTATTATATTTATAATTTGGTATTGACTTAAGGTATCCGAATACCTTCGGAGAGGATTTTTTTAAATAATTGAAAAATTAACTTTTTATATGCATTATACTATAAGATATGGCTAAAAACTTAAAATAAAATGTAAAATTTGCGTAAATTAATAATTGTTTTAATATTTCAGCTAAAAAAATACATAAAAATAGCAGTAAAATGGTCCTTGTGCAAAACACCAAAACTGAAATTTAAAAAGAGTTTTTCAATTTTGTAAATTTTATTATGATGAGTTGAATATAATTTAAGATTTGTGCCTCTCTCACAATTATAACTCTGAAAATTAAATATTTATAGGAAGTCCTACTTTAACATACAGAAAAACCGTACAAATTTGTGATAAGCTATGACTTTATCATCAATGAAATCCAAAGTAATCGTATTATATCAATAGGAGAAGTTCAAGTCCTGAATTCATTTTCATAGAGTATTCTATGAAAGTTTCACATAACATTATATTCATAACTTTCTTCAATACGATGTTTTGCGCTGAAGTAAAATACGAAAATCTTGATTTTGAGTAAAAGCTGAAAATACATTTCAACCTAGAAACTTACCTAATTAAATAAAAATGTAACATTAAAAGGCCCCTGATTTGTAAAGTTCTTTATCTGTATTACTTAAATAAATTATATTTTTCTTCCTAATGGCCTTTAAAACTTTCCTACGCTTACATTTAATAAGTGTTGTATAACGCTTCAAATCCCTGATTCGATTTTAATCCAACTTTTTGTATCCCTTTACAGTGAAGTAGCCCGGATTTTCAATGTTCAGCTTATTTAAGACTTTTAAGCAGCCTTGATGTCCTTCGTTAAATTGTATAATTGCATCATATGCACCCAATATCACAGTTTTCAAACAAACAAAAACTTCCTTTGGTGCCCTTTATCATATTACACCATAAAAATATTCATTTGCCTCTTGAGTCTTGGGAAATTCATCTTGCATGTTGAAAGATATTTTGATAGCGATATTAAGTAAAATATCAATAAAAAAGAAACATTAAAGTACCATTTCTGGTAGCAGAATGCTACTTCCAGTTCTAAAATTTGACACAGACTATTATTAAAATGCTTATAACTCAAGTTATGTATAGGATAGAAACAAAATTGAAACTGTTCTAGACGGCTAAGAAATCCGGCTTTAATAATAGATGGTAAAAAAAAAACCGACTTTTTGACCGAAAATCGCATTTTAAAGGTAGGCGGATACCTTAAAATTATAATTATAAAAGTTATCGTCTGTATCACCTTAAATAGTTCAAAAGAAGACATGAATTATACTTAGAGGATCATTTGCTTGTTTTTCTAACTGTTATGAGCAAAACTGCTTCTATCGGAACAATTCACCTTCAAAAAGATTACTAACTACCTCAGAACGAAGTAAATATTCCAAAATTTAACAACTGAAGTCCAATTCAAACTGAAATCGAAAAACTTTTTTTTTCTTTTAAAGCAAATATTTTAATGTTACGTATTTTGTAGCAATAACTATTATTGAACAGCAGTGGATTATTTTTACTTTAAAAGTCATCTTATTCATAAATGTGATTGTTTATCTGTAATACAAGGCTTTTAGAGTTTTGTGAATGAAAAATAATAATACGTAATCATAGAGTTATTATATCAAAGTCAATGTAATGCAAAATACATTCATATAATTTCGTATACGACATAAACTTAACTGTTTAATTATGATAATTCTTAATCACAGAATCGTTGAATCGAAATTATTACGTTTTCACATATTTTGAAAATCATTATAAAATCATGAATATCATTATAAAATCCAGAAAATTTTTCAAAGAAAAATACATAAAAAAAATTAAAAAAAAAATAGAATTTTTTTTTTTAAAATACATATATTTTTGGAATTTTCATCACTTAATAGAGGGTTCCAACTGAGGCGCGTTTCGTGTCCCGCTAGGAAATAGGATATTTAACAAGAAGTGAACTGTTTCAAGGTAGATTGCATAGTTATTTAATTATACTTCAAAATATATAGGTAATTATAATAAAAATAAAATTCTCGCGATATATGTTAAATCAATCACATAAAACTCATTGAAACTATCTTCCCCATAACTTGTCTCTGGTTCAAAAAAAGATTGGAAACCCTTAATCTGAAGAATTTATTATTTCTCTAATCGAAAAACCAAACTGAAATAGTTTACTTATAATTATAGTTTATAAGCAGAACATATATGAATAAAATGCAAGCTAAACTTTATATTAAACAGAACAAACGAAAGGAAAATTCGACTCACATCCACATCTATACCAGTTCGTGGGAACATTTTTAGCGGAGGTTCGGCGGCAGGAACGTAGCGGAAGAACTCTCCAGCATTCTTGTACCATTTCACTGCGTACAAGGTCTCGTTCCCCAATTCGTAAACACACCGAAGAAGGACACTATCCCCTGTCACCACGGGGGTGGGCACGTGAAGGGAGTTGATTCGGAGGGGAACGGGCATCATGCAGTCTGAAAAAAAAATTTAAATATTTTTTATATTAGTTTCAAACTTATTCTTTTTTATATATAAATTGTTGATCATAACATGAAATTAGTTTTTATTTAAATATCTGTAGAATATTTTGATCTGCGTCGAAAATTGAAATACTAGGATACGTATACGCAAGTCAAACAATTATCCGAATTTATTGCCACATTATACATTAAGGTTTTGTTACATTATTTTCTGTACACATGGAATTAATAAAGGGAGGTAAGAGGTAGACCTTGTAAGAGGAGGTAGATCTTATTGTGTGATTTTCTTCGCTACTATAACAGGGATTGATACTTCAATAGCAGAGTGCACCAACTTAGAGCTCAGAGCAGTGTTCTACACACTCATATGAAAAATTAAGAGAATTTGCACATTTTGTTGAATTTCAGAAAAATTAATGGACAGATTTCAAGGACATTTAGTGTGAATATACATTTATAACAGAGAAAGATATACCATGACTTTGATCATTAACAAAGAAACGATTCGAAACATCCTGCATGAAAATTCGGCAAAAAAAGTTTTCGCTCAATTTTTTCCTCACACTATAACCAACGAACAAAAAATAATTGAGAAGCTCGCATTGCAAAGACATCACTGATATCTCGGAAAATGATTCGAATTTCTTGAAACCAATGGTTACAAATGATGAAACACAGTGTCCCTATAATACAGAGAGAAGGAGTGGATTGGAAGAGTAAAAACTCTCACCAAAAGTCAATAAAAAAAGAAAAATCATACAAAATCAGAATAATGCTCATAACATTCTTCGACTGAAAGAGTGTTATCCACAAAGAATTTGTTTTAACTAGGTAAATATTTACTAGCGAGTATTATTTGAATACTCTCAAGCGTTTGATGCCGAACATCCTCAGTATTTGTCCAAAACATCGGGATGAAAATAGTTGGAATGTGTTGTATGATAATGCACCCTGTCAAAACTCACTTATTGTTTGTAGATTTTGGTATAGAATAATGATTGTGTTGAGTCATCTACTGTATTCTACTCATTTACCTCCTGCAACTTCTCTTTATTCACTAAACCTAAAATGAATTTATGTTATTTTAAGATATTGCTACTGAACAAACAGCTCTGACGCATGATTGGGAGGTAATTCCACAAAGTGAACCATAACAGGCCTTTGAATTATTATAAAATCACTGTAAGAAGTGTATCAGAGCCACAGGGGATTATTGTCAATATTAAACAAAATAAAGAATATAGTTTCTTGTCTCTGCTCTTTCTTTAAAAATTCTTTAACAGATTATGAATTCTAACATTCTCTAATCATTATGAATATTTACTCAGTAAATAAAACTGAAAAAAAATAGGACTTCTTCCAAATAATAAAATATATTCACTGAATACATATAAATAAGAACGTTTGTTTATATTTTGGTACATTTTGCCCTTATTTGTCCAATCTGTACTATCATCATGATCGATATCTAATGTAATCTTTCATCATACAATTCTTGTGACATATCTCAATCTAAAATATTAGTCAAAAACTCTTAAACTCCAATTGAAGACACGCAAGAGCAAAACAGAATTCTTTATTTATTATAACTGTAGATTATTTTATGTCGTTCACTCTAGAATCTTACCTCTTCACTCGTTCTTAATTCCATAACTCTCTTCGACATTAAATTTGTAGTTTAAAACTGTTAGTGGATTTCTCTTCAATCCATAAAACTAACAGAAGAATTTTAATCTGAATATCGATTCTTTGACAGCAAATTATTATCCTCTATCTCCCTTCATATTCTATTACTTGCATATATGTAATTCATATATCATTAAGCCTAAATCACTTCACTTCTATCTTCATTTAATTTCAGATTGATAAAAGTCTCCAAGGCTAGAGAAAATCGCGAATAACCTGACGTCACAACCTATATCCGATTAAAATCACCACAAACGAGTCTCGTGGCTACGAAACGTGCTACCTAATTGAAAACATCTAAATTTCTTTAGGATATTCTAACTGAACTCCCTATAAATTTAAGTAACATTTCTTAAAATTTAAAAAAAATCAACATATCAAGAATAACAAAAGCATTGTAAAAATAAGAATTCAAATATGTTTCAAAAAGAAACCTGAATTAAAAAAAAATATCAATGATATGAATTAAAAAAAATGTTAAATCAAGTACAAATAATAAATGGGAAAAATTCAAACATGTGTATTGTTTCGAACGGTACTAATTCACCAATCAATTAAAGTCATTTGTCAAGATTCGGTGGAGAGAGTAGTTGAATAGTTCTTTTAACTGTCGGTCCTTTGGAAGTCGACATCGCACAATACTGGATCTTGTTCTGTCCTCTCGAAGATCTCTCAACTACCTCTAAAAGCTATAATAATTTTGGACTTCGCTATTCAATCAATAAACACAACGTCTCCAAACTTTTATTTTATTTTGTGGAACAGTGGTTTTCAATCGACATACAGTTCTTAAATCGAGCAAATATTGATCTTCCCATTTGATCAAAATTATTTCAACAAAGATGATTGTTTTCTTCTCAATAAAACATCTCAAGATGAGGTTTTTTCTAACACCTTAGCGAATATATAAGGATATTCACGATTCTCAAAATTAGGAAAAGGTATAAATGGTTTTGGCTCGTTTTCTACTCTATAGACGAATATTAAAGGGCATAAGTATAATATCATTTCTACTTCGGTTAAAATTGCAGTGATTTCTTCGAAATTAATAATAATTATTTTAATGAGATATCCCTTTAAGTATTTTATTAATTTGTCTCAAAGAGTTCTCTCCCTCCCTCGCTCTCTATTAAGGAACATGGTCCATATTGAATTTCCATTTTATATTTCAAAGAATGAACAGGTACAGGTGAAAATCGAGAAAATTGGAGAAGAGAAGAACAAAATAGAAGATTTGAGAATGCAGAAGAAATTGCAAATGACGGACGACAAAGACAGATCGAATGTCGAAAAGAAGCCTTATGTAAAGCAGGGCAGAGGAAAGGACTAGAAAAAAAAGAGAAAATGAGAAGATAGAACGAGGGTCAGTGTTTCAAACATTGGTATAAAGGAGAGGTAAGGGAAGAAGCTCTCCTGAAAATCCTGAAATTGTCAGACAAGAGAAACTAATAAGATAAAAATAAAGCAACAAAGTTTTAGTTTAGTTTTTTTTAATTAACGTAGCACTAGAAGCAACACGAGGGCTATTGGCGACGGACCTCGTAATTTTGAACCACGGTCAAGTGACGAGGACGACACCTGAGCTGGCACCCCCCTCTCCTAACATCCACACCACGCCAACGGGAGGACTTTGGACCCCGAACAGATTTAACGTGCATCAGCCCCGGCTACACGGCGGGTCTTTGGCAACCAAGGATCGAACCCGCGACTGAACGATAACCGCCAGCCGCTAGTCCACGACCTTGACCACTAGGCTACCGCGGCCCAATAAAGCAACAAAAGAGCGGAGAATTTACTTCCCCACGAAGGAGCCCCAGTCATGAAGACAGATTAAATACAAACTCTTAGGATTGTACTGAGTGACAAAGATCCTAACCAATGAACGGAACAAGGCTGGAACCTGGCCACACAACGATATCAGCGGATATCCTGATATCTTGAACCGGGTGCGAGCCGGTCATTTCCAAAAACTGATCTCTCGTTTTCACACCCTCCACATTTCTCCTTTTTTACTTTTTAAAATTTCATTACATTCATTAATTTTTTTAAGGGGGAGGGTTATTCCATTTCAGAAAATCCACTCATTTCACGAGGGAACGAATATAAGAAGGATGGTCGAATTTGTGAGATAAATGACTGAGTGTTCCAATCCCTTATCCGTAACGAACCGCTGAGAGAATTACTACAGAGATGAACCTTTCCCCCCATCCATAGCATATAAATCAGAGGGCACAGATATACGAGATCAGCCCAATCGGAAAACGTGGGGAAAAATTTCCCCAAATGAGCGGAGTGAGAAGAGGAATCACAACACAAGTAGAGGGGTAGCCGCAGGTCAACGAAGCAAGAAATGAAAGATGCGATTCATTCAAGATGGTGCTGAATGTGACGTAATTGCTAGATAAGAGAGGGTTAATAATTCACCATCTGAACATACTGATCTTTAACTTTGAATAGTTATCTTCACTAAAACTAATTAATTATTGAAAGATATATCGTCCTTTAATGGCAGTAAATAGCAATCCTATATATATATATATATATAGTGGGAGTATTTTCTACGCGAGAAGATTGATTGGTGTAAAACTAATAAAAGTTAAAAAAATAAGGATCATTTGGGTTCATCCCACACACTCATATTTAGAAAGAATGAAAATATTTTCTTGTGTCATTACATACATTTTATTCTATTTGTTTTCGATAGGTCTTGTGGCAAATCATTAAGCCTATTTCTAATCGAATAGTCTCATCAAATCGGTATAAGAAAGTCCAACATTTGGACAATAATAGAATTCATTCATTTGCGCTCTTGAACGTAACGTACGCCGTATGTAAAAAGGAGAAGTAATATCAAAACACGAATTTTATCTGAGAATGAGACTTGTTATTCTGCCAGTCCAATCGAATCGAGTGTGAAGTTCAAAATTTAAACATCAGCTAAATTCCATCGCACAAGCTGCATGGAATCGTTTGTCTTTCACTCGGTCCTCCCGTGTTGCACTTCAGCAAAACAGAAATAATTATAGTAATAATAACAATAACTAATTGTACGTTCGCCACACTGTTTGTTTTAACATTATGGTAATTTTCAAAAGAAGGTACTTACTAATTAGACTTGTGAAACACGACAGAGATAAAATGAGATTCGCTAGGATATATTCCATGCGATGATAACCTCTGATCATTGTTCATCCAGGAAACTCATCCATTGAAGATATGGAAAGTTATCAAATTTATTGTAGTGTGTAGTATCTTCATCTGAAAAATATACAGTAAATTATTTAGTTCAATAAGTTGTGTAATCATTTTTAATTTCTTAAGTGTTAGGAAAATAATTTTAAATATTTTGGGAACTTAAAAATTTAATAAAGTATGAAGAATAATGTTTTCTGAATTCACATAAACACTATATTAGCAAATGTTTTGCAATCGGTAATGTTATGATATTGGAACTTTTTAGAAAATAGGATAACATGTAAAAACTTAATTTAAAACCTGAATTTAGTATCATAATTAACATACTGCCGAATTTATCAGTTAACACAATTAATTACAATACATTACGAATTAACATTTTTGAAATGTATTTATAGAAATATTCTAAATCATAGAAAATAAGTTAAAATATTTTTTTTTCTGATGATGAAAAGGACAAAAGACAGAAATCAAATTCTCAAATGACAGAAAAGAGCTGTAATTTATTTTGCCAAAAATTGAAAACGTTAAATTAGATTCAAGCATTCTCAAGATTTTTCATATTGCTAAATCATTATAAGAATTTTAATTTAACATAAAATGGATTTTTAAATAAACGGTATTTGTCCCGATGCGAGTGAAATGCCTTGCATCCTATAACTTTTTAATTTATGTGTATTTTTTTAAAAAAAAATTCTGGCCTGTGTTTAATTTCAATGTATTAAAAAATTGATTTCAAACACATTTATATTTAAAAAAAAACCTGATTGAGTAAAATATCAAATACTATGTTATTCACAAACAATTTTCGTATTTAATTAAAAGTTTTATTTAACATACTTAAACGTTTTCTGCGTCATTTTTGAAATGTGTATAAAAAAAATGAGCAGCATCTGGATATAATAATGACCAAAAATATTAAAAATGTCCAATAAATGCTCTAAGATATTGGGAAAATAAGTTTAAAATAACGTTTAAGTTAACTGAAATAATATTATGAAGGGATATATTTAATAATCAATTAATGTAATTTTGTTTTAAGCTATCGGTTTTCCTAAGTTGATTGATTGTTTTATGGGATATAGAATAGCAAAGACTATTATTGTATTTCAACAGATCTGAATACATTCAGATTGAACGATTAATAAGAAGAAAGCACACAGTTACGGGTTAACTTTGAAATACATTATTCTAGAAGTACGTTTTCAAAAGTCTTAAGAAAAACTAAAAGAAATATATATATATATATATATATATATATATATAATATGAATAATTTATTAAATATGCATCCATTTAGCTTATGAAGTATTAATCATGTTATATATGCAGTATTCTCTTGGTAATCCTACAGATAAAGAACGCAGCAGCGCCGGATTAACGCATTCAAAATGCGAAATCTATGTATTGTTGTAAAAAATTTAATATAATGCATACAAATAAAGTATCAAACACACGAAATATCTGATATAAAAATTGTATTGCTTTGTATTGATAAATAACATAATTCCATTGAAGTAGAAAGTACAAAATAATTTTTACGTCTCATTACCCTGTGTAAAAAAAACCGTATTACTGACAGGGCCAGAAAAGTGAAACACCAAATTACAGAAGGAATACTGCATAAATAAATTAGAAAAGTCTGTAATGGATAAATTAAAAGATGGCAAATGATTAAATTCAGGGTCTGAGCAATAAATACTGATTATTAAATACGTAAATTTTTTTTCACATCAAATTTATTAATTGAAGCACAGAAACAACAATATGTAGATTTTTATAAAAAGGAAATTAAAATTGCTTGCCTATCTCAATATCATATTGATGCTCTCAAAATCTTGTTACAAACAAAACTGAAAAGATAGTTATAATTTTATCAATGTTTTCAAGCTATATCTTTGTAATTTTTATTCTGGAAAACATCACGTAAATATAAAGAAATTTACTCTATTTTAATACATGTTTGATATCAAAGCATATATTTGCGTCATGCCTTTTAGATTTGCAGACATTTGGCACCTGACAGCCAATCCTGTAGATTTGAAACTTTGTGAATTCATCAAAAGATCAGGATTTCAAAAATTCTGGTTATGTAGAATCAAACATAAATATTCGATGTTTCAATATATAAAGTATAAATAAAAAATGACGGTGAGACACAAAGAATTGAAGGTAGTTATTTATATTAAGATGAGCTATTCTGAAAAGAAATATCAAATTTTATCATTATTTATAAAAAAAAATTAGACTTTCTAGTTTTCAGAAATGTTTTTTTTCTTCTTACGCGTTGTTAAGGAGTTGAGACGTAGCTTTGACAAATAATAATATTTTACGTTTAAAATAGGTTTTCTGAAATACTAAATTTTTGTATTGTACTCGTATTGGAAATTCCTTATTTATTGAAAATTTACCATTATATTAATTAATTTTTTTTATATTATTGTTTATTTATATGATTTTTATGAAGTAAAAAAAAGATACTGAGTATCTAAAAGATTTTTCTTTTAATTCTAAAGTGCTTAATGACTTTAAAACTGCAAATATGTATCAAAATCTGCGCAATATTTTAAATATCGAGAGACATTTTCGAAAGCAGCTTCACAACTTGTCTTCCAGTTAAAAATATAGACATTATACTTTTCAATATATCTGAAAAGCTTTACAGCTCTTCATACCTGTAAATATTGGTAACCCAGCATTTTTTCTTACCAATAACACTTTTTGAATAAATTTCTCCAATTTTCACCCTCAATCGCACCGAATTCTAGAAAAGTCACCATATTTTTAAGTAAAAAATGTTTTTTTTCATAACTTCTTTCAACAAAGGAAATATGAGAAAATCATATTGTAGGTTGGTTTTCAAATATATATATATATATATATATATATATATATATATATATATATAAACTGTAGTAGGATTTAAGAACCAATTGACTGCCGATTAAATTGTTCGGAATCAATAGTAATAGGAAAGCGTCGTTTATCTGTAAGAGAAAGTGAAGGAAAATGCGAAAACCATGTCGTAAAAAGACAGTCGTTCAGGATTCAAAGTTCTGGATTCAACTTCTACAGATGTTTACTCTTCTGTTTCCGCATCTGTTGTTCTCTCTTTCGTATCTGCTTAATCCTTGCAAAAAATAAAGTCTGCGCCATCCCTCAGCAAACACAATCGTCGAATGTTCCCCTCCATCGAATAAAAAGCAGTTTCATGTTGGAATGCTGAGCAAAAAATAATAAATGCTACATTTTTTCCTTTCAAAACTGTTCGCGAGGGTGACGTAACAGCAAAGTAAATAAATTTCTAGAAATGGAGGATCGCCTCTGTCCACACTGAAAATGGAGGAATAATCGAGAGTCTAAATTTTATAGTTAAATTTAGGATAAATACCTGAATGAATTTCTGTTTGAACTAGCAGTGAGGGGATTTTGCTTTCATTCGATTTCGTAAAATATATATTTATGTATAATTAAAGATATATTCATAAGAAATTTATTAAAGAATTAAATTAGAAGTTCACCAAAGAAGTTGGAATATTTAAAGAGAAAATTCTGTCACAGAATCAGTTCATTATATATTATAATTGGATGTTTTTATGTAGCTAAATCATTGGTAAGACATTACATTATGAAACTAAAATATATCCTTAAAGTTAAGGAATATTCGTCATTTTTGCTATAATTATAAATAGGACTAAAATTCTTAAAAATTAAACTTTTAAATAAAATGGGAATTTTTATATAAATAATATATATATGCTTTAAGCAAATATATTGATATATTTGTGATTTGTTCGAATGATGACTGTCTTCATCGGTTATTGTTATTGTATTCTGTATATTTGAATTCTAATAAAGCGACCCTAAATACTCCTTGTCACTGAAGCTTTATATAAAAAGTTGCACCGCTACTATTATAAAACAGTGTTAAAGATATTGAATTTTCATTATAAACCAACTTTCCTCGATCTATTGGATAAAAATGATTTAAAAATTGGTAAGAATGGCCTGAAGCATCTTTAATAAAACTTAAAATTTTAATAACAATTCTGCATTAAAGTTACCTTTTCTCTTTAGCAATGCAATACATCGAAGTGGATTGCATAAATATTCTTGGATGCAAACATTCTAAAGAAGAAAACGTCTTTACAATGGGTTCTAATATACTTGATTCAGTAAATGAGACATCTTTGGAAAGGAAGAAAAAAAAAATATAAAACTTAAAGAAAATGATTAAAAAAAAAAGGAAGCATCAGAATAAAATTCTTTAACCTGGGTGATAAAATCAGAATTTACAAGTGAGTTAACAGAACAGCAACATTTGAAATAAATTGATTTCGATTGACTTTTTTACTAGCGTCAAATTTAGAAATAACACGGGGGGTACTGGCAACTGACTTCGAAATTTTGAAACTCGGTCAAGTGACGAGGATGACATCTGAAGTGGCACTTCCCTCTCCAAACTTCTACATCATGCGAAGAGGAGAATTTGGAGCCTCGACAGACTTAATGTACAAAAACTACGCTACGCGGATGTGTCTGTAGTGGCACGAACCCCCGACTCGACGGTAACAGTAATTAAAAGTTGAGATAGCTTAGTGATCGAGATCATGAGCCCAAAGTTGGCAGTGTTCCGTCGAGCCGTGATTTTGAGTCCTGATTCAGGAAAGATCCGAGCTTGGATGTTACACATTAAATATGTTGAGAATAAAAGTTCTCACGTTGTCATGATGGGAAAATGAGGAAAGTGGAGTGTTGTTCTCGTCTTTTGACAGTGATTAAAAATGGTGAAATCCATCGCGAATAGCCCTCGTGTTGCTTCTAAGTATATAAAAATTTGATCAATTGATTCAAATAAAATAATAATAGACCAATGTTTTCCTGCCTTGGGTCACGGTAGCTTAGAGATTGAAGATACGAGCTTCGTGGGGGACGATGTTAAATCTGGCGAAGCGATGTAATATGGGCAATTGCACGTTAAAGGGAACAGAGACTTTTTAAGTACTCTATTGGCGTATTGGTGAAAGTTCAGAATGCGAGTTCTGATAAATGTACTCTTAAGACTTTCATTCTGAAATAATTTACCATCTTCAAAATAAATTGTATACTGAGATATCCTTTTTGTTTCATTTTTGGATTGCTAACAAAAATTATAAGAAGTTGAGCTTTAGTTTTGCTAATTATAATTTAGATTCTGTGTTCTGACACGGCTAAATGTAATTTTTCAAAAATTCAAATTTTTACGAACTTTAATAAATGTTCTCTATAAATTTAAAAGAAAACTGAAAAAGGCCCAGTGTTTTGATCGAACAGGTCAGCATTATCTAGGCAGAAACATAATCTTCATTTCTTGAGTCAAAAATATAGATGACGTTTTCGAAACGTATCTGGTTGGGTTTACAAATTCAAACTTGTGGGATTGTGACTGTTTATAAACAGGGCGTTAAGAAGCAACACGAAGGCTATTGGCAACGAAACTCGTCCTTTCGAGCCTCGATGAAAGGACGAGGACGACATCTGTGATCTAACAAATCCCTCTCCAAATTTCCACGCAACTCCATAAGAAGACTTAGGACTTCTTTCAGATTTAACATAATTATATCAGCCCCGATACACGGTGGATTTTCAGCGGCACCTGGACTCGAGCTCACGACACGCTGAAATTGACGCCTATTACTAGCTTGCGACCATGGCCACTAGGCTACCATGACCATATCAAACTTCTGTTGAAGTGTAAGTTCCGGTAGTAAAGTTCGTATCCATGAGCACTAGCTTTATATTTGATTCAAGAACAAACTCATATTTACTTGATTATTAGGTATTATTAAAATTTTGTTTCACATTTTAATTTGGTAGTCGTCGACTTGTAATTAATGTTCGAGGGTGGTTCTATAAATTTTGCATTTGAAGACAAATGACATCATTAAGACATATTGTTGTTACTATTGGATGCTACCATATATTATACGGGGCCGAAACAAGTTGACATTAATTCATAAGTTATTTTTCATTTTATAGTCATTTGCTGGCAAATCAAAATTGGATTGCTGACGCGTCGAGTTGTCATCGTCTATGATGAATGGACTCAACATAACAAACCGGAAACCAAGCAAAAATCAAAACAGTGGATTTGCCAGTGAATCTGCTTCAAAGAAGGCGAAGATGGTCTCATCGAGCTGAAATGTTGTGACGAAGAATTTTTGAGGTACGAAAGCCACCATGATAACGAACACAAGTAACCGAGGCAAAGACATCCGTCTAGCGAGTCATCAAGCTTACTAAAAAACAAACCAGTTTTGATGCTACAAGCATGATCTCTTAGAATTTCAAAGGACTCATTGACTGATCCTTATACTAAAATTTAACCTTTGCCCACCGTATCGTTCTTGTTTTTAAATATAAATGTACTTTACTTTCATATTTCTTTGATTCTTTTATTGTCTTAGACCTATAAACATTAAAGAATATATATATATATATATATATATAATGATTTAACTTAATTCCTAATAATTTCTCACCATAATAATTTAATTTACTGAATTTGCCCTTTCTCTCCTTTAAGAGATAATGTTCATTCTTATTTTCTGATACGATTCCATTTTTCTTTTTAATTAATTGAATCACCCGTTCTAAAAAAATTGCTGAGAATGCAGATCACACGACTTTAGACCTGTAGGGATGATTCCTACCAGACTTTAAATCTATGCTTAAATTCCCTTGAAGTCCCTCCATCCAGACCATGTGGTCATGAGTTTAAAGTGAATTTTTCCTCATATAAAAAGCAGAACACAGAGAAAAATCCTCTCTTCTTATGCTCTTCCTCTCTCTTGCTCAGACACTCCTCTCTGATGATCATCTGAGATTTTTATGGTAGTTTCGCTTCGTCCTCTATTGTACCGACTACAGTCTGCTACAATAAAAATAAAAGTATTTCAGCCATGTATTGAATGTTATATATATACAGAGAGAGAGAGAGAGAGAGATTTCATTCAAGGAAAAATGTATATTTTTAAGTTTGCAAGTGGGTTTATTGAAGTTGTGATGCATTGCGATTTTTTTAGTTTAATACATGTCTCATATTTGATCTATGGATTGGAAATACATTTCAAAATTTAATAAAAATTAAAAATCTAAGTCGCATGTTCGAGTCTCGTTTCTACCAAATGTCCATCGCATGGAATAATGAGATTATTATTTCATGGCACTTAACCATGGTTCAGAATAAACGGCACACTGCCAATAGTCCTAGTATAGTCGTACAATAAAGGCGAATTAAACTAATCCAATTCGCACAAACATTCGAAAGATGATGGATGCTTTAAAAGGTTAAAACTAGTGTTTTATATTTAATATGCGCAGCTTTTAAAGAAATTTTCTCTTTATTTTCATCTTCGATAGTTTAAAGTTTTGTCTTTAATCAATCGATTCGAATAAAAAAGCGAGTGGTTTTTATTGAACTTTTTAATGCCGTAAATTTCTTAACAACGAAACAGTTTGTAAGACACAACGCGTGCAGTACACTATCATTTCCCCTTGCTCCTAACAATTTTATATTCCATATCCATTAGAAGATCGTATCATTGGGCAATACTATCAGTTGTTAGAGGAAAAAAAATCCCGTCTAATATCAGAACCCATCATCTCCCATTATCAGCGTTAGTCAATACCTGCAAAAGTCAAACCTTTTTCAGAGGCGCCTTTAAGAGTAACCTTTTTCCCGAGTTATTTGCATATTTTAATGCTCCGTATTGATTTTCGATTTCCTCAACCAAACTCTTGCAAAAATGGAATTTTCGGAGTTAGCCGACTTGACTTATCTGGCTGTTAGATTGCTGTTTAAGTTGGTCTTTCAGTTAGGGCGAAGCGAACCTTTTACATAAAAAGTGAATATAAAATGAGGCTACTCTGCTCTCGCACACGAGCGAAACTCGATTAGTGAGGAGATCCTTTTTAAAAGTATGAAACATTCATGTAGAAGCTTCTTCCGACATTTTTGATAGGGATGTGGAGTGTTTATATAAGGAGAGATCCATTAGATTAAGTTTATCTCTTCATATTTTTTTTGTAAAAAAATTTGAACTTTTAATATACTTTTAGTAATGGATATTTTAAAGAATTTTTTTTGTTTGTGTATGTATATCGATAGAGGTAATGATGCTTTGGATAGATTTGCCAATATGTTGCGAGTGTGAGATTAGAATTAGCATAAATATCTCTCGGGTTAGATAAGATTAATAATTTTGTATATGGAGGGAAGGGGGGGGGAACTGATCAAGAGGGAAAAAATTTACTAAGGATATTGAGAATATTGGCGTCTTTAAAATGTACTCGTCGCACTAAAAGTCAAGCGAAAATATGGAAAGCAACCAGCCAACTCCACATGTTTATTGAATACTTTGTCAATCATTTGATACCCCTAAGATTAGAATATCTTAATAATGATGTCCAAAATTAGATAATGACTATGGAGTATTAAATGGAAACTAAATTTGGCAAGGCTGTGCCTAAAATTTTGATGGAATGTTATTTTTTTGTCAATAGATAGCAGACTTAGTTCTACTTAAATTCTGTTCGAAAGTAGAAGGTCATGAATGCAGTGCTTGAAGGGGATGTCATTGTGACTACAACGCTTTTCAGTAGACTTTCGATTTTTGACTTCAATTAACCCATTCCTCGTGTTTAAAATAATTCGTCAGAAATTAAATTTAGTATGATATATTTACCTCTGTCTGTTTTCGATATACCTACACGGAGAAAAAAGAAATACACAAAAATGAATACCAGGCATACTCATTTTGAATTGAGTGTGTTTGTATCAGATTCGAACGTAGTCTTTATCGAATGTGAAACATTGCATGTATTCAAAACAACAACACCAACAAAAGGTAAATTAACACTTTCAAAAATTATTATAGATATTGAGGACTACAAAAGTTCCTTTGGAATACTGGCTAGGTATTTTAAAAATTGGGGATCAAAAACAAATATGATTCGTTTAAAAATTTCGAACTATATTTCGTATTTACCATGTTACACGCGGAACAATACATAAATATTAAAATCAGTGCGTACTACGATTCAGTGTTCTTTTAAAATTCTAATCATTTTTAAATGAAAATTTTGTTACTTTTTAAGTAGCAAAATGTTTTTATATTATTTCTTCAAATTTAAAATTAATTCCTGAGCAAGTAACAGGCCGATGCAACTGATTTTTACAGATTTCTAGATTGGAATCCTGTGCTCCGCTAACCATCCAACCTATTCAATGTTCAATATTTCAAAGTGGTAGATATGGATTTTGTAGAAAATAACTTAAGAGAGGGGAACTTTAAAGAATACTTCGAAAACAAGTGCTTTGTTTTTGATATTATATAAGTTTCATACGCTGGTAAAACTCTATATATGATTTACGATCAATTTAATGATACGGTGAATGTGATAAATGTTTACCTTATTTTAGCGGATTATTTAAAAAAGAGTTATAAGTTTAAAGCAATTTACTTAAATATCTAATAAGTCATACTATTTTATTCATTGAAGTCAAAAATGAACTCAACTTTAAGCAACATGTGCAAACACTTAATGTATGGGCTTGCATCTCTTAAAATAGGCAAGTTTACAAAATAAATATTTTTGCAGTCAATTCATCTTTCTTAGAGAGTAATTTCTTGTAAATTTTAAAATATTTTTTTAGATCAGAATTTACTGAACAGAAATTACAAAATGAGCAAAATCAATTGATAAAATGAAACATGATAATGAATTTCAAGGCTTTTTATTGGTCTATATTCCAAAATTTCTCTACGATATATGAGACATTATGTATAAAAAATTAAATGTACTTCGTACTTAATGGATATTTTGCCTTAATTATGAACTGATCTACATTGTTTAAATTAGATATATCTTATTGTATAATACGCAATGCAGAAAAAAAAATAACAATGCTTTTATATGACCATACTGAGTAGCTTTGATTGAAAAACACTTGTGACATCTCGGAAAAAAATCTTATTAAATTGATATTTTTTTTATAATCATAAGGAGACAAGCGCTGTTTAAGTAAATTTTAATTCACTAACATATTGTTCTTCTATTTTATAATACACATTTAATGTCAGCATAGTGTTTTGTTGGAAAGCAGGTGTGTCATACATGGGTGGAAAATTGCATGAAATTTGCCGACATGCAGGATGAAGCACCATAACTTTTTTTTTTTTTAAAAAAAAACTATGTAGTTAATAATAATAAAATAAGTAATTTTTTTTCCAATTATAAATTGTACATTTTTTTCGAGTAGACAGAGATTTTGGTCTTGTTTTTATTACAGCTATATTAGAGGGAAAAATATATTTATTAAGATAAATCTTATTTTTTTTTAACAGATAAAGGCATTGGTGGAGAAAGTTTCTCCTTATTAGATAATGAGACATTAAAATCTCTTATTCTTAAAGCTGGCCCTCGGATGAAATTTAAAAAATATCTCAATTCTTATATTTAATCTACTGATTTTTTTTCTGAACCTATCTCCAATTCTACTGTCCCTCTTTGTAATACTGATGTCACTTTTTCTAATCCTATTGCTGTTCGTACTGCGTCTGTTGAGCCCTTTACTATTCTTCCCCATTTTCTCTGTAATATTTCTAATTTTGTTGTTTCTAGTGTTAATACTAATAACTCCAATAACCAGTGTAACATTGTACGTGATCTTTCTTTAAATCATTCTGAATTACTTTTCTCTTCTACTCCTCTATTCCACTATCCTCTCCTGTACCAACATCTTGTCAGAAAAAAATTGATGTTAGGGAGATAATCAAATTAAAGCTCCTCGTTATTTTTGCTCGGTTTAAAGAGAGTGATGTAACTATAAAACTGTAAAATTAGTTTTGAAATGCGTTTTAGCAATTTTTCTATTTTATCAGAAATTTTTCCAATAATAAAAATGTTACTTTCATCCCGAATTCAATTATATTAAAACTGCTTTTCAGAGTAAATTACAATAACGCCCTTCTATTGAATACATATAAGATTCTTTATTATTATCTATCACTCCAGAATGAAGGGAATGTTATTAAATGTATATTCTTTTGAGAAGAGGAGGATCTTGGACGTTTTACAGCCCTTTGCAATACCATATTCTCTTGTCTAATTTAAGTTTGAACGCCTACTATCTCAAAAGGTAACCAAAAGTTTTGTACAAAGATATTATAATTATAGTTTTTAAATGATATTATAGTTAAAAATACATTTTTAAGAAGAGCATCATTTTTGAAAAAAAAAAATCCCGGAGCGGTAAATTGAAAACATTTTATTTCAAGGCAGCTAGTTTTTCTTAATATTTTAACACCAGTCTTACTGTGAAATAGAAAACTGACCAACGGTAATCAAAGATAGACTAATAAACATCCTCTACTATGAGCTTCTCGCACTGATGACAATTTTCTATTACAGAAAACACGCCGAACTCGCGGACTTGAACAAATGTCTTTGAGGCCAACTTAACAGCGGGGAACAAAAGCTTAACTAAAATACAGTAGCTTAGTTCTTAAAATTTCTAAGTATTCCAAGTTATTGATTAACTATTAGTCGTCGCGTTGAATTGACTCACTCTTTCCCCCCACCACTAGCGGCGAATAATTTAGTTGGCGATTAAAAAAATACGCCATTAGTTTCCCACTTTCTTGCTTCATGTGCTTAATATGAAATATTCTTGTATTAGAGAACAAGAAAAACAAGTTTAATTACTTGATACTTATTTATTTGTGCACATATTCTTTGTCTGATTAATCAATGTGAAAAAATAAATTGTTATAAAAAATTCCATTGCTTCATATTAATGATGAGTCATCTATTTAAAGTCCTTGCATTCAATATGCTTTTATTGTACGAGGTCTCGTAATAGGGTTGTGATGTTGGGCTATACGCGGTCTTCTGTTTACTAATCTCGGAGACATTTCCTAATTTGAATTGCATTGAATTACAATTCCTTGAAAACTGCGCGAAACTGAATTACGGATAATATATATAAATGAAATAGAATTGAATGGAAAAAAGAAGGTCGATGGAGGATAACGACAAGCTAATAGATATTTGTCAATTGGAGTGAATCTCCGTAATTAATTGATTGGATTAAAATTAGTTGGAAAAGAATCCTAATTTGAATAATAGGAGTCGAATCTGCTATAACCGAGAAGTGTTTGAATCGGAACGAGGGATTTGGTAGTCGAAAACTAAATATGAAGTAGGATTAACTAAATTAAGAGGGATTCGAGATTGAGAGATTTTGCAGATTCTTCGATAGATGATAAATCCTTCTCTTACATATCTTCATTTGAAATTTTGAACTTATTGACTATTTAATTAGACTTTAAGATGTATGTGGAGCTAAATAAGGAAGATATTACGTCACAGGATGGTTAATTGAGAACATCGATATTTTCTAGAAAATTGGGAACTGCAGTATATTAATAGTGAGATAAAATCATCTGCTACATATGCAATAATGCTATTAGTATACCAGTGATATTTTATTATATATATAAAGCATCGTTATAACCAACGAAACTAATCCCAAGAAATAGTAATCCAGTCACCATCCCTTGAAACGTCACGTGACTTTTAGTAATTAGAAAATGGTTCCTTATGAGAAATGAGTTTGACGCCTTTGTTCCACAAACCTATCGTAATTGAATACCAAATCTGAAATCCTTAACGTCCTCTATAGACGGCCAATGATGACAAATAGTTGCAAGTATCCAAGACACAAATGGGATCAATGAGTGTAAAAAATTTTAGTTTCTCAAACATTAATATCATAAAATGTATCTTTAACATTAAGAGTCAATACATCACAAGGAAAGCATACAGATTGACCGTGATGAGACGAGCCTTGTTTTCTCCTCCTCGATTGACAAGTTACTTTTATTACAAGGAGAAACAGAGAATACTCTATTGCGAATGCCAGCTAGGTAATCTTTAGTTTCTACATTTTTTCTTTCCTAAAGATTTGTTGGTTGAAATGATAGGTCACATTTTAGTAAGAGTGAAACGTAGCAACTGATTAAGCTGACGCGATATTCCATGCTTATCAACGCTAAGATACATACTCATCGTCAGAAGAAAAATTGCACCCAGAAGGCAGTGAGGTCGTAAATCCAAATGAAAAAGTTATTTCGTCTCGAGTACACGTTCAAATGATTAAAGTATCGGCGGCATCGGTGACAATGGCGGAAGCTAACGCGTGACAACGCGGCAATGATGACTCATTAAAAGGCTCTCTCAAAAAACATAATTTTGATTCCAATTAGTGTGTTTGGGGATTCAATTTATCTCTTTGAAGTTTAGAATGTCTTTGAGAAGAAAAATGCCTTACATATGAACAGTTGGATGCTTCTGAGAAGAATCGCATCCTACTATTGCATGAAGATGAGTGGCCATTCCGTCGGATTGTGTATTACACCGGTCGTGCTATTGTTCAGGGTCGAGCTGTTGATGGAATTGGATACAAGAAATTTACCTCTCGCAACAAATAAGCTCAGACAGAGCTCCATGGACTACAAATAGGGAAGATTGAATAATTGTCCACCAAGCGCGGAGTACACTAGTAAACCACAGTTCCGAACATTATGCAAACAGTGATGCCCTCTCTGCTCCTTACTATAAATATCAGAACTATTACCAGACGGATGCATGATTCTTGTTCAACTGTACGGAGACTTTTACGGAGATTACCTCGGCAACACAGCAACGTCTCCAGAAACTGAAATGGAAACATGAGAGCAGCATGGAAACACGCAGAAAGGCAGCGAGTTATCTTTAAAGCTGAATCTCGTTTTTGTCTTGGTGAAGATGGTAACTGCACCCGGGAGTGGAGACATCACAGTTCACGCCACGATGGACAATTTGTTGTCACTCTTCATACGACCATGTAGTAGGGAGTAATGGTATGGGGTGGGATTTCGTACAATGCCTGAATATCGTTGGTCTTCATGAGTGCTACTTTGACGGACCAAAGGTACGTTCGTGAGGTCCAACCGGTGACCATTCCATTTGTGAGTGCCCATCCCAGTCCTGTATTTCAAAGAGACAATGTTCGTGACATCCTCTGCCATATTAAGGGCGTATCTCGGATCCATAGTCATCATGCCGCGGCCAGTAGCATTGCCTAACTGTCGCCCAAAGGAAACTTATGGGACGCAATAGATCTTTCTGAGCAAACACCACCGCAAACACATCACCCTCTCAAAGCACACACACACACACACACACACACATATATAACTTAAAATATCAATTTCTTATAAGTTTTCTGAACTATTTTTCTCATTGAATACGTTTAATATATGACATACTCTAAAACAAAACTATTTTATTTTTAAAACGGATTGTATTGCTATAAAATTACAGAACCATCTTTACAGTGAAAATAGAAGTAAAAAAAATATCTGTAATAATTTGATTAATTTTCTTATGCTCAACACGTTCTTGTAATTTACATACTATTCTTTACCCTAGAAAAATATTTTACAATTTTCTTTTGAATAGAATAATACTAGCAAAAAAGAGATAATAAATATCGAATTCGCTTTCGAGTAATGCAGGAAAGAAATATTTTTGTGCACGCAATACCAAGAAAAGAACGAAACTACCCAAATAAGAAAAAGAAAAAGAGAAATCACATTACCAAAAGAAAAAAAATAACAATAACAGGAAATCGCAATGCATTTTCAGAAGCCTTGGGCTTAGAAAAAACCCAGAAGAATAAAGTTTGTTATTGTTAAGAAATGCAAACGATATCTTATACGTTTATTTATTTTCTGGGATTCTAATCGAATAAAAGAAAACCCGAAAGAGTTAATCTTGAAGAATAAACTCGAATAAAATTAAAAGAGCTCTGTAGCTTCTCTCTCACGATCGCTTCGTGTAAAATGATAAACGAAATGATATTACACGAAACTATAACCATTTTTGAAGAGTTTTTGCAAATAACCATTGTGTCGTTATATATTTTCTTAGCTTAAGGAAATAAAAGTTAAATTCCCCTCGAGATGTTTTAATTACTATTAGTAAAAGTATGTTTTGAGCTCAGTTAGTCTACTGTAAATTGTTAGAAAGTAGAAATTGCGTTAATTAATTTTCGCGCAAGGCTTCAAAGTACGAGTAATCTATGTGAAACGAAGCATCGGCTAATTCATTTGCTTAAAATATCCATAATGTCTCCGTGTGATTTATTTCGAAGGTTTTAAGTTGTCTCAATGAAAATAATTGCAAAAACATGGAAATTTGGTCAGTGCAGACTTTCATTTTCAACACATTTTAATTTTCGAAGCATGCATTAGGAAAAATAAGTTTTTAAAATTATTCTGAAAAGCGTACAATAGCATTATTATATTGAAAACTTTTATACATTAGTTTGAGTGAGCATTAGCAAATTTTCCTGTTTTTTTATTATTTTTTTTTATTAAATTGGTATATTTTTTGTAATGCGCATTTAGTGCATAATTAAAAAATAAAACTGTTCGCAGAAGGTTATGAAAACTATTGGAAACTTGTGATGTTCAGATAAGAAATGACTTTAGAAACATTAGAGACGTGGTATTTAAGTTTTGTGTTATGATGGTGTGGACGACAAATCTCGGAATCCTGAACCTTGTTCAAGAGACGAAGACGACATTGTGGCGAAGATGGTACATCAATCCTCGAACTTCCCCGTCACACTGTATGAAGAATTGGCGACACATTTAAAATTTAGCAGAATCCGTTTTACCGCTTCTCGGAACTTTGGTGAAACTGATTCACTTTGAACATCGCACAATCTGATGACCAACTTAGTTATCGTGGGTTTAGTTAAGTTTAGTTTTTATTAACGTCGCTCTAGAAGCTACACGAGGGTTGTTGGCGATAGACCTCGTAATTTTGAACCACGGTCAAGTGACGAGGACGACACCTGAGCTAGCACCCCCTCTCTTAACTTCCACACCACGCCAACGGGAGGACTTTGGGGCTCGAACAGATTTAACGTGCATCGGCCCCGGCTACACGGTGGGTCTTTCGCTGCCAAGGATCGAGCCCGCGACTGAACGAAAACCGCCGGCCGCTAGTCCACGACCTTGACCACTAGGCTACCACGGCCCTAGTTATTGTGGGAGCGCTTAAAATGTGAACTTTTGAAGCTTTCATAAAAGTAAAAGCTTTGTACGGTTTAACGTGTGTTTCTACATATTTATCAATGTGAATGCTTGAGTTTTCCATGTGAATAAAGTTTAAATAAGAATAGTTTCTTAAAATAAAAAAATATATAAGAAAATAGGAGATTCATTTCAAATAAATGAATGCATCTTTTATGGAATTTTTTGATAAATGATGCTCTTGTTTTGAAGCACGAATATAGGAAGTAGTACTAATTTGCTAAATAGACAAGAATTAATAAACAGCTATTAATTATGGTATTTTAAAAAGTTAGTTTAGAATAGTTTTAGAAAACTTCATTTAAATTAAGCAGTGAATTAAATTAATGATTTATTCGTTCTTTTGTGATGGTATATTCTTTTACTAAGAATAGGAATACATTTTTTTTTATGAAAAAGTAATAAGACTTTAGGTAGTTTCAGGAACCTTGACAGAAATCACGCGCAAAAAGGACCCATTTACTAACCTTTCATGGCAATTATAATCGTAGGCACACGTGATGGGAGTAAGAAAGGAAAGAAATTGCTAGTTTGATGAAATTCAATTATTTACGTATTATTAAATTTTATAGTAAGTTAAAAATTTAAAAGAATTATATTTAATGAATTTTTAAGAATTTTTCTGCCATTTTATTGTGGATTTTACAATTTCTCTTTTTCTTTTATTTTTTGAGTTCCTTCAATATTAAAATTATTTAAATTTCAGTTTTGTTTTAAGTTAGCGATATTTGTTATTTCAAGTTAGTTCCATTCGTCCATATTGCATTCATTACGACATCTACACTCACCAAAATTTGTTATTTTTTAATGGATTTGTTACGTCAATTTTATATATGACTAATAAAAATGTAAAGCAAATGAATAAATCGAAAATAATACTGTTAACTTGTAAATATTATTATGATATGTTTTTTCAAAACTTTATTGCAAAGTAATTACTAGATTAAATAGCATTTAATTATCAACTGATCAATAAAATTGAGCGCATTTCCAATGTTATAAACTGCATTTCGTCCCCGTTACTCATGTAAATTTTTATCAAAAAAAAATTCCCTTATTTAAATTTTCATCAAAGATATTGAATTAGAATGTCTAAATCTCTTTCATTTTTATGGCGCTTATTCATAAAAAAATACATTCATTCGCAGTGCTGTGATGATTTTTTTTTACTTTTGTTATTATTGCTATTTCTAATCACATAGAAGGGAGAAAGAGGTGATGTATATTAAGTAGGTTGTGGCTCAAAAAAATTACATTGGTCTTGTCGGGGATGTGGAGAACATAGCCATCAACTTGGGTATTGTTTTCGTCATTTGATCAAAATTTTAAATTCTTTGTTAAAGTTTTAATGGTCTCGTCTTATTCAAGTGCAATGTTATAAGTAAAAAACCAAATCCATCCATTTCTCGCCAATAAGTATGTAATATTTAAAAACTGCGCAATTTATACACTAAGGAACATTGAAAATAGCCCACCAAGAATAGAGTTTCGGATTTAAATGAAATTTAATGTACATAATAATGAAATTTAATGTACATAATGATACAGATGAGATTCATTTGATCCCAAAATCAAAAACAATTAAACCAATACAGTATGTATAATAAGACAAATACAATGCAACTGCGATAGCCTCCTCTGCAACAATACATGCCACGATATACTCCTGCATTGAGCTGATTAGACGTCGGATGTTATCTTGAGGCAGATGGACCCATAAATCTTGAACAGTCACCTCCAGATCATGTACAGAGTGACAAGGCAGCATGTGACATTTCATTTGGTTTCACTAATACTCTATAAAGTACAAGTCCGGAGAGCGGGCTCGGCCATTGAAAAGCCTGAACATGACGTAGAATGCCTTGAATTACTCCAACTGTAACGGAAGAACATTATCTTGCTTAGAAATTGCCCCTGAAAGACCTCTAAGTAAATATCCCACGTGTGGTCGGAGAATGTCATCAACATAACGCTGGTCTGTTAAGGTTCCACGTACCACAATTAAGGTGGACAGGCTATCACAAGCTATGGTCCCTCCAGAACATTACGCCTGTTGTACGGGTAATGAGTTGTGGGGGTGTAATTGTACCATTCACCAAGGCGCTTCCATATCCATACACGTTTATAATCTGCCCCCAAATCAATCGAGATTCATCACTTAACATGACGTTTTGCAATCTGTGGCATTCCTCGTAGCTCTGGTTTGGCACCACTGTAGACGGTGTCGTACAATCCTTTCGTCTCGTCGTCTTCCTGGTCATTCCAGATCCAGTTTTCTACACGTGGGTATCATCTCGTGTCTATTGCTCTCAACATGTTCTGACGCCTCACTCCTGACCTGGCGAACAACACGGTGCGTCAACCAGCCTGCGGTTTTCCTGATGTTGATCAAGCCCCTCTCAAATCGTTTCACTGTGCGAAATGTCTTCTCACACGTCTACCTGGCATTTTTCGCTTATTAAAGTCCTCCTAGAGTCGGAATGTGATCATTATGTTTATGAATCTTCCATTGTACGCAGGTTTATATAGGATCCATTTCTTGATTGCAGCGCCATTGCAGGGTGTGTGGTCACGTGGCACCAAACTTGGATCATTACCGTATCTGTCGTCATTTAACTGCTTTTCAAAATTTTGCGATTGAAACCCGCTTTTTTCTTGTGAGTTATTTTCAATGTTTCTGAGTGTATTTCAAATTTATAATCAAAGAGATACTACCCAATCGAAATTGTTTCAAAGGCTGCTGTTACTTACGCGAAGGCTGATATCGTGTCTATGTACTGAATGCAATGAAGAAATGAAACGACGCAATGAAAGTTAGCCTACTTGGATTCAGTAGTCTTGAAAATCTAGTACTAGCCATTGCTATACAGTATATTTAACCAAATGTTTAAGAGAATATTATTGTTTTTTCTTAAATCTCAAAATAAAAATAACACAAATGTTTTATGAAGCAGTTACAAATTTTTCCTTATCAAAGAAAATGCCACGAGACTTTCCAATGTTGGAACTTTTAAGCATCTCAGGATTATTTTTTATTTTAAAGGGAGCTATTTTCTCGTAAAAGTTTATCTTTGGATTAATCTAAATGTTAATTTAATCAATATCTCATTAGAAAAACACACATACCGTTTGAATATTTTATATATTTCTCATTAGTTTGTCACATAACTCTTTTCAACAGAGCTCCTTTACTCTTATAAATCACATTTCCTCTTCCCGTATCCATATCCTATATAAAGAATAAATATTTCAAATAGATCGATACAAAAAAGGCTACAGCACATAAAATACCTCTTAGTCACGCAAGGGAGAAGCTCGCTAATCTTCAGTTTTACCCGCGTTAGTGGTTACCCGTGCCGTAAATGATCATCCATCGACAAATAAGTCCATCTCTGAGAGAAATTTCACTGCGAGAGAAACTAAAGTAAGAGATATGAATAAAGACTGGAGAAAGATTAGATCGTGGGCCATCGATTTGGGCGCAACAGATTAAGATATAAATGCTCACAAAAGGAAATGGAAATGTTTCCGACGTATGAAAGGCCATACTACTTATTTTTTTCAGCTCAAAAATATTGAAGCTAAGTAAAAAAAAGGGCGTTGCATATACAGTGTAGAATTATTCATTTAATTAAAAACGGGAAAATTTGATTTGGATCGATCAGAGGTCACTGAAGCTGAGGCGCCTCCCTAAACCTAAACCAGTCTGTTGTCTAAGATCACAAACTTAAAAGTCTAAGGTCAGATATATTCAGTTTCAAAAAAATCAAAACAGCCATAAGTTGTTAATTCAAGCACTTATTTATGCTATTCAGGGAAATGCTCTCCATTAGTTCGCGGACACTCAACACGATTACTAACAAGTTTTACTTACATTTTAAACGTCAATCCTACCCCGCGATACTCTTGTTTGAGCAGATGATTACGTCGAAACTTTACCTTCTTCCTTTGCATGGTAGAGTCGGATCTTTGCACCGGCTACGATCAAATAATATTCAAACACGCATAAGTATATTTCGCGTTCTATTCAATTCCTGCTTTCGATCGCGTTTCATTTGATTCCATCGAGATTTTATTTTTGGTAATTTTATTTATAAAAAAGGTTTTAAGATAATTAGAAGAAAATGAATAACCCACTGTTACAAGGGGCTATTGGCGATGGAAATAGTAATTTCGTTCAACGATCACACCTGTGTTGGCTATTTCCTTCTCCTAAATTTCACCCCCCACGTAAGAATATTGAGGTTCAATTGAGTTTAAAGTTCAATTTGAACTCAGCTAAAATCGCAGCTCAAACCCTTGGACATAAACACGGGCGAGTGGACCACTTTTGCCCCAAAAATGGAAGTACTGTGAAGCCCCGTGAACGTAACTGAGATGTCTTTGGCGAGGAAAAACGATGCCGAATTCAAATAATCTTCAGTGTCTTAAAATTAAAACAATGGAAGTCATATTTTAACAATGAGATATATATTTATATGAAAATACCGTTTGTATGCATAATTATGAATGGGCTATTAATAACAAGTAATAAAAAAACTTTTTTAAAGTCATTTCTTACCAGGTCAACAAAGAAAAAAATTCATTTTAGTTACTTTTTATTAAATAATTACATTTAATATAAATATGTATGTACATATGACAGAATCACAATATTAAGTGGCAAATTTTTTTCTCCCATATAAAACTAAAATTAATTAATTCATATTGTAAATTAAATGGTTGGAATGCAGTTTAGCCCAACCAACTTTGGTGACAGGAATTATTTGGTGGTATTTTACCAAAAGTGGCTACCCTGGGACGCTTCGCGGACTTAACGCTCAGCCACAAAAAAATGCCAAGTATGGCAATTTTCGAAATCGCGCCAATTTGTTGGGCTAAACTGCATTTTTACCAATTAAATAGAATTAATATTTAAAAACACTGTATTAACATCAAGTGTCATCCCCAACAAGTTTAAGAAAAACGTATTTGAACTTGAGTGGAGGAATAAAAAGTATTTTATTGACGATTGAAAATTTGAACGAGATATATATAAATAGAATGTGAGCTAAAAGTAGGAATTTAAAAAATAGCTGTATTTACGTTTGTAAGTCAACTATTTACCTTTAGGGACAACATCTTGCATAAAATCCACTGCATTTATGACCTTGAAAATTTGTAGAGTACGTTTAAAAATAACATACAAACTGCAAGCATTATACGTATAAACATAACACGGAGCATCTTTGACCGTAATATCAAGTATTAAATTGAAATAAATTTTTAAAAAAATTAAATTTTATGATTCAAATTTCTTTCAGTTTTAATATAAATATTTTTCTAAATATCTAAATTTAATGAGTGTTTATTAGAAAAAAAATTATTTTCCCTGTATAGAAAATATCCTCAGTTTGTGATGTGAAATATATTAGCACTAAATGGATAAAGTATATTTTGAGAAAGGGAGTGTACCAGAATCCTAGAAAAAACATTTTGAGAAAAACGCAAATACATACACATTTCTCTATGGCGTAGAACGTTTGATTACAATATCTAAATTCAATTTTCCTGCACCTTATCAAATTATCACAAATAAAGCATCAGTGGAAATATAGAAGCACCATCTAGCAATAGCTTAATCAAAAAAAGGCAAAATTTGAAGCATTTTACTGTCTCGAATATCTTAAGTTGGATCCATTGGAGACAGAGCCGTTCCAAGTTATCGAAAATCCGGATTAAAATAAAAACATGAAAATCATCTTTATGTTGAACAGATCGTGTATGTATCCTATTTATATGTATGTAACGACGTCTATTTTGTGAACGACGCAAGTGCTCTTAAAGTTATTTTGTTGCATTTTCCACAACAAAAATCAAATGTTCTCGGAATGTCAGCCTTTGCTCGGGTTCTTTTTCGGTTCATGAGATTAACAATAATTAAACTCGCACGATGAAGGCAGTTGCACGAATAATTTAAGCATGAATAATTACTCGTGTGAAAGAAGGTAGGAGGAAAATAGGAAGAATGTATGTGAGAGTAAAATTAAGAAAATGACTAGAATTTTTTTTTAAATTTCATTTTAGAGTATCATATTAAAGATAATTTTTAATGGGTTTTCCTTAACTCACATTGTAACTTTGTCTGGGTCAAAACTTTAAAAGCTTTTTTTCTCACACTTTAAAGCGCTCAATTGGTCTGAAATTTTTTGTAAACGATAGTTTTGGATTACTATACGATGATTTAACTATAGTTAATGAAAATTAATTGATTAAAATCAGTTATTTAAAGAATTAAATTTTACGCCAAGTTTCTCACTAAGTCGCCAAATCCGTTAACGACGGATTTGGCGAAATAATATTTAAGTTAAATAAATAATATAAATATTATTTCTAACAATATAAATATTATTTTCTAATAATTTAAATATTATTCTATAAATATTATTCATATAAACTAAATAATATTTATAGGTTGCTTTAATTTTAATTATATGTAACTGATTCATATTAATAATTTATCGTTTGCTTTGTTTTTAATTACATGTAGCTTAATTGATTAACAAAATGCTTAATTGAGCTAAAATATTTACACGTATTTATTTTGGATGATAAATTTAATAAACGTCAAATAATAAAATAAATTATTAAAACTAATTATTGAATATATTCAATATGACTCAACGTTCCTTTTCGCTCTTAAAATTTAAGGTATATAAAAATTATGTTACGTTAAGTGTGAAGTTTGAAAGAAAACCCATGTCCAAAAAACTCATTTTTTACCGGTGTTGTTAGAGTATCATTTTTTAATTATATAAACTCTTTTTACCTCAGGTAATAAATATAAGAGTATTATTTTTTTAAAATAATAATTTTAATAAGAGAAAGAAAAGTGAACAGACCCGGGGAGGTCTAGATGATGCGAAGGAGCGCGCTAGATCGGAATGGTCAGGAGAAAAAGTGGCTGGAGTGCTTACGGAAAGGGGCATTTTATATTATTGGATATGGTTGTAAAGGTTGCTATAATTTTTTTTATTGAGATACACTTATTTGGAGCACCATATATCAATATATTTGTGGGAGGAGATTGAATGCTTTTTCTCTTTTACCTAAAATATTCAAATTAGTTCGAGAATTAATTAAAATATTAAATTTTGTAACTTCTCTTATAATTGCGAATGTTTTTTCAATCTTGTATATGTTGAATAGTTGGTGATGTTCCAGAAAGAAAGAATCCTCATCGTTTGAGCTTCCAAAGTTAGTTTGGATGGCGGAAAGACTTCAGATTCTGATTTCACGATTGATTTTTTTTTTATGTTCAAGTCCTCAGGAGTTGGGTGATTTAATTTCAGCTTTTTTTAAGTGTGCTGGATTTTACGGGCTTTGATTGTAGTTAGGGGCCACCGCAGTTGCAGAATTTTGCAGGGGTATCTTTTTTTTGCATTCTCGTGTAGGGTGGCTCACGCCACACCTAACACAACGAGGGGATTTCCAATATGAGAATGACTACAGCATATTGGTTGACTGCGGTTACAAGCGAGCGGTTGCTGTTTATTTCGGTCGAATCATGGGTTCGAGTTCTGATGCTATTTAAATCCCGTTGAGTAGTTAAGTGATGCATGTTAAAAATGTCGAGAATCCGAGTCCTCTCGTTAGCGTGGTGCGGAAATTTGGAAAGAAGGATGCCAGTTCAAGTGACGAAGGTATCTCTTGACAGAGGTTCAAAATGTCGAAATTCGTCGCCAATATCGTAATTCCCAATTCTAAGTGCGATGTTAATAAATAATTAATCGGTCAAACCAAACATGCTGGAAAAAGGTATGAAAGCTGTTTTATTGTCGACTGGATACCGTTCATGTTTCTGGTAGTGTCGCCTTGAACATTAATAATTTTATGAAGTGCTAATTTTAATTTAATTTTTCTCAAGAAAAGTAGTAATATTTATATTTTCGTTATTGGAGCTCTTGAAAGTTGGAATATTCTTCTGCAAACATCCTGCATTTCTTTCCGAAGTCTCAGAGGAAATTTTTTTCATTCAGCTATCGAAGTTTACAAGACCGCGTCTCTTGACCTCAGAAAATAATAATAATAATAATAATAATAAAAAAATCGAATCTGTACTAGAGATATGAAAAAAATGTCTAAATTTTAATCTAGTTAAAAGCGTATTTTAACGTTTTAAAAATATTTCGCACTTTTATAAGACGATAAATTAATGATTAAATATTAAAAGAGGAGATATTTATTTCCATTGGGAAAGTTTTGAAAAAGTAAACAGATTATCAGAATTTGATGTAAATGGAAGAATCAAAAAGTTTTCTTTATTAAATTTAAATTATTTAAATTAGATAAACAAATGATAATTTTACAAAAAATAACATTTTAATAAACAGCAGATTTTTCGTTTTTTCCCTCACATTTGAATGTTTTGAATATCATTTTAAAATACATTTCTTTTCATATGTATTTTTGAAATATGTGATATTTGTTATTGTAAATAATTTTTTGCATATTGCTTTTATTCTACATTTGTTTGTCTTACGAACTTCTTTTTTTATGCACATTTTAGGAGCATATTCTTTGAAAAGACAAAGTAAGGCTGTAACTGCTTTTTATTAAAATGGTGTGTGGCTTTCTGCTAGATTAATTTTCTTTGAATAAATATTTATGCTTGTGAGCATCGCGAAATTCACAAATGTCAAGTTTCCAGTGCGTAAAATGTTTTTTCGTATTTTTTTATTTTTATGAAATTGTTGATACTCAAATTTTCATTTAGGTGAGATATTTTCTTTTTAAACATATTCTCCGAACATTAATTTTTTCTTTTTATTTTCAAAATAAACACCTATATACAATTACTATTATAAGCAATGCAGATTGTAAGGGATTTGTAAAAATTTTTTCTATTTGTTTATTCATATTAATTATGAAAAGCAGAATTTTTTAATGTTACAGTTGTTTTATTACTAATATAGCATATAATAAATCTGATTCCAAACATAACCTTTACATTCACGTTTTATAAAATAACTTTTGTTCAGAATTTTCTGTTTCTTGCTTTTGTTACATTTTATTTAGTTATTAAATATCAAAACTAAGTACACTTTTAACAAACGGTATAGGGAAGCTATCAAATAACTGCACTTAGCATGTCTGATTGTGGGAATTTCAAACTGGCCTTCTTTTCAAAGTAAAGACCTGTAATATCAATTCAATTTAGAGGAAAACGTTCCAATTAATATTTACATACCTGTTGGCATTCTCTCTCTGGTGGTGGGTTGGCAGTACGTTAGGTAAGTGTAATTCACAAAGGCACGAAGAATTATAACTCGAAATTAGCATTGACAAAACTTTATTTTATTTGCAAACATAATCAGATATTCTAATGTTTCGAGAGCTCCTAAATCTAAGCTAAACTTGCTGTCATCTTTTAATTGTTGCCATTTCCTTAATGCTATTACTGAAACTAACAAAGAACAAACTATGGGCCCACAATTATTTAAAAATACAGCATTACTGATAGACTTATAAATTAACGACTTATTAATAACATAACTTGTATTTATAGTTTTAACAACTTATATGGAATACATTAGACTGAAATACAACCTCACCACTCAATTCAGACAAAACCCTTGTCTTAAAAGACATATAGAAGTTGGGAATTTTATTTTTGGATATCAACAAAAATATGAGTGTTATATAAAAACATTATCTATAGCAGAATAGCAGGACTTAAGTATTCTGTTCCAAATTTACAACAAAATAAATTACAAAATTTATTTTTTAAAACGAGATTTAATTTATGTGTTCGGATAATTTAGTCTTATAAAATACACAAACTTAAGCCTGGTTAAATGTTTACCATCGAAATTTATTTTCATACTTTTTTTTAAGTTTAGAAAGAGCTGCATGATGAATGGATGTAAATATTTAAAAAGAAAGTGTAAACATGAATATTAGCTAAAACTTTATTTTTTAATTATTACATACAACTTAAAAGTAATGGCTAGTAAAAATGCTCGTAAATCTAAAACTTTTAACGACTTAACGGTATGTATAAGTTACTCGTCTGAATAACAGTATCTTATAAAATTATCGTTTGGCAAATGTCGGCAATGAAAATTTCAGTAAAAAACCCCTTCTTGATGAAGTGAATAGCATTAATTGAAAGATAAAAGGAATGGTTTTTTGTTAACGGGTTTGTTTAAAAACTGTTCTTGTAGTTTTTTTTCTATACAGAAAGCACCCTTTTCTTAAAGAGATTCTAGATTATAATGACTTTGACTTGATGCATGAAAAACATTTTTGTGTTATCTCATCGAAATAATGCGAATTTAATCCCTCGTCTACGTCCCTATCTTTTTTTTTCTCTCTTTCTTATTTGTGCGGAGATAAAAATAAGTTTTTTCCCTTTAAATCGTTGTTGGAAAAGAATAATTTCTAATATGGCTAATTACGAGTGTTATTTTTTTCGTGTAACTTTTTCAATGCTTTCTCTATATCTCTGTTTTTATTCATCAACAGTTTTAGTCGTTCGATTACACTCTGACAAAGGATAGTTCTTATTTATAACTGACATATTCTAGTAATAATCGTTTTTGATCTCTAAAGGTTTTTTTTTATATTTACATCTTGATTCCTCATGTAAAGAAAATTATAATAACAGATATAAATTAATGCCCACTGCACGAAGGAAATTAATACGTGTTAATGTAATTATGATTTTTCTATAATGTTTGCACATGCGCGTGATTCAAGGTCCAAATGATGTCGTCAAAATAAAGTTTCTGATTTCGAGCAATTATGTTCAGTAATTTTCCATATGTTAAATAACGAAGCACACGATATCGGTCAAAACTTTTTCTCGATACCTATACATTTTATCTTAAATAATTTTTCAATATAATTTAAATTTCTGAGTATTTTGACAATGTTCTTTATTTCAAGATTCCAAACTATTCTTTCTTGGTATCAGTAATAGATTATTGAGTATCAATGTTACAACCGAAATTCCACCTATGTGTTTGTCCTCTGACAATGAGACATATCCTGATTAAATTCTCTGCCTTTCACTCTGTTCGTTTAAAGCATTTTAAATCTTATACACTTCCTTTAATTGACTGGGTTTGAAAAAACCCGCAATCAAATATATTTTACTTTTTAATTGGCGTTGACTGTACTGCATACATATAATTTTATTCAAATACTGTATTCTGTACAATATCTGTTGTTGATAGAATTCAAATTATTTTACTTGATTAAATGGAAATAGTTTACTTTGAGCTTGGCACAATATATCCCATGAAGATTATGTGAAAGAAATTTATACAACCAACCAATCATTTAGTATGATTTTAATCCATAGATTCTACTTCTTTCATCAAAGCCACATTCATTTCCCGAAATTGTTTATGCAAATATATTAGGAACTCAAGTGAACTGCATTGAATCTCCTAGTTTTGTATATGTAATGTTGTTCTTGAATACAATTAGAAGGTTACAGCTTGTGTGTACTTTCCATATCTGTAAGTTTATTATTTTATGTTTCATCAAGAAGACGCTTATTTTGGTCGTACTTCTTAAACTGAAAAGAAAAAAAAAAAATAGCTGTTTAGCTCCTCCTTATTACCCAACTCTTCCGTCATCTTAAATCACAAGCTTAAAAGTCTTTAATATAGATTCTGAGCACAAATATATAAAATGTCAACAAATTAAAACAGTCCCAGGTTATAATAATTATTTATTTATGTTGTTAAGGGACATGCTCCCTCTATCAGTTCACGTCCCTTCAGCATGTTTACGAACAAGTTATACACAAATATTAAATATCAAGCACACTCCAGTACTCTCGAGCAGATGATTATGAAGTTGTGCCAAAGCTTTGTCTTCAACTTCCGTAGAGCAGGTATCCATGTTTCCCTATCACTTCATTACACTTCTTTAGTCTAATTAATTTGCCTAGATTGCAATCCGTTTGATTGGTTTCAGATTTTATTTTTCGCAATTAAATTAATAAAGAGTTTCCAAAGTAATTAAAAGCGGAAAGTGAATAACACATCAATCAATAACTCCCGAGACTAACATTGAAAACAACATTTTTTTTGCAAAATTTTTTTTTATTCATCAACATAACACCTTTTGTTAATCACCTTTTAGGGTGATACAATCGTTCCAACGCTTTTCCAAATCTTTCCCCAATTTTTCTGCAAGAAATCTTTTTATTAAGTAATAGCGATAAACAACTTTCTGGATATTCGTTGCTGTTTTGTTATCGAAAGCATCGCGCACCCTTGAAAAACCTTTTCATGCCTCAATTTTCATGAAGGATAGTAAATGACTTCCATATGATTGTCTCTCAGCAATCTCACGGAGCTTCCTTTACGATCTTTCATTATAATTTTTGTCACTTCACTCACATTTTCCGGTGTAACGGCTTCCACAGGTCTACCCGAGCGTTCCGCGTCATTTGTGTCGGTACGACCACGTTTAAACTCGGCAAACCACCGACAAATCGTTGCTTTTGATGGACAAGAGTCCGGGTAACATTTTTCAATCTATTGTTTCGCTTGCACGGTGTTTTTACCCATTAAAAAACAATGTTTTATCAGAACACGAAACTCGGTTTTTTCCATTTTTTAAACAAACTACAAAACGACTTTACTCCAACCTCGATAACTCAGCTGTTTCTGGTCCGATCGACTTAAAATTTTGACACGTTTCAAGCAAAGGTTAGTACTCTAGAAAAACCTGGTTACTGGTTTACTACGAGCGCTATCTCTGGGTTAGTCTCGGGAGTTATTGATTGATGTGTTATGTTATCGTTACAGTTGAATAAAGGAGAGATATTTAGCTCTTAATTTGTTATTCGTAAGTGTTTTACTTTTGAGATGTGGAGCTATTTTCATTTGTAAATCAAATAATTTAGCGAAACATTGTGCATTTAAAAAAAAAGTATGGTATACTTTACTGAAGAGTGTATCCATATTTATAAGACAGATGAAAAAAAAAAAAAAGAAGACGAAAGGACTCTTACGTAATGTTTTGAATGACAGCGTAAAATTGTTAGAAGGTATCTTTACTTGGAAGGACTTTATCCCTCAAAACCTGAATGCATTGTGGTTTAATTTGATTGATTTCATTCAAAAGTTTTGGGACCTCATATAACAGTCTAGCATTAGTCTGAAGAAAAAGGGGGTAACGCGTAGGAATATGTTAGAGTAGCTTTCAAAGAAATTAGCCGAATCATTAAAAAAGAGCTTGAGGGAATTCTGAAACTATAAATGAAGTACGGATCAGTCTAGTATTCGGAGAACAATTATCGAACAAGAAGCTTCTCGTTATTTTCCATAAACACTCCTTTTTCAGATTCTTTCTAAGAGGTTTCAACTTGTTTGGACAGGGATTGTAATCAAAATGTATAAGGAGAAAGCAAGACCGGGAAGGAGACTTGAATTATCTCACACATCGTTTCAAATTTCCAGCTATTTTAGGAATTGTCATATCTGTTCTCTTTTGAAGACCCACAAATGATAAGGAATGTTTGGAAATGACCTTTAGCTATCATTGAGGGAATGTATTTTGGTGAGTAAACAATCAAAAGAAATATTAGCCACCAAAGGAGTTATTGTTTGAGTCGACCGATAAATGTCGTAGCTGACTAATTTTTGGAATTTTATCTTAAAAGTTTTTGCTTATATTTTGATGCCTGCTTTCACCAGTAATGAACTTTATTTTCAAAAATATGTCAAAGTTTTCCTAAATTTGTATTGGATTGAGAAAAAAAAACATAAAAAATATTAAGTATTTTATTCACCTATTAAAATTGATGCGTTACCTTAATCCGTATGTAATCAGGAACCAAGAAATTATTGAAAATATATAAAACTTTTTATCGTTTGCTTTAATTTTAATATACGAAAAGAATTCTATTGTCCACTTCAATATTTCATTGATTAATTTAATTCTTATATTTAGTTGAATAATTTAATAATTATTCTTAAAAAGTTACCACCTATAAGGGCAAAACCGGTTCTTCATATGCACAAAACAAATTATTTTCTTCTTCTTTTTTTTATTTTAATTGCTGTTTTTCGAATTTGTGTGAATCTTCACATGATTTACACTTCTAATATATATAATTTACAATTGTATCGACAGTTTAGTCTTACGTTTTATTATTTATTTTTTTGAGATACGAATTATAATTAAAATTAATATAAATCCTTGATCGTTTCCACAGCGGCTCAAAAACTATTCATAAAATTCAATGTAAATAAAAGTTTGAAAATGGTAAACCTTAACTTTATTGAAGCAAACATAAAAAATTAAATTCTCAGAACAATAATTATACTAAACATCAATCAAAAATTAAGCGCAAGAAGTGTGCAATTAAATTACGTGATATTTAAACCGTGCTAATATCGTCCCTTACAGCCCCTACAAACCCTTTAATCAAGATCAAGGTCCTTTTTATACAGCGTGACAATAGTTGATGGTACGCAAAACTCCGTGCAAAATATCATGCTGATTAGATGCACATATAAAGGTAAGATTTTTAAGAAACTGAAAAAAAATCTGTTAGTCTATGGGCTTTGGTTTAAAGATCAGGAATCGTTATCTGCTTGCACTTCAGTGGCAGAAGTGCATCCCCAAAAGAACTCCAGACGTGGAAAAAAGAAACGACAGTGATTTCCAACACTTTTATCATTTCTCGGCTTGTGCCGGAGACTTAAACAGGAAAGAAACTCTGGTTAAGAAAATATTACTTATTTTCCATTTTATTGTAAATGATTATTAGAGTGTTCGATTGTCCAACTCCAGAAGTTGCAAAAGGAAACCCCAATAAATATTTCAATAATCTCAAATGAATGAATGAATTTTCATACTAATTTCATTATATGTCAACTGTTTATTATCTTATAAATTTTAGGAAAGACCTTAAAGAAATTGTTGCTGTTAAAAATGAAAAGTTAAATTATGGCGTTCAAAGTAAATTTAAATGATTTTTTATTGCATTTATTCTTCGAAATAAATAGGTTCTTTGGTAAGTTAATTTTGATGTATTTTTATTGATTCAAGTTATGACAGGAGCAATCAAAAGTAAAGCATTGAAAGGGCTGTGATATTTTGGAACAGCTTCTAAAGCATCACACATTTGGGCGAAACAAATTATCACAGTAGAATTTAAAGTTGAAAAAATTGGATATTTTTTAAATTATCAAATTTTTAGAATTTGAAGTTTATTTATTTTATAGTATTTTCAGGAGTATAATCAAGTCTTCCTCTGCCCCTATTCAAGCTTTTCATATAGAAGAGGGATTTAAGCTATTTCTCAATGTTTGAGAATTAATACAACAATTTTATATTCTTAAGCAAAAGTTCCTAAATTTCATATTTTGTATCTGGATAAGGAAGATCTTTCAGTGGATATTAATTTTATAGCTCAAAGTTATTTACAAAAAAAGTACTGTCAATTTTGCACGACATTGCGCAAATATCTGTAAGACTCCCATTATTTTTTAAATACTCAACCTTCTTCAAAAAATAAAAAAAATTAGATATTTTGCTTAAGGGATACGAACATTTGAAGGTTATCAAAAATATTGCTGACGAAAAAGACACGAACATTCAATTACCTCTCTCTATCTCATAGAGAAAAAAAACACAGCCACAGATTAAATGTCAAAGATGATCCTCATTTTTCTAGCTCTGAAAAGTTTATATCAGGGCTATGGAAGCAGATGTTTCGTAGAGTTTTCCGTTCAGCTATAAATATCGTAACTGACATCTGCTTCATCGATTTCGAAAAGTACCTTTCCGACAGAAGCCAGGTTTGCATCCTAGAAATCTGATGCAATATTCCACCCCCCACCCCCCCCACAAAATTAGACTCCAGGTCGTGGGAGGAATATTTTTCGCCTGACTTCATTCATTCATGCCGACTGGATCCACGTGTCTGATGAGAATTAACACTTCATTTAAATGTTCACCTATTTAGAAATATGAGACGACGAAAATTCTTAATTTGATCGAATATTAATTTCGCTTTACTCGGTATTTAAAAAAAATAATAATAAAATTCATTTTTTAAAAAAGATTAGTTTTTAACTTGCCCCATAAATAATTTTGAATGTTCATCACCGTCTTAACACCAATTTTCATTAATTTCAAATTAAGAAGAGCTAATATGCTTTTGTGTTTGCTACTTTCTATTTGTATTTTTTTAAAAATATTTTTAGCGTGGAGCAAGTTCCAGGGAAGATGATCGATAAAATGTACAATGATTGATTATAACTTCATGGTTACATTTCAGATTTTCACTTTTCAAATAAAATTATTCTTATTACTTTATACATATAATATTAAGTATTTTTAAAACCTATCGACTGAAGGTATAATGAAAAAAATCTCTAAATTTTTTTTACACATAAATATTGTTTGATTTGGTAAATGTTGGTCTAATTTCCAATATTGTAGGTTTGTCAAAATTTTATGTAGATTAGATTATTCGACTAGGACCTAGAAACTGTAGATTTGAATCTAACGACCAGGATAATATAACTCTAATTTTTCAATAGACTGATTGTAATGAGATTTTGATTAAAAATAAAACTCAGTGTTTGAAAAAGACAATATTGATTAATAAAGACAGTATTATTAATGTATATAATATGCTATAAATTAATTTTCTAGGAGTAAATTTTAATATTTTTAGGAAAACAAGCAAATAAGAAATGAAAATTTGAAAACTACTCGAAGCAATGTCGTTTTTTTCATAAATTATACCATTCTGAAGATTAATTTCAGATGTGAGAAATATGCTTTAAATTTGTATTTTACAACTGAAAGTAATTGAATGTAGAAAAAAAGGTGAAAACATTTTCAACTTATCGGAAAATTTGAAAAAAGTATCTAAAACTGTAACGAAACACGAAGGCTTTGATGTTCCCGCTTTAGATCCAATCCATCGAAACTAACTCTCGGATCATTTCGGGATCGAAAATCGTGGCCGCGGTAGCCGAACGGTCATGATCATGAACTGGGATCGAGTGTTGATGCCGCTAAAATCCGGTCGTGTAGTAAAGCTGATGCATATATTAAATCTTGTAGAGGTCCAAGTCCTCCTATTGGCGTGGTGAGGAAGTTTGAAGAGGCAGATACCAGTTCAGGTGTACACTCCATACGGCAGCCCCATTTCAGAAAATAATATTTGAGAGATCCGTTTCTTCAGAGCTTCTTAATGGAAATTGTAAAATGTCCCTGCTATTACATTAGTTTCCCCCTTAAAATTGTACTATTATGCTAATTTCTCCCTTGGACACATTTTTCGATCAAGTGATTATTTCTCCTCGCAACGTCCATAGTTATTGTACGGCTTACAATAACAATATCATATCTCCTAAAGTGGCACTACTTCATGAAATTTTCCTTTAAAAAAAAGTTTTTTCGATCACGTGATTACGGATATGTTTTGTGAGGGACCAATAAAAATAAACTACAGAAGGAGACGCTTTGAGTTTTTTCCCGCAGTTTCCCCATAATTGTTTCGTCCTCAGACTACAATTCTGATTAAAAATATGCATTCATCTGATTTTACTGATCTGCACTTGACTGAACTCATGCGAGCAGTTCTGACAATTTATCAAACATACTATCGGCAGCTTAACTACTGCTTAGACAGACATCATTCGTAAAGCATTCAATAGCAAATTTAACTTTTAAATATTTTCTTTACAAAATTGTTTGATAGAATAAACACGCAATATTTTTTTTTTATATTTTTGAATGTCATTGTTAAGTTTCTTAACTAACAAGAAGTGAATAAAATAATTACTCTTGGTTACACGGATCAATTTAAGTTTACCAATAATGTAAAAAGAAATAAAATAATTTATCTACTACTTTAGACACTGATTAGTTCTAGCTTACCATATTTCACACATATATTTTATTTTCATAAGAGCCGCACCACTCGCCTGCGAGAGCTGCGTTATAGCTATCCTAAATATATAGCAATGTTGATTTACATAAATTACGGTTTATTCACAAGGTGAGTTTCACTGATCAAATAAGGTCATAACGTTGCTCAAAAGGTTAGTTTAAGAGCAAAGCTCGCGGGAATTCGTTACAAAGGGCAATTAGGTAATTAGAAAATTAAGCGAGCACTCAAAACACACAATATAAACGAACTTTTCTTATTTTCTAAAAATAAAACCAGCCATTATGGGAATATCAAAATAAGATATCATTTCAACAGAAACGAATGATATGTAAAATGAGAATATTGACAGCCCCCATAAGAAGAGTGACGTATTCAGGTAATAGAAAAGCAATTTCTATCTGTTGGATGTTCTTAAGGGAAAAGAGGTAGCGTCCGTCTAATTGCAATTTTTTTGTATAATGATTAATGGTTGAGAATATGAGCTTAACTATTAAATTTTCTCTCACAAATTTTAGTGACTAACAACGCCTTTGAACCATCGGGAACTATTTATCAACTAGGTATTATCCACATAAACAAAAATTTTGTTTCAGTATTGATAACTCGAAAAAAACTTTGAATTATTTTCTTGCTTTGCAATATTCTTTTTATTAAATATGAATTCAATTTAAGTATGTCTGAAGGGATTCTAACACATCGCCTAGTTTTCTGGTAAGCCATACGACATATGGGCTATCTGATTCGATTTACTGATTTAACAGCATATTTTTTATTTTTGTTTTCAGGTTAGTTTCATAGGGTAAGTAAGTGAATGTAATTGTTGTAACTGTAATTGAAAAAAAAATCATAAATGAATAGGATTTTTTATATATAACTATAAATTCAACTTCCATGTGCAACGATTATGTCGGAAGAAAAAACAACTTCTAGTTTGCAAAATATGTTTGAAAAGTTTCTCTTTCTTCAATAAAAACATCAATAATTCTTTAAAATATACATAGATTTACATAAACCTCTCAGAAACAAGATTTTCAAAATGTGCTGAACGTTGCTTTGAAATCAGACGTGTTTACAGATCATCTTCTTCCTGGAAGGTCTACTCCCGTCCTTCCCTTTATAGATGGCAAGTTCTTCTCAAAAGAGAAGAATCATGCCAAGGCGCCATGTAACCTATCACCAATAGTAGTTAGATATTGTTCTGAAAAAAGCTTGAAATTATTAGAATTATTGATTATAATAATATTTTTCTTCTCACAATTGTGAAATGAACAAAAATATGCGATAAAAAGTGACAATTTTGGAACTAAATTTGTGAAGAATTTGAAACACTTATGGGCTAGTTTCGCACAGTAATAGTTTATTCAAATTTGTTAGTTATTTTAAAAATATTTTGATATAAATTATTGCATTCATAACCATAAGATTTCACTCAATTTTTAGATTTTTTTTTCAAATATTGTATTCCACATATCCCTCACAGCTGATTCTTTTGTTTATTGTATTTGCAATTGTTTTGGAAATTCTATGCACGATTTGCAAAATTGGAAACGGGAATTAAATTCTTTTGAAATTTGTATTAATACATAAAACATATTTCACTTGACTGTTATTAACCCTACGTCATCAGACGAAATTGAAAGTTCGACTGCTGATTAAATAGGAAGAAAGATTGCTGATAATAATTTATTTAATAACCCCCTTTGTTTCATTATTTCTATAAAGAAAGAACAAGCCTCACTTACAAGAAAATTCTTTAAATTATTGAAAAAATTGGGAAAGTCAGCTGATTAAAATTGAAACTCTCGCATCAAAAATTTAAGCGAGCAAAGTATTATTCAACTACAGAAAATTTCCTCTCTCCCTGAGACCAGTTAATACAATGAATTTCAAGACTAACTTGAAATTAATTAAAAAAGGGTAACTGGTAAGAAAACTCTCAAATTTTTAAAATTGAAGTAGATTTTTTTAAAACTTATTTTAGTTTGGTACTTTTTTAAAACATTTTTTTAGTATGATTTATGGTTTAATAAGACTGCCTCTATTTTCAGTGACTCAGTACAATAAAATTCTACATATTCATAGTAACTAGGTTATTTTTATTATTTTATGCAAAAATTAAACAATTTTATTTTGTTCGTAAGGAATAAATATTGTTAACGATATGTGACTTTAATAGTATGCGAGTTAAAATAATCTAAAATCTAGGTTAAAAGCCTGTTACTAAGTTAAGGTCCACTAAAACGCTAAAGAGCCTTGATGTAAATGAATATGAAAAAGGGGTTGTAAACTATGAAGAACTAAGTGTTATTGAAAACGAATAAATAGTTTTTATTTATGGGGTATTTTATTTATCTATCTTTATTTCATTTTTTCCTTTGAGTAACTCTTTTTTTATGGTAAAATATAATAAAAATTCAAAAGGGGAAAAATGTATTATTAGTACTTAATTTTTATGTAAAAAAAATTCGATAAAAATATATTTGTGTGATGCAGGAAATGACTTATTGAAAATCTCTGATTGTTCAGAAATAAATTCTTAGAAAAATTCAATTGCATTTAGCATTCAGACATAGGCCAGTAATCTTCCAATAGGTATGAACAATAAACTTGAAATATCTTTTCCTTTCCTGAAATCTCCTCTTTCGCTCATATAGATGGAAAAGCGGCCGAAAATTTTCGAACAAAGACAAATGCTCGAATCGTTGTGACACTTCCACGGTCTAGGACCGCCAATTTCCGAGAATGGAAAAGGATTGCACCGAAAACTCATCGTCGTTTTCTACTACCTTTAAATCATGGAGAGATAGCAATCCAAGACATCGTACTCAATCAAAGTACATAGGATGCGCATCCTTTGTTTGCACATATAACGACGCAAAATTCTCAAGAATTGCCATTTTTAGCACTGAAAATGGGTTTTGTTCTAGAACATAGTTTTCACTATGTTTAGGATTCTAAATAAAATGATATTGGAGTTTATTATTTGCATATAAATACGTATGATGTACCTTCTATATTATCGTATTAAGCTACTTATTTAGTTAATAGTACGGGATTCTAAATTATTAAATAGCAAAAAAAGGTCCTATATTTTTGTCAAAATCACATAGATTTTATTGATGCCATACACGGTTTTAAAAATAAGCTGATTGTTAACAAGTAATATAATTTTTTTTTTAAAGTCAATCCCTACTTAAATCAACAAAGAAATTTTTTATTTTAGTTACTTTTTATTAAATAATTACAATTAATATAAATATGTATATACATATGACATAATCACAATATTAAGTGTCAAATTTTTTTCTCCCATATAAAACTAAAATTAATTAATTCATATGGTTAATTAAATGGTTGGAAAGTAGTTTAGCCCAACCACCCTTGGTGACAAGAATTATTTGATTATTAGAATTCTCTCTCTCTCTCTCTCTCTCTCTCTATATATATATATATATATCTTGTTCAAATTTTCAATCGTTAATAAAATACTTTTTATTCATCCACTCAAGTTCGAATACATTTTTCTTAAACTTGTATTGGATGACACTTGATGTTAATACAGTTTTTTCTAATATTAACTGAATTTAATTGATGAAAATGCAGTTTAGCCAAACTACTTGGCGATTTTTTTTTGGCTGAACGTTAAGTCCGCGAATCGGACCAGGGTAGCCACATTTGGCAAAATACCGCCAAATAATTCCTGTCACCAAGGGTGGTTGGGTTAAACTACATTCCAACCATTTAATTAACCATATGAATTAATTAATTTTAGTTTTATAAAGGAGAAAAAAATTTGACACTTGATTTTGTGATTCTGTCATATGTATATACATATTTATATTAATTGTAATTATTTAATAAAAAGTAACTAAAATAAAAATTTTCTTTGCTGACCTAAGTAGGGATTGAATTTTCAAAAAAATTATATTACTTGTTAACAATCAGCTTATTTTTAAAACTGTGTATGGCATCAATAAAATCTATGTGTTACAATTTTACTATTCTTAGAATCTCATGTCAATACTATATTAGTATTCTCTTCTGTATATATGTATATATTATTATATATATATATATATATATAGGAGAATTGAGCTAATAGTGGAGATTTAAAAGTCAGCTTATGTTTAACAGTCAAAAGCAGTGAAAAAATATTTGTCCATAAAAAGGTGTCTTTAAAGTAACTGTGCAAAAGGTTATCCTGGCGTGCAGAACACACACACACACACAAAGATAAGTACATATTTTTTCTCAAAAGACTGCACACATTACTCGTATACCGAAAAACACCTGAAACCTTCTTGTATTTTAAGTAAAAATGCTATCTAAGTATTAAAATGTAGTAAAAGATTAACTTGTGAAAGATCCGTACAAAAATTTTGCATTCGTTTGATTAAAATATAAGTACCTTGCGTTGCTTCTAGTGCGATGTTAATATAACCAATGAATCAATCAAAATATGTTAGTAAATGGCGAGATACCGAAACGGAAAACAATTTTACTTTGATTGATTGGGTTTTTTTTAAAATTCGTACTAGAAGCAACACGAAGGCTATTGGCGACAGACCTTATAATTTTGATCCTCGTTCAAATGACGAGGACGATATCTGAGCTGGCACTCCGTTGCCTAACTTCCACACCTCCCCACTGGAGGACTTTGATTTAACGTGCATTAGCCCCGACTATACTATGGGTCTTTAGTGGCATCAAGGCTCGAATCTTTGACTCAATGAAAACCACGAGTCAGTGACCATGACCACTAAGCTATCGCAGCCACAAAATTTTACTTTAGATTTTATGTTTAAGATTTTCTTATGCTAAATTCATTTTGTTTAAAATTCTTATAACCTTTCTTTTTCAAACTTTCCCACTTTTACCCACATATGCGAGAGCAACCACGTACTCTATCTATACTCATGTTTGTAAGAAACGCTGTAAAAAGAAGGCAGAATTAATAATGATTTACGCTTACTACTTTTTAAAATTGAAATATAAGTTTGAAATATAAATCTAAGAAAGATATTAAAGCCATCCCAAAGTTGTATATTGAAACAGGTGAAACACTTTTGAATATGAAAAATGTTTACCTATGTGGCCTCTGAAGTTCTTTTTCCTTCTGTGTTGAAATTTCATTCTGGTAAAGTTTTTGTTTTCAAGTCGAGAGAGAGAGAGAGAGAGAGAGAGAAAGAATATGCTTCATTTTAATAATGTACTCAAGTAATCACTATAACGCGATAAATATTTCGTTTATTTTTTAATTGAAGTTCTAAATTTTTGATTAAATCTTTTTTTCCCCCGAAGAGAAAAAAGGGATTTTCGCTTATATAAATATTAAAATAGCAAAATAATTTATTTTTTGATTTCTATAAAAAAAAAATAAGAAGAAAACTAACGGGGTCGGGAAATAAAGGGGGAGGAGAGACATGAAAAATATGGTGAAATTCAATGATGAGGTTCATCAAACATACGAACTGGAATTTTGTAATCAACAGAAACTACCATACTGAGACAAAATTCTTGTACTAACTTTATTACCTTTAAAAGCTTATTTAGAAACAAGTAACAAAAAAAAGTCGGAAAAGAGAGAGATGAAAAATTTATAACAAAATTCTGGATTAATAAAAATCATTATTGTTACGCTTTTATTTTGTAATGTTTAATGAAACTATGAAATTCGTAATACCTTTGTTTAATTTATGGAAGTTAAAGTCTTCAAAGTTGACCATCTCTCTGTGTTGTCTGTCTCAGCCTTCGTTTCTACATCCTTTGAGGCAGAAGTGATAATTACCAGCTAGTATCCAGACCGATACAGGATCCTCAATTAACTTTCCAAGCGAACTTGGAACTCTTTTATCGACCCAGAGATGGATCAGCAGTGCTAGCATGCAAGCATGGTAACCAGAGCTGTACCACAGCCACACATTTAGTTAAGAGAGTATAAAAAAGTTTTCAAAATTTTACAGTATCATAAATATGAAACACTGATTCAGAGAAAGACAAAACAAACGGAACGTTAAAATACCAGTATTGGAAATTAAATTACGGGTATTATCAAAATTAGTTACTTCTTCTCCAAGGAGAGACGCTCCAATGACCATTCATTTTTTTTTTTTAAAAAAAAAAATAGATAGGAAACTATCTCGTAAAAAACTAAATACTGTAAGAATTTGAGCAATTTATATGTGAGCTTTATGTGTATTCATTTCAATATACACGTTACTCTAGAAGGTGGCATCAAATTTGTCATACTAAAGTCAAGATTTTTAGTGCTTTCAAACCTACTACGAAGTGGTTATGCATAGGTTACGTGATAACTATTGGTTGAATTTAAAACCAATTTTAATAATTATATTTTAATTTTACAGCCTTCTTATAGCACTGGTTAAAAACCTTTTATCCATCACTTGTTCGGCCAATTTAAAGTTTGGAGATGACCACGGTAGCCGAGTGGTCATGGTCACGGTTCGAGTCTTGGTTTCAAACCCTGATGCCACTAAAGATCCGCTGTGTTGATACACGTTAAATTAGACGTGGTTCAAAGTCTTCCCGTTGTCATGATGTAGGAATTTGGAGAAGAGAGTGCCAGTACGGGTGACGTCTTAATCATTTGACCGAGGTTCAAAATAATGAGGTTCGCCGCCAATAAATCCCGTGTGGCTTCTCAAGGTGACGTGAAGAACAATCACAATTACAATCACATCTCTAATACCCTGCGATCATATAATTTAGAAAAACGGGATAAATATAATATTTAATATGCATTGATAAAATTATGTAAATGATTGCATATAAATAGGATTTATTTCGCCGATCAAAAGTGTAGCGCATGACTAATTACACATGAATTGGTGAAGTAGAAAAGAAAGAAAAAAGATTTTAGTTTCGATCCACTTCAAGATCGCAAGGATTAATAACAAATTTCATTTACTTTGCATCTTATGGTAAGTTTATTCTTGGAAAACGTTTCTAATGAGCATCTTCATATTTTCGAACCCTCTATTTTTTTCTGCACTATTTATAAGTTTGGCATTTTATTTTACTCTCTATTTTGGCCCTTACTCCATCAATTTCCAAATAAAAAAAAACCGGTATGTTTACTCATAATTTTCAGAGCTGTATTTATTTTAAATTTTAAGATGACATTGAAACCGTTCACCATTACAGTGATGAGACTGAGGGAGGAAAGATAAGTGGTAAGAGAAGAGTGTAGCAGTGACGAATTACACATTTTTAGAAACTTACTTTCCTTTACCACTTTTATGCATAAGGTTTTCTAATTAAGGTTTCTTAGATAACATACGAGATTTTGATCCTAAGTATAAACTGGTTAGCACTCGTTAGCTTTCTAATTTTACTACTACTAAAAAGATTGTGTGATGGGGTCTTGTATGGGGGTAGTACTTATGATCTTCAAATTCCTCACTTTTAGAAGTTTAGCACCGATAAAAAGTTGGACTAGTGAACAACGAGGTTTCATTGTTACAGCGTATTTAGCATATGGTCGAAGCATTACGTGAATTCTGCTTACATTTTCATCTTTCGCCTCATTCGCCTGCTCCAAGCAAGTAAACCATATCTATTTGGGCTACCAATAAAAATACAACGGACCAAACAAGAAAAAGAGGTAGTAAAGCAAGAATACCGAAAGTTTAGAGGATGTGCAAATAGCGATTACAAAAAACTTTCTGAGATCTGATATGATCCAAAGCTTTGCTCTTGCATTTTAGATTCGAATAGTATTTAGAGTTTCGCACAATAATTTAAGCCTACAACTAACTATAACAAAAAAAAAAAAAAAACGATTCACCAAGAAGCAGTTGTCTGATTGTAATGAAATTTTGTATGCAAAGACATTTGGACCGAACATGCAAGTGATTAAAATTTGGTGTTCAATGAATGAATACCGGGAACTACAGTTCATAGGAACTGCGCCCTCAGCAAGTGTATATAAGAATCGATTCTCGATGTGATGGTCAAATTTTCAACGACTGAAAAAATGCCTCGCTGCAGGATTCGAGCTCATTACGAGCAACTGACAGAGTTTGAAAGAGGTCGTATCATTGAAATGAAAGAGGCAGGTTGGGTAAATCAGAGAATCGCTCGTCATATGGGTCGAAGCGATGTGGCGATTAGAAGATGCTGGAAAGAATGGGAGGACAATGACAGATTTCAGCGTCATGAGGGTAGCGGTCGACCTAGGGCCACAACAGATCTGGAGGACAGAATGATTGTCAGATCAGCTGTCACAGCGCCTGATTCATCGTCATCAACCCTCAGACGTGCGACCCACACACGAGTGTCCACCAAGATCAATCACAGACGGCTGATAGAGCGAAATCTACGCTCGTACCGACCGCTACGCCACCTTCCACTTTCGTCTACACATTGTAGAGCCAGATTACGGTGGTGCTTGTCTCGATCAGGTTGGAATGATGCGACTGGAGACGTATATTGTTTAGCGACGAATCCCTCTTCCAACTGTGTCCTGACGAGCATCGAACATGTGTCTGGAGACCCACAGGGCAGCGTGCCGATCCTGCTTTCACTATTGCACGCCACACAGGCCCTCAACCAGGAGTTATGGTCTGGGATGCCCTTTCCCTTGATAGCCGAACCTCTTTGGTCGTCATTAGGGTCACACTTACTGCACTGCGGTACGCCGACGACATTCTGAGACTTGTTTTGCTACCCTACCTTGTTTTGCTACCTACTTTTGCAGTACCCTGGCCTTATTTTTCAGCAAGATAATGCCAGACCACATACGGCATGTGTTGCTATGAACTGTCTTACAGCTTGTCAAACAATTCCTTGGCCAGTCAGATATCTTTCCGATCGAGCATGTCTGAGAAATGATGCCACCTCGTGTGGCAGCTTGCATCCAGGCTAGAGGTGAGTCAACACCTTATTGAGATCGTTACTTTGTAATTATGTAACACTGAAATAAATCATTCAATTTTTCTGAAATTTTAATCATTTTTTATTCTGCACATTATTTTCTTATCTGCCAATTTTTGTCTCCGTTGGACAATTTCTTCTAGGTACATCGGGTTTTTTTTTGTTATAGAGTGTATATAAATTGCAAATACTCCATATTTTGGATTCCAGAGAAAATCCTATGAATGTTGGTTTTGACACGTTACCACTCTTTGAAGACAATAACTATCATTGAGTTCTTTCACTATTACCTCTTTTTTCTTGTTGTTGAATTCAATGTATTTACATTGCTATCTCAAACAGCAATAGTTTTAATGCTTGAAGCAGGAGCATGAATCAAAAGTTGAAAATGTAAACGGAATTCACATAATGGATGTACGTAACTTGCGCCATTTTCTTGATACTGTATAACAGCGAAACTGCATTGTTCATCGATCCAACCTTACAATAGTTACTAAACTTTCCAGAATGTGGAACATGAAGGCTATCCCTATTTACTTCTCTCTCCACACATACCCACACCCTGCACGCTTCTTGAAAACTTGAGGTTTGACTGCTCCATCCTGCACATAAAACTAGATGACGCAGTGCATTTTGTTTCTTAACCTAATTATATAAACCAAATCCCGGAAACGAACACGGGCTCTTTGGAAGAAGTAAAACTGATAGGAAAGGTGAAAATCATGCAAAATTGAGTGATAAAAAGAGAGTGTACTTCACAATAAGAAGCTTTTGAATAGAGCCATTTTTACGAAGTTAATTAATAGTTTTTTTAAGAACTTTATCTTCAAAAATATAGCTATTAAACACATTTAGTTTAAAAATTTAATTATTGAGAAAAAGAAAAACTCGTATGATTCCCTTTTATAGTAACACTACTTGAAAAACAAAGATTATTGATTTTAATGCAATATTTTTTGATCAATGAAATTCATCACCATTAATGATATTCATCCTTATCCAATTTTTAGACTTTCATTTGTATTTAGTACATGGAATGAAAAAAAAAATGAATTTCTTCTGTGTATGAATACTAAATAAATAAAGTATTATTGTTCAACGCATGTTAGATGAAAACAATTATTATATTAAACTAAAAACTATTTTTCAGTTTTTGGATAGCGAATTAAAAAAATGATGTCAGGGAAATTTGTAATTATTTATGGATTGTTAACCATGTTTATAGGACATGCTTATAAAAAAAAGAAATTGTTTTGCAAATAATTTAGATTTGTTCAAAAATAGAAACATAGTTCTTTCCTTTTTCAGTAATAATAGCTATGGCCGCACAAAAAAGGTTTTCTTCAAGGCTGGAAAAGAACGCATAATTTAACTGAGATTTCTTTCGCAATCAAACAAAACAAGTGCTTCAAAGAACTTTTTTTTTTCTTTCAATTTCGAAAATTGTTTTGGCTTTAGAATTAAAAAAGAACTTTTCGAATGAATTCAACGCAAATGCTTAATTATTTTCTACACTAAAATGTTTCTTGAAAGAAATTATTAGAAAAGCATTTAATGTCTTTGTTATTGAAAATTAATTTAAAATAATGTACAATTGGAATGTATTCTCCGATTTCTTCAAGTTTATTTTAATAATTTCTTCACGAAAAACTTACGAGACTCTTCAAAACATTAATATTTATGTATTAAATAAATATAATTTTAGAAATTTCTCTTTCGAAAAATCTATGTAGAAAAAATTGTTTTTGTTTAGTTCTAAGGAAACTAGTTTTTTGTAGAAAACCGCGTTCGAGGATAAACGATAAAATCCCAAAATCTCTCAATTTTAAATATGTTTAACTAGATATTTCATTATCACGTTTAAATTCTTAAGCATTTGTTAAAGTATTGCTGGTAGAAAAACATGTTTTTCCCTCCTGTTTCTGTTCTGGAACATTTAGATATGCAGAGATAGAGAATTGCATCTTTAAAATTTCTTTTTGAATATCGAAACTCTTCTGCAAAGTAAACATTTTAAATACTTGTGCAAGGAGCAAAAGTTTGAGTTTCATTACAATATTAGGAAAATAACAGTTTTTTTTAAAAAAAATGGAATTTAGAAGTGGAGAAAAATCCATCTATACATAAAGAACAAACAACCGTACTTTATGAAAATGATGTTTCAGAAGAAAATGCTCTTTTCAAAAAAAAAAATTTATTTTCCAATTTCTGTTCGGTAAAAGAAGGTGTTGTATATTTCCAAAAATATATTTAGTATACTGATAATATTTTTGTGAAACAGTTTTAGGAATATCCCTTGCTTAGGTTCCAGACAAACATTTATTCCAACAAATTAGGTTAATAAAATTTTAGTGCACTTTGTAATTTTAGTAATATAAATTATAATTAAATATTAAGAAAAGTAATTTTAATATTTGAAAGAAAAAAAACGAGTGTTTGTGATAGATAGAATTATAACCATGAGTGTTTGAACGCTCATACTTGTTTTCATTTACTTTTTTATGGTTTGTGATAGTTGATTCTCTACATATTAAAACTATTTAAATTGCCACTTTGAAAGAGTGTAATTAAAGTGGTCCAAAATGGTCCAAGCGATGATAATGATAAGGTTTAATCCAAAAGTTAAAAAGAGAATTCAAAACAATCAATCTTGCATGTATTCAAGTTAAATTTCCTTTTCTCCATTTTCAACTCTTGCAACATTTTTTTTGTATAATAATCGACGCCTTGTAAGAGAATTGCTTTTGTTTCTTTTGCAAAAGATGATGAAAATTTCATTAATATATGTTCATTTTGGAAAAAATTCTTCAATTTTTACTCCACTTTTTATTAATTACTCATCTGCTTTGAATCAGTATTTTTCTATGCTTATAGGAGACCAAATGGTGACGGCCCTACTCCTTATTAACCGAAATCAAGCGATGCCGATGACGCATGAGATAGCATCTGATACTTTTGACTTTCACACTGCGTCATGTAAGTATTTTGAGTCCAATTTCGATTAATTTTCAGTATCCTATATTATTACGCATGATGGTGTAATGAGAACTTAAAACTCACGGTATTATACTCGTTCCTTTACCAAAGTCAATACCTTACCTCAGTCCTCTGACTGCATGGTCAAGTTGTGAATATATATTTAATTGTCTGTATATATAACAATGGAATTGGGAATTGGATTTCTTGTTTTTCGGGTATTAAGATGTTTCTAAGTTTTTAATGTAAGTGCATATTCAAGTATCACATGTCACCAAACATTAAACAAATGTGTATTTGACACGCATTAAAAATCCTGAGGGAAAGAATGGATTTAATATTCAAAATTTCGAGGAAATGAAATACATAGAAGTAGATTAATTAATAAAGTATTTTAATAATAATGTAATGTTTTTTAATAATAATGTAATGTAAGTAATGATTTTTTCTTGTGATTGAAATAGAAATTGAAAAATCAGCACACTTATGGCTATAAACTGAAGGAGGATTTCTAATTTGATTATATCAATTATAAGATTTGTACATACGCTTACATGAACTTTAACGAATTTCAGAAAATTATTTATGAAAGGGTGGACATAACAAGATCTTTGATGAAAGTATTACATAATCAACAAAGATCGCGTCGCTCTATTTTTATTGCGTTCATTTCAAACTGTCTCACTCTGGTTTTGATATAAACCATACTAGTATAGTCATAGAAAAGCGTCACGGAGTGTATGCGTAAACGCAATTGATAAATTAAAAATTACTGCTCAAACTTAATAAAAATTTGCTTTTCTTATTTAATATCTTCAGTTTTTATAAGTTCTTGATGGTCGAATGGCGTGATTTGGTATTTCAAAATCGCTGAATTGTATTGAAATAATTACGATGAGCACTTTCCCGTAGATTGTCTTATAGCATACTTGTGGCCGTAAAAAAAGGAAAATAGAGATGGTTAACAAATTCATTTCCTATTTAGTGCGGCTCTTATTACAAATAATTACAATTACTTTTGTGTTAGTTACAAGGAAGTCAAATGTAACCTTTTCTAAAGTTCCAGGCAATTTGCCTCTGGTAATCGAAACAAACAGAACGTTAAATGTCACTCCAGTATTAAAAAGGATTTTAATAATCTGGAATTTATCATATTATGAAATATATACTGGCATTTTATAATCACGAGAAATTTGAATTTTATTGAAAGATATTTAGTTTCAACTTTTTTTTTTCAAAAACAGTACTTCTTTAAACTCTTTAGGACGATTTTCTTATTTTTTTTGTTTTATTATGATTTATTTATTTTATACTGACAGATATTCAAAATACAGGAAGCAAAATCATCACGTCCATATTTATGGCCTCTGAGATTTAATAGTAATTTATTAGTGAAATGAATTCATACATTCCGTGCTCATCAGATGTTCCCAGAATTTATATGGACCAGTTTATAAGAAGTTAGGAGGGGGGTGCCCGCTCAGGTGTCGCCCTCGTCACTTGACCGTGGTTCAAAATTTCGAGGTCCATCGCCAATAGCCCTCGTGTTGCTTCTAGCGCGACGTTAATAAAAAAAACTAAACTAAACAGCTAAACCGAAAGATTTGTATTTTTCTCGTAAAGAGTTTCTGTAATGAATATCTTAAAAATTTTTTGTTTCTTTTTATTAATGAAAGGAATTATAATTATAAAACAAAGCTTTCACATATGTAACCAACAGAGTCAAGAGTTTAAACTTTAGACTGTAAAAAGTATTTTCGTAATTTAATACACGAGATTTGATTTATTTGAAAATTCATCCATTTATTAAAAACAGAACTAAAGGGCAAAGTGAATACACATTCTCATCTTTAAGCAGGTTTGTGTATTGGACAACAATTCATTAAAGTATCCATTTGTATTGGTAAGCAAAAAGTTTATAGCCATCATACAATTTAAATATATTCTCTTTAGATATTATTTAAGTCATTTCTAATAAATATGGAGGTTCTTTTTCAAGCTACTGAAGATAATTATTTCTGTTTCTGTTTATTTTTGTTTTTTCCTTTTCCTTTCATGGCTATTCTTCCATTTCAAATAATTTTTACAATGCCTCAGTGAATCCCTCCGAATTTGTTACAGTTTTTTTTTCTCTGCTGTGTGCTTTTTTCTCTTCATTGGCCATTAACCACTCCTTTCTGTTCCAATTCTAATTTAAATTTATATAATTTTGAATTTAAAGGACTGGATATAAAGTTTTATGGATCAAAAAAAGGTCTTAATATCAATACAAATTGGTATAACGTTCACTTGTTTTTAACACTGTGTCTTCTTTTAAATTTAGAAAAGCTAAAAATATACACAATATTTATCTTTAGCATACACCTTTAATAACAAAAATAAAAAAAAAAGACTCATCCAGAAGGAGTTTTCCGATTATAATAATAATTCCGTAAACCAAAATCAAAAGGCCGTAATCAAAAGGCATTCCAAATGCCTTTTGATCCCATATAGAAATTTCATTTTAATGACTTATAAGTAAATAGGAGAAACTCAAGTGCACCACAATTGAACATGTAATGTGTGTAGAATTGAATGATTAGTATGTAAAAGAGCTGAAAATCCTCCCGTTGGTGGGTTGTGGAAGTTTGAAGAAGGAGTGGCAAGCGCAGGTATTGTTGTCCTCACTACTTGACCTAGGTTCAGAATGATGGGGTGCATCACCAATAGTCATATGTAATTTCATCTGTATGTTCTTCAAATCGTGTCTTCACCGGTCTTGCAGTATTAAAAAAAAGGTGTTATCAATTCAGCTTCTAAAGAAGGAATCAATATTTTCACCATAGAATTCACCTGATTGGCATCCCGTAGTTTCTTGTCCATCTAAGGAGATGACACGATTTGCTGTAAGCGAACGAAATTCCCAGATATGTCAATCACGATACAGCCAGGAGCTCGCAGTTGGAGGAAAGACATTCGGATTGCATGTTTGAAAATGCGTGCCCCAGGTGTGTATACACCCTGCTATGGGAGCAATGAGAATGGCTATTCAGAGGAGCACATAACTTCCTCCAATGCATCGTTTGAACAGTCTTTATGGTCGGAATATCACTTGTGACGATGTTGAGAATTCACGTAAGTCAGAAGTGCCTTTGAAATCACTCTTCTGATATACATGTGTTGTTTGTGCAGTTCTCTTTTAACGGTAATCATTAATACGAGAACCTATAGATACTGTTTGAGTTCTGTGGTCATTTTGGCAACAATCGTCTTTTGTTTTTTGGTATCATCATTCGATTCAGGATTTGACGGTCTCATTGGTCCAACTTTTTAGAACTATGCTAGTCATAGACTATTTTGACTTGTATGAGGTTGTGACTTTCTATACCATAGCTCACAGACACCTACAGTGTTAAAGGTTGCAGATCTCCGATAATTTACCCTCTCTAAAGTCGGAGAAAACCGACATTCTACACCATAAAGTAAAGCGTCACTTCCACATCTTAACAACACGTAACTATTAATATAAAAATGTATGCACTATCTGTTCAATGAAAGTTTTGGTAGAATTTGTGCGCCCCTGCGTTTTAAAAGCAATGTTCAGTAGAACAATTGCTCCAACATTGGAATTATTCAGACAAGTGCCGTGTAGAACAAGTCACACTAAAGACTATCACCTCGCATGCGCAGATTAAACGATTTTTGTTTCTTTTTTGTATAAAAATGTAAGGACTTGTTAGTAAATGACCTGAATGAAAGTTAGCATTTTAGTTTTGTAAATAATATAACCACGAACAGACATAATAAACACTGCAAATATTGATTGTTGCTTGCGTTATTTTGATAACCACCCAATTGCTTGTGTTAATGTGAACTAAAACTCGCAATTCACACTTATCCACAAATAAGAAAATTTCACTTACTTGTCAGACAGGCATCTTTCTTCTTTAGACTCTTGATTAAATCATATTAAAACTTGTTTCATGGAACAGACTTGTTCGACATCACCAAAATATTTATTTTTACGATGTCACACAAACAAATATGAAAGAGTAAAATAAACGAATTTTCACTAATTTATATTTATTAACATTCTACTTTTATCATCCTCTGAGCAAGCCAGAAGTCTATCAGAGCTTTGGTCTAGGCAGAGTCTTACATGGCGCATAGCACCTTTAATTCTCTCTTGTTTCAACAGCACATGTCGCTGATTTTGGAGAATTTTGCTATCTTAATTCCCTCCCCCCCTTATATATATTCTGTTATTTAACCTAAAAATACACTCAGAAACATTGAAAATAGGGAGCCAAGAGAGAAGCGAGCTAAAATCGCGAAACCTTGCAAAAAAGTTGAATGATGTCCGATATAAAAATGATCCAGGTATGGTGCCAATGCGCATGACCACACACTTTGCAGCGACTCTTCAATGAGGAAATGGATCCATATGTAAACCAGCGCACAGTCAAAGATTGATAAACGTAACGATCGCGTTCCGACTCTAAGAGGACTTTAGCAAGCGAAGAATGCTAAGTAGATGCGTGAGAAGACATTTCGCACAGTTAAGCGAGTTTGAGAGGGGCCTGGTCATTGGTATGAAAACCGCAGGTTGGTTAACGAGTCATGCTTCTCACCAAGTCGATCGTTCGGAGTATACCGTTAGAATAGAGTGAGAGCAGAGATCCCGAAATAATACCTGCGTGCGGAGATTCGGGTCTGGAGTGGCCAGGAAGAAGAGGCGAGATGATCGAAGGATCGCTTGGGAAGCACTAGATGGACTTGTTCCACACTGCAATCAAATGTAAGGCTGCCAGTTGTTCCACAAACCATTTCCAAAAGCTTTGTGGAAGCGAATCTGCAATGCAACCTTTTCGTGTACTTCCTTTAACTACGAAACATCGGCGACTCCGTCTACAGTGGTGCCAAGTCAGAGCGACGTGGAATGCTACAGATTGGCAAAACATGGTATTCAGTGATGAATACCGATTCGTTTTGAGGACAGATGATAACCGCGTAAGGGTATGGAGGCGCTTTGGTGAATGGTACAATTCCACCCACGCTGTTGCGCGACACACTGCCCGTACTGCAGGCATAGTGGATCATAGTCTATGATAGCCGACCCACTCTAATAATGGTACGAGAAACCTTAACAGGCTAGCATTATATTGATCACATTCTCCGACCCCAAGTGGGACCTTTCCTAAATGGTCTTCCTGAGGCAATTTTTCAGCAAGACAATGTTCATCCGCATACAGCTCGAGCAGCTCAAGACTTTCTAAATCATTTTCATACTCTCGCGTGCCTGCCATATAGAGTATTTGTGGGACCAGATGAAAGGCAAGATGCTGCCGTGTCATTCAGTATGTGATTAGGAGGTGGCTGTTCAAGATTTGAGGATCCATCTGTCTCTAAATAACATCCATCGTTTAATCCTCTCAATGCCGAACTGTGTTGCAACATGTATTGCAGCTAGAGGCGGTTATTATAGTTATACTGTATTTCTCTAATCGTACCTACTGTATTTATTTTATTGTCTCGATTTTGGGATAAAATGAGTCTCTCATCTACAGCGTTATGTGAATAAAATTTCGCTTCACTCCGAAGCTCCTTCTTAGTTATTTTTGATATTCCTGAATGTAATCAAAAACTCTTAAAATAATCAAAAAGGAAAAACTTATAGCGATGATTTTTTCGTTTTATAAGCAATAATTAAAGAAAAGTTCCCCAGATATGCATTTATATAACATTGAATATACAAAAAGAGGTAAACAAATAAAAATTTCTTGCAAATATCTTATCTCTTTTTAAATTAACATAAATGTTTATAAATCAAATTGTAAAAGTTTTTTTGGATGAATTTTTAAACTTACTCATACTTTAGAAATGTTTAATTGAAGCAATAAAAACTTTATTTCCTTTCAAAAAGGGGAAATTTCTATTAAAGCGAATATAATGCGTGATTTTACCATTTATATAAATATATATGTATGCTCTTAAAACTAGTGTAGCTTTTTCTTTTGTTATGAAAGTTATTTTACGTATAATTATGAAAGATAATATCTCTAAGAAAGCAAAACATTTTAAATTAAACGGAATGGGATCATTTTTTCATTCAACTTTTCTTCGACAAATAGTATTTCAATTTGTATAATAACGTCATTAAAAAACTTAATGGGTTTCGAATTTATTATTGATAATTATTAAGAAAACAGAATTTCTTCAATTTTTAAGAGAACGTAAAATGTATTTAATTTATTCATGAACAAATTGTCTAAAGTTACTCTTGGGGATCAACAAATGGAAAAAAGGAAATTCTCGACAAATTTTAAAAGTTACGTTTTAGAAACAACTACTCTTTCCATTAGTATTAGTAGAATTTTTGATAATCAATTTAACAGTAACTTGAAGATAAAATGATTTTATTTTTAAATCTGCATTTCCTAGAATGAAGGAAACAAATTTCAAGTTTTCCGGAGAAATTCTGTGAAATATAAGCAGGAAAGCAGGAAATAGAAACTCTGTACGCACTACCTTAACCAGCTTATGTTGCACTTTCCTTTCAGCATTTTTTCTCAGCATCTTGGTAAAATAAGAAGAATATTTTCTAAAGTATTATTTGAGCCTCTTCTGGTCGTAATGCGATTTCACAAGAAGTACTGCTGTAAAAATGTGAATACTTTATTTCTGAAATCTATTCTTAAATTTAGGAAACTTCCTCAGAAGAGGAAGTTTGCTCCGAGGAATGCTTTTTTTGCTAATCTCACCAGAAAGTAAATATCATCTTAGAACAAACCTTTTTCCTCTTATTTAAGATAAATAATAGCCTTCGGGTACACAGAATAAGATCAAATGGTATTTTTTTTTATTTTAAATTTTTTTTTCATTGTGATGAAATCAAAATCCTTCATATAAATTTTTAAGATGAAAAAGTATATCTAAATGCGAGTGAATTCGATACAACTTGTGCTGCACTACAATAACGTAAATCGGAATTAGATTACGCTTTCATAAACCTATGAAACATTCGTTATTTAATTTTACTTGAAAAAACTGTAGTAATTGTATTCGACAAATTTTTCCTCAAATAATAGCACAATTAATTATTCCTATTAAGTTTGAATTTGCATTGAAATTTGAATTTTTCGTCACATATTAGCATCATCTATCTAAATAACTCAAAATTGTCATATATGTATTTATATATATAACTAGACTTGGGCGAAATTTAGAAATAGTTATTTATATTTTTTATTAAGTGCCGTTATATATATATATATTACGACACTTAATAAAAAATATAAATAACTATTTCTAAACTTCGCCCAAGTCTAGTTATATGTTATAATTAAATATTGCATAATGTTTACATTATACTGTACCTATGCAAAAATTAATTATTAATAATATTAATATTGAAACTAAATTAACAGGATTTATTAACGCAAACAAGTAAACTACAAAATATAAGCAAACAATTTATTACTAGATATTAATTATTAAAATGAATACATTTTTAACTATTAATTGTATTCTTAAGATAAATTATTATCCTTGATATTGTTTTTTACTGCGCATAAAATTAATATCTGTTTACATATCTGACAGTCTAGTTCCAACAGGCGAGATAATTGGAAAGCCCTACTATACAGGATGCGTATAAAGAGTTTTTTAAAAACATGTATAAATCTTTTCCTTCAGAAATTATTAACACCTCTAAGATTAAATCCATCTGTAGAATAAAAATTTTATATGCAATTAAAATAATTAAATGCATTTCAAAGTTTGAAGGAAAATAATCTTTTTATTCGCAAAAATAAAAATTACACTCTCGATTCCTTTTGTAATTTTCCTCTATAGTTTCTGGAATATTATTGTAGATTATTTACACATGATCTCTGAAAGAAAAATGTATAATAACCACTCTACTATTATTCTATACGATAATTTAAATACTTTAGTCAAATAGAGCAATTGTTTGATTACTTTTGGGGGATATTCTATGGTTGTAGAAAGAAAAAAAAGTTTTGTCTGAGATACCAAATCTGTTTTACCTGTGAAAATTCTTCAGTCTTGATAATTAAATTTATTCTGATTTGAAAATGTGATCATTCAGAGTAATAATAGTTGATTAATCTACAAAAACATTATTGATATATATATATTTTTTTGTCTTTGAAAGAATTTTTTTCTACCCTAATCATGAAAAGAAGAAAATAATTATTAGGAGTTCTTTCCTTTTAAAACAAAAATAGAAATCCTGCATTAAAAAACTATTATTACTTTATTTTATAAAAAAGTATTTAAAAACTCTAATTTTTAAAGTAATTTTTTACGCGTGAATTATTATTAATGAAATTAGTTTGTAATAATTAACGTTTGAAACATTTCCTTACCTTAAAACAAAAAATCTATTTACATATTCAAAATGAGAAGTATTTTTCAGCTAATATCACTTTAATTTTTAAAATTAAATAAATAAAATTTGTCCTGCACCATCAAACGTGAAACATGTCACGTGTTTCCAGGTGTCCTGAGCGTGTGTTCACCGGACCAAATAATCCGTAGAAGAACCAAAAAGTTTTTGGGAAGAATTTTTCTTCCGCACTCAGACGAATTCTATCGATTTGAAGTATTAGAAATGCGCCTCTGAGCTTTTTGTGTTATTTTGTTTCTAATACTAATTTACATAGTTGAGATATCTTATTGATTTTTTTTCAAAACAAATGTACCAATCCTTTAATATTTTTTTTTATTTTAATAGAACATTTGCTACTATAAATATAATAGTTTATTTACTCACCGTATTTAAGTCAACAAATAATAAAACGCAAAATATCTAGGTGTTTAAATAAAACTTTATGAAACATACCTCAAAGTAGTAGTTTTATAAAATTTATAAATAAGTTAAGCTAAAAACCAAGATTTCAGAAAATTTTCTAAAATGACAATTTCTGGTTAAGATAATCTAGATATTACCTTCTTAAAACACATGTTGTAGTTATTATTACTTTGTAATTATAATTGTAATTTCTGATAAGTTTTCAATTCTAGATTTTATTCAAAACAATATATGCCTTTTGTTGATATTGAAAATTTCAAGCCTCTGACAAATGCCTTACTTTTCAACAAATTACAATCGTTTTCATCATATATATATATATATATATATATATATATATATACAGGGGTTGGACAAAAATATGGAAACACCTTTTAAAAAACATGTTTCTTTGCTTAATATGGTGTAGGAAACCCGTTGGCATCCAAAACAGCTTGCAGACTTCTCGGAATGGATAAATACAGTTCCTGTATGTGTGCCAAGGGAATATTATAAAATTCTTCCTGCAAAACGGTGGCAAGTTCAGATAACGATGTTGGCGGTGGATAACGAGAACGCCCTTTCCGTTCCGATGTAGACCACAAAGGTTCGATAATATTCAGGTCTGGTGACTGTGGTGGCCAGGGGAGATGGGACAAATCCTCCTCGTGCTCAGAAAACCAGTCCTGGACAATGTGAGCTGTGTGAACAGGGGCTTTGTCGTCTTGGAAGACACCATCACCATCGGGGAACAAAGTTTGTACCATGGGATGAACTTGATCTGCCAAAATGTTCACATAAGTCTTGGCAGTCATGTGCCCTGACACAGTTATCATGGGGCCAGCAGAGAACCACGATATGGCTGCCCAAACCATAACAGAACCCCCGCCATGTTTCACTCTTGGCAACAAGCAGTCTGTATTATAGGCTTGAGATGGCGTTCTCCAGACGTAAACTCGGCCAGAAGTGGGAAACAATGTGAAAGAAGACTCGTCAGACCATATTACACGCTTCCACTGCCCTATAGTCCAGGCTTTATGACTTAACACCACCTTTTTCTGTTACGGGCACTAGCATCACTGATGAGTGGCTTCTCAATTGCAGCACGGCCAGAAATTCCCTGTTTATGAAGCTCCCTTCTAATTGTTTTGGTACTCACAGGGTTCTGTAACACAACATTCATTTCAGCAGTAACTTTTGCAGCTGTGGTCTTCTTATTTTTCGTCACAATTGCCCTTAATGATCGTCTATCACGATCACTCAGCACACAGTTTCGTCCGCGCTGTGATTTAGCAGATGATGTTTTTCCGCTTTTCAAATATGCGGAATAAATCTTCGATACAGTACCTCTTGAAACACTAAACACCTCGGCTACCTTGCTTACGGAAGCACCTACCATACGT
>BMAW01079675.1:194655-271410 GCA_019974015.1 Nephila pilipes | reverse complement strand
GTATATATATATATATATATATATATATATATATATATATATGATCTATTTTTTATATTTATTTCGTGTAAGACATTGTAAATGTTCTAGGTTAGGTAGATAAAAATTTTGTAAAACTAAACTTAACATTTCGTAGGATTTTATTCATATGTTTTCATTTTTTCGTTCAACATGTAAATGACCGTGTTTCGGATAATCGTTTGTGTATGAAATGATTTGCAATAAGATTTATTTTCTTGAATAATAGCCTTACAGAAAGCTATATTAAAAAACTTAATGTAAGAAAATTATATATATTAAATGTGAAAACCTAGGATCTAAGTATCAAATTTTCATAAATTACAGGATGTGTCCCACTTTCGTTGGAATTTAAATTCGCAGCTAGAGACATTCGAATCGAACAGCAAGTTTGAATTCTGATTCCTTTAAAAACAGTTTGAAGAATGATGCGCCTGGATGTACTTTAAAATCGTTTACCCCTCGCTTATATTGGTTTAAGGCACATAACTGAAGAACTTTGAAGAACCATTTGTGGTGTCCTCCACATAAATAGTCAGAATTACGAGTTTCGTCCTATGTGTTACTCAAAAGCTTCTTTAATTCAAATCACATCAAATGTATAGATTGTTGGAAATAAATTATTCGGATACCGCCAGGAGGCGCTTTGTCTCGTGCTAGTGAGAGCGCACGGGTTCATGGGTAACATTTCAGAGTACATTTGGATTTTGACCGCGAAAGGCGGGTTAAGTTAAAATATGGGCTGTTTGGAAGCCTTTTTTAATTTGTAAATAGTATAATTATTTGTTTATGTGTGATTGGTGCGTAGAAACTGTAAATAAATGTGTGTTTAAAATAATTGCTCTCCCTATTTTGGCTCGGTGCATAATTGTTCTCCAATATAGATTACACGATTGGTATATCTGAATTTTATATGGAAGCTAAATTAAGACTAATATAAATATTTGTTTATTTTTTCTGATCTTAAAAATTCTTGTATTCTAAGTTGCATCTCTTTTAAACGCCTGTATGTTTTACTAAAAAGATAATTTTATTTTAGAAATGATTACATAACGTTAAGATTAAAGTTAATCCCGGTCAATGTTTGCCTTAAAAGTGGCAAAATGTGATAGATAAAATGCCTCGGATGTCAGGGAAAAATTCTTTATAAATTCAGAAATTAGCAATAGTAAATATTCTGTAATACAAAATCGGTAATTTATGATTTTCAGAATATTACTACGTGTTTGAACGAAAATTTGCAACTGAATTTTTTAAGGAGTTGGCCACATATGTAATTTCCAACCATGGTCAAGTAACAAGAGAGGGACCTCAGGCGGTTCTTTGCTCCCCTTACTTCCCCACCTCTCTTTAGGAGAATTTCTGTAGCTGGAAACCTCTAATTGTTAGAATGAGAGTTCATTTTCTGAAATTTATGTACATGGATAGGAACTGAAAAAACCCCCTGATTTTTAAGCTTTTTAATCAGCTTTTCTGAAGAGATGAGAGATGATTTACTAAACTATAAAAGACACTGAGTTGAGGCTGAGTTATTATTCATAATCTTTACGTCAATATATTTCTGTCAGAAAAAAGTGTTTTTGCTGGCTTCATTTGATTTTCTTCTAGAGGAGTTGATATTATACGACTGAAGCAATATTATACGTCACTGTCATTTAAATTACATTAGAAACTTCTATTTGATTTTTCGATTTGTAGACAGTGTATTTATTTTTAATACAATGGAATGAAATACACGGTGATGGATGGAATCATTTGGTTGATTTCTATAAGAATTCCCAATTCAGTAAAGATAGAATAGAAAAAAAGAGATTCCATTCAAATGTAATGGGAAAATCTGTTACATTTTTGAACATCTATTACTGATTAATTTATATACTTGAGTGTATATTATTACAAAGCAATTCTGGTATTTTGAAATATTATATAATTATATATTTGCTAAAGCAAGTGTTTTTAAAGTTTGTTAAGTTTAAATGAAAAGTAACAATTATCATACAATAGCATAAGTTTAACAAATATGTATTTTGTATAAAACATTGCAATATTTTTAAAATAACACTTACTGTTACAAAGATTTTAATTTAACTTTTTTCTATTAATAACTAATGTAACATTAACTAAAAAAATCTTTTCACATAAAAATCAAAATCCTAAATGAATTAAGTGTGAGCATAATAACCTGTATATTAAATCTTCGATACATTTGCAAGTTTCAATTAGTAAACACAAAAAGGCTGATGAAAATGGTGGAGAAAGTACAAACTCAACAGCAGATGTAACCACTTTTAAAGGAAAATTGTAATGAAAAATATTATTTCGCGAATAATTTAGAAACGGAAAAAAAAAACACGTAATGCTTTCTTCTTCAGTAATAATAAGAGGAGTTCAGAAAAATCATTTAGAAGATTAGAAAAAGAATGCATAATTTGCGAGATTTTTTTTTCATCAGACAAAACAAGGACAGTGCAAAAAATTAACTTTTTTTTTTCTTTCCGAAAATTGTTTGCATTTAGGATTCAAGAAAAGATTTGAAAAGAAATAAACTTGCTTGTTTAATTATTTCGAACACAAAAATGTAACTGAAAAGAAGTGAAATGGAAAAAAAAACTCTTAATGTCTTTATTAAAAATTAAATTAGGGTTAGGTACGATTGAGAGAGAAATATTTATTTCGTTGTTTGGGAATATTCTTAGATATTATAAATAAATAATTTCTGAAATTCTTTAAAGAAAACAGTAAAAAGGACGCTGGAGATAAATGAAATTTTCGAAACTGGATTTTGGAGTAAAAGTACTTATTGGTTTATTCTTGGATAAGTAGCTTATCTACTTTTTTCCCAGGAAATTTATTTCAATCTTTTTTACTAAATTATTGTTAGAATAATTCTAGTGATAAAACAGGAATAATATGTAATCCTGAAAATTCTTTAATCACAATCATGAAAAACGCTTTAAATATTTTAATCCTAGCAAAACATTGAGTTTGTTTTCGGATATTTATTATTTTGGAATTTTAGGAATTCAATGCAGAAATAAGTCCTTTTAGTTCAATCTTTAAGTAAATTACGAAATTAAATCTTAAAATCAATTATAAATGTATAAAAATTATGCCGTAAAATGCTAATAAAGTGTACGAAAATCAAATACGAAGCCCGTTTAGAAAGCGTTTTTTTTTTTTTTTTTCGCTACGTTTTTATTCAAGAAAACTTTCAATTTTAATATATAGTAATATATCGTTACTCAAAATGAAAAAGCCATGTAATTTAAAAGGTATAAAATCTGATGAATATAAATGAGGATCTTGAAAAGAGATATTTAACCAGAATGAATTATAGTTATCTTTTAATAATATTTACAAATAAAATTTTCTAAAATGTAAAGGAAGGGAAAATTAACAATTTTTTTTTTCGCCCAAACATGAAAAGAAAAATTCAAGCCTTTAAAGATAAAAAATATTTTTTATGAAAACAGAAGCACTTAAATTAAATTTTCTGTAACAACTACGCTTGTATAACATTCATTTTTGAAACATAATGGATGACATCTAATTTTTGGTACCTATTTAACTCCGCAAAGGCTGGAAGGAACTGATATTTCACTGATTAATGTTTGAAAGTTATTTGAAACTGTACTGCTTATTGATACATCGTATTTCATAAAACTACGAGAATCGTCCAACAAGTTCTTAGAAATCCCAAAAGATGACGTTTTTTTTTTTTTTTTTTTTTTTTTGGAAATGATTCCCCACAAGCAACCCATTGTTTTGAGTTTTGCTTGGTTTCTGGCGTATAACGACGAATCTCTTTCTCATTGAGGATGACAACTCGACGTGGAAGCAATCCAATTTTGGTATGGCAACTTACTAAATCAAAACTAACTTAGGAATTTAAGACAAATCTGATTTGGCTCCGTTTAACATATGGCAGCACTCAATGGTAAAAACAATTTAACTTAACTTAATGATGCCATCTGTCTTCAAATACGAGTACTTTTTGATACACCCACGTGTTTTTACTTTTTTTTTTTTTTTTTTTTGTTCTCTAAAAAGATAATTCTTCAATAACACATTAAATCAATTTTGAAAAATTTTTACAGTTAAAAGGAATAAATCTTTGATGAAGAGAAATTCCTAAATTATTAGCAGTTGACTTTTATCTGCATTTAATAGATATGTACGATCTCTAACTTTCAATACATATGTTAAAAAGAATTTTAAAAAATTTAAAGAAACCTTTTTATCTGTAACTCATACAAAATAAGAATAAAACATTGTTATGTGTTTTGACAGATATAATATAGTTGCTGATATTTATTCTTAACGTAAAATTTATTCTACCATTTGACGTCCTTTTTGTCCCTTATAATTCTGACTATATTTTGCAGATCATTTTGGCTTGAAAAAAGGGTTTTTCTTCAAAATGTCTCTTATTCTTACTTTATTTAATTGTTTTGTTTATTCAAATGCAAACAAACCAAACTGTGATCATGGGTATCTTTTTGACTTTCACTTTTGGATATTTCAATTTAGACGTAGGGGAGTTATTTTTATAAACGAAGCTACCCCGAGAGATGTGTGTTGTATTGAAGTAAAACTTATTAATTTATTATCTTATGATGACTCATGATTAATATTTAAATAAAATATTCTCAAAATTGTTCATTATTTCATATAAAAACATTCTTACTGTGTAAAAAATGTTTTTATCACGTAGAAATATATTAATTCTAAAAAAATGAGTTTGAATCAAGTTTGATGTAGTAGTGATACTTATCAACAAAATTAATTTGTTTGTTTTTGAATTACCATTGATTTTTTTCATGACGTAAGAGGAGCTTAAAATTTCCATTTACCCATCGTTTTTAAATTCCTAACTGTATAATTAATTCAAAAGCAATTTTAAATATCTTTCTTAAATTCAGTCTGTTGTATTTATTTGTCAGTAATAAAGTAGCGAAGCGAATTAAGAATGGGGATCTGTTTACTTTTCCTTTTTCCATTTTCCAAATTATTTTTAAGTGTTAGTAATTTGTTTGAGAGTGTGTAGTTCTCAAATCTTTGAAAAATATTTCAAAATGCTTTACAAAATGAGAAATAATTCCAATCAAACAAATTATCTCAATAGGGATTTAAAAAGCAGTGGAAGAAAGAGAAATACATTGCAGAGTCAGTTTTTAATGAATTAAGAATTAAATACATATATGTATCATTTTTATATACTTTTTCAATCATTGGTGAAACTCAGAGTAATATAATTTAAATTTCACGTATATGAGGACTCGAACGAAAAAATGAAAATAAATAAATAAATAAAATAAATATTTGTATATTTGTAGAACACTTCAACATTTCAATCGTACCATGCCTTGACTGGTATGATGAATTAAAGAACTTTAAATTTTTATATTATACTATCGGGACTTGCGCATTTAAGATCTATTATACAAGAAACCCCATTTCGTTTCATCACTTGACAAAATGAAAAACTATTGTTTCGTTCGATATTAGAACGAAGTGTTTTTAATATTTATTTTCTAAAATCGCATATTTTTCTTTATCAAGTAATATATTTTTAAGTTTGGCATCTTATATTGAAATATCTTACGAATTATATATTTTAAATAAAATTAAGTATAACTGCTTTTCTGATTTTTTTTTCAATGGATAGTGCTTATATTTGTACTACAACTTGATCAAAAAACTGAAATTTTTTTGATTAAGCTATATGCAATTATTAAATTGTTATTTTATTCGCTTAAATGGAAAATTTGTTATCTTATTAAATGAATTAGTCAATGTATTATATTAAATGGTAGTTGTAATGAAATAATTAATACATGAAGGTGTCATAAAACTGTAGCAATGAGTTACGAAATAATTATGTGAAAGAAAACTGTTTTCTATAATAATAAATGTCAAAATCTTGAAAAGTTTTTTGACTTTGGAAGTAAATGTTTTTGATTCTGAATTTCTCCTTTCGCAGAATAAGGGGAAAAATTCAGTACTCAGACGACGACGAAAAATAAACACAGATATTACGAAAAAAAATTTGCTATTTACGTCACCTAAATCAGCTTATATTCCATTTAGTATTTCCCTTTTCTGCATCTCTGGAAAAAAAAAGTAATATATTTTCTAAAGTATTACTTTCTACCTTTCTTGGTCGTAATGTGATTTCGTTTCGAGTACAAAATCTTCTGAAAAATGAGAACTTCATTCCCGAAACCCATCCTTAAAACAACAAACTTCTTGAGACGTATATTCCTGAAAATCCCTTTCTGCGTGAGAAAATAAAGGAAATGCTATCTTCTCCAAATAAATATTGGGGTATTGAAGACGAGAATTACGCATGACTTCTGATTATGAGCTTTTCATCAACGAAACGAGAGTTTTCCCATTGTCAGAATCGGCTCAAATGAAACAAAATAAATCTTCCATTTGATTTTATTTATTGTAAGATACGTAAAATCATAAAATAACTGCTTGATAGAATAGAGCAGGGGTGGATAATTGGTTTGGGTAGGCTAGCGGTGGGTTTCATCTTTTAAAAGGATTAGCTTCATAAAATAACTCTGCATTCCAGAACAGGTATTAACTGTACTATAAAAATCAATATATATATAAAAATAAAATAGTAGCAGTTTTATTCAATTTATTTTTTGAGCTAATTTCAGATAATCTATTTTGCAAACATATATAATTTTAGAACCGATTTAATGAGACAAATATACCCTATATCTCCCTTTTCTACAATGTTTTTTTTTTTTTTTTTTAAATCAGGATAATTGAGATTGCTTGTTAAGATTCTCATCGCAGCTTTCAAGTTGACGTATGTCAAAAAGCATCAATATTTACTCTTGTTCATATTCAAGTAAGAAAAATTTGCCCACAAAGATATGTACACTCAAATATAGAAAACTTTTTTTCTGGCAAATTTCTTCAGACATTGAAATTTTCCAGCATACAAAAACTTGTAAGTCAACTAATGTCACGGCATTAAACATTTCTTACACGGTGTGATCTGATTCCATGTCAATAAGTTCAAATTGCAGCTCTTCAGGTGCTGTGTCACTATCATCAATGATGAAATAAGAGAGTGAATTGAATTTCGGTTTAATTTTCATAAAGTCCCGAAATCTTCTTGCGACCTCATCCTCCAAACTCTACAGATGATTCCAAATCCTAGTGAAACACTTTCAGGCACTTTGGGTTTTCCTAATTAAGGGAAATGATAATTGCCTTCTCCTGCTTCATTTACAAAGAGATTTATTTTTGCTTGGAATGATTTTACACAGGGAAATGAAATCTCAGTTTAAAGCGAATTTTTCTGACTCTCTCGGTGGGTCAAAAAAAAAAAAACTCTTAGCGGCCTTCTATTTACCCACTCTGGAATACTGTAAGACAGATACAAGGTGGGAAGAAAATACGCATAAACTTTAAGAATTCAAAAGTAAATAAACAAATTGTAGCACGCAAGTGTTGTTTGAATTAAAAGCGCTATCAAGTTGTACACTTCAGAAAAAGGAATTCTAATTAGTGCTCCTATCGGCACATTTTAGAGCTACAACATTTTCTTTGTAAAAAAAGAAGTAATGCATTCTGATAATATTTTGAGTAAAAACTGCACTTTTATATTACTACTTTCACTATTTTCATTAACTTTTCAATTTATCATGGACTTACATCCTAACCCACAGCCATACAAAGTGTAAAATGCTTCCAAAAGAGAAAACATGCATGATTTTTGAACATTATTAAAAGACTGAATTTAAAGAATTAATATCATCAAAGAATTTACTACCGAATGGATGAATGGAATTAATTTGATTAAGGGCTTCAGAAGTTTAAATATACACATTTACCTTTTCCTTAAAATAAGCGAAGACCTCTAACTTGATTATAACAATTTGAACGTAAAATAAATACTTTTAAAATGTAATAATTAATAAAATAAAGTATTTAATTAATTATTAATTTCTATTGAAAACGTGGCGTTTTCATTACAATGACAGATTTTTTTTATTATAAATGAATATGGTGAAAGTAAAAATACATTAATTGCGTAAATCTCGTGACTGCGCAGTTGTCAGAAATTTCGTAGTTGGAGATGTTCAAGTCGGACCGGGGATTCGAGTCTTCATTCTATTAAAAATTTGTCGAATGACGTACTTAAAGTTACTACACGTTTAAGCTTCAAAGTCTTTACTTAGTGGGGTTAGAAATTAAGAGAGTGGGGTGTTCGCTCAACTGTAGACCTTAATCTCCGAACTTATCGATATTTGTTCTAATTTAAAGAATGTAATATCATAATTTGCCATGCATAATATTTGAAGCTTTAGATTACATTTTTAATTAACGTAACAAAATGAAATAAATTAGTGTTGATATTATTTTAAATAAAAAAATTACATTTTATTACAGAAAATTTTAATTTTCTTTTAAAATTATACTCTTTAGGAAAAAGCGTTTTTTTTTTTGAAGAACATTTTTTCTGAAATTAGATTTTTTTAGTTTCAATCACATCATACTATATGTGCTAGTATACTTTGACTTATTTTCACGGTGAGGGAAATCTAATTTTTATTTCATTAAATAAAATATACCTCGCATAAGTGATTCAAAGCCTAAAATCATATTTTATTGTCTTAAATAAAGTTCTTCAAGAAACAAATTTTGTATTTCGTTACAATAACATCAGATATACATAACAGAAACTCTTAGAATTTATCAAAAGGGAATTATTCTTTCTATTACGGTTTTTTTATTAATTAAAAAAATGTAATTTTGTTCAAAATTATATTGGTATTAGTTTCAAAATTATACTATACTTTTTTTGGACTTTATTATTAATATTTTTTTTTTCAAATTATTACGTACTTTTTTTTTTTTTTCAATTTTGAATTACGCATGCTTTATAATCAAAAATGATATAACAGATTATTTATTGTACAAGTTAAAAACATAAAAATTTCTATCAGTATACAATAAAATACTCTATGGAAGAATGTTACAAAACTTTTAACTATTAAAAAGATTTTATTTTTAAAGGAACATTTCAGCCCGATATTAATTAAAATCAAATGTAAACTCTTGAAAATCATAATCTTACAACATAAACACTTTTCTGACACTTTCACAATATTAAAAACAAAATAATGGAATCCATTGGAGAATTTGTGAAAAAAAAAGGATTTTCCCCGCAATTTACAAAATGAATAAATTACAGGTGACTAATTCAGGTGTTAAATTTTTATCAGTTTTACGCAACATTAATTAGTTTTGAATTAAAGAATTGGGATATGACGTTCAGATTAAAAGTACTGTTTGATATTGATGTATCAAAATTGATGATAATATCTATAATAGTACCAAGAAATAATTTGCATGCTTTTTGAAATACATTGAATAATAAACATTTAAAAATTATTGGCGGGTTTTTTTTACTAGTGTTATTTTATATATTTGACGAAAAGTTCAAATTTTGATGAGAGGAGAAAACCATTAATTCTCTAATAACAATTGTGTTAGTTTCAAAATAGAAAGAATTTATGAACACAATCAAATAATTAAATAATACAGCATATTTTATGGAAAAGTCTCCTTTTTATTAAGTAAAAATTCTTGTTATTTTTTTATTTAAACTGAAGGAGAAAGTATTCCAACGAAGGCTAGTCTACCTTTTTTAATTATTTTCTAAACTTCTACCAATAATTTTTCTTCCATAAGAAATTATGGTTAAATAAAAATTATTTTTTGGAGGAACAATAAAATAATTAAATCATCAATTAATAATTACTTGAATAATTACGAAATATATTACAATTGTAATCGCTACTTTTGAGTCGAATAAAAAAATCTTTTACCTTATTGTATAGCCTCGGTAAACTGCTAATGCATATTCCAAGCGGTAAGGAAATTAACAGTGATTAATTTAAAAATCACTTTTTTCAGTTTTTTCTACTCAAGCATAAAAAATTGAATCAAATCGCGTGTGCTCGGAATTCGTGAGATTCCCGCTTCGTCCCAAGTTGTGCTTACGAACAGCAGGAAGAGTTCGGAAGAGTTGCTTCACCGCGGAAGAGCTCAATCGATTTGAAGTGTTTGAAACACAGAAGCGTTGTTGAACTTTTTCTGCTCTTCCCTCTGGATGTCGCTTTGCGCAGTTACGAGTTTTGGTTACATCTTTTGAAATAAGCATCGAAAGGCTAATTCGCTCCCATGTCATCGCGATTTTATTCTTATCTTTAAATGAGAAGATATATTAAGGGGAAATAGCGGAAGAAATACTTTTTATACAATTAATATAGAATTAATTAATATACAATAATTTATATACAATTAATTTTTTAAATTAGTGCAAACATTAAATATACATATGTGAAAAAAATGAGAGATAGTTTCACGTATACTGAAAAATACTTGTCTCGTTGCAGTAAGCATTAAGTAAATAAAAGTAATGTTTTCTTTAAGAAATGGTCACATACATTAAGATAAATAATTTTTCATTTCCTGCTATTTTCTTAAAAATTTTTTTCCCTACTTCTATTTAAAAGCACTTCCCCTCTTTCTTGATATGAAGGAAAACTTTCAAGCGCATTTAAGCCGTTAATAAATACAGAGTTTTTCAAAATTCCACGTTTTCAAAAATGAGCGACACAATAAGTAATACATGAATGCAAAGGGGAAAATATAGAAGCGCTTTTTACAAGTGTTCGACATTAATTCCTTTAGTTACAGGTATAATATCACTTCGATATATAAATTTCTGCCCAACACGTTGTAAAGTGTTGGTGGTGATTGATTGTAAAATAGCAGGATTCCGTTTTTCTTTGAAAATACCGTTGTCTGTTGTAGATTCACGTAAATTTGTGGATAATGGTGGTTCAAAAAATATCTCTTACAAGTCCTCAAAGGAATAAATCATATAGGATATCAGGTGATAAGCATATCAGGTGATTTTGGTGGCCAGTTGTGTAACATCAAGTCACCTAGTTCAGTGCGACTCATCGAGTTATGAGGTAACTCCATGAAAGCTTCTGAATCAGCTTTCGTGAAATAGCTTCACGAAGAACACACGAGCACCATCCATTGTTCACAATAAAAAAAGTTCCACAGTTTTCCTTTGTATTTATGGATTACTTATCAATCTGTATCGTTTATTTTGGAAAATATGAAACTTAGAAGTCTGATGAATAATGTCAAATAACCCTGTATTTTATTAATATGTCATCTACAAATTTTTCTTAAAAGGATGTCCAGAAATATATATAAAAAAGAGTTTAGCAGCAACTAAAATGTACCGTCCCACCAATTAAACGGCATATATATCTATATCTCACTCAAAAAACAAAATTTGGTTAATTTTCATAACAAAATACTTGACAAAACACATTTATACTCTCTTGTTGCACAATATATAGATGATACACAAAGTCTAATCTAATGTGCCTTTTGCTTTAAATATATTTCTCTTTATGATATTACTAATAATTGGGAGGAGGTGCGTTTAATTTTTTTTTTTTAGTTCTACACTCGGAATATAATTCTTCAAACTCTCCTATTAAAAAAAAAAAAAAAAAACCGATCTTGTTTCTACTGCAATACACAGGTGCAATCAATGAAATCAGAAGTTATTATAGAAGGCCTGTAATATATTAAATAACTGTCTTTTCAACGATTCCGAGTTTCATCTAATTTATATTCTCTTTCCTTTAAATATCAATAACAATTTTATATAGAGGTCAAAGTAAGAACTTTTTATGGGAGAGGGCCTTTTTAAAACCAAAAATGAAAATTATAACTTTTGTATGAGATAATACATTGAAAATATTTAAATTGCAATAAATGGCAATTTTCATTTAAATTGCAATAACATTTTGTAAGTAGCATAACAAATAAATTAGCATTGAATATTTGTTATTTAATTATCATATTTACTATCCATCCCTCATTTGTTGTCTTCCATAAGCTTATTTTAAATGAACTGGTAATTATTTATTAAGTAATTCTTAAAACGTTTTTGATCTATATATTTATTGCATTGCGATTTGATTTATTATAGATCCTTAATATAGATATTTATTTTAATTTATAAAATTAATAATTTCATCGCATAACTTAGCAAAATTGATTACGATAGTTCTCAGTTCCTTTAAAAAAGGCTTAAATTGAAATAGAACTATATTTAAAAAAATGAAAATAAAAGAATATCATTTATTTCACGAAATTACATTCAAATTACATTTGTAACAATTTTTATTCTATAAAAATGACTTGTTTTAAGAATAACTCAATTATTAATCAATTTCATATAGAATACAAAAGCCTTTGTTGAAAAAGTGAAAATTTATATTCAGAAATATAAAAAAAGCAATTAAAAAAAGAGAAAATGAATATGAGATAATTCTGTAAGAGTTTTACAGAAATGCGTTACTTGACTATTTTGAAATTTACTGGCAATTTGGATGAAAAATAAATGAATACATTTTAAAGTTCGTTAAGATTTTATAATGTGAAATTAATTATTTGAATATCAATGGTTTTTCAAATTTTTACCAAATAAATGTTGCCGACAGATTTTAATATACAGAAAACTTTTTTGTTGATGAAAGGAATAGCATTAACTATAAGATTATAAAATTAGAAGATTTTTTTTAATTATTATTTTTCTTACAATTTTTATAAAAATAAAAGAGGGAAATTTTCTTAAAGAAATTAAATGTTATAAGAAATTTGACTAGAATTAACGAGAAATTATTGTTTCTTTTATATTATAAATAATGCGATTTCTGATCTTTTTGTCTGTTCTCAATCTTTTTTCTCCGTTTATTGAGATAAAAACAAATATTTTTCAGCTCAAAACCCGCTGGCGAATAATATTTAGCAGATCTAATTAAGATTTTTTTTTGTAATTTCTATATTTTTTTTCGTATCGCTATTTTCATTTATTATCTTCTTTATTCTTTCAATAACGCAAAAAAAATCCCGTTTCTTGTACACATAATTGACAAATTTTACCCAAGAGCGTTTTTGATCTACTCAGCTTTGTTTCTTTCGCATCTATAATCCTTTGCTTTAATTGGAACAGAATAATTATCATAAATTAACGTTAAACTCATTTATGAAATTAGTTCCATAGCATCAGTATAACGATTTTTTGAAAAAATAGTCTTTTCTTTGAAACACAGTGATATTATAAGCATTATTACTTTACTTGATATGCAAAGATAGATTGCCGTAGAGGAAATTTTGAATTCAAGGGATCAAAGTTGTGCGTGTGTGTGACTATTAAGTTATTCTGATGATGACATTTTTCCTAGAAAAGTTGTTTACAGGGATTTTTTTCTTGCTTTTCATTTAAACTTCTTTGGACACGTGCGGAATCGAGAGTGGTTCAATACACACGTATTTTTGACGACAAATGGTGTTGTTAAGGCAAGTCGGTGTTACCATTGTGGGCAGTCATTTATCAAAAGGCACTATAACAAATATGACACTGATTCGAAAGCTAATTTTGACTTGATAGTCATTTTCTGCAAAGTTAAAATTTGATAGGTGTCACATTGAGCTCTTATCGTCATTTTACGTTGAGTTGTCACCAACCTGCTCGAGCTGTGAAACTTGGATTCAGAATCATACATCGGACACCAAACAACAATCAAAACAAAAGGTTGATTCCTGTGAGCTTCCTCCAAATCCAGTCTCATCGACCGAAAATATATCAACGGTTTTTTTGGGATTTTAGAAGCGCTTCATAATCTTGGATATTTCAAAGCAAGGAAAAACGTTGCAATGGACAATACTGTAGTGAGTTATGCCCCATCCCTAATACCCCATTTCCCATTCCTGACTCAGGTACTTCAAAAAACTCGCCCCTATGTTTCACTTTTCGGAAGAAGATGAAAATGATAAAACATGCTGTATTGGAAATCACAAACGACCCTATATCAGGAGCGACCCAAACGAGAAGAGCTTAAACCATACCCGTATGTTTCGGCTTTTAAATTTTCTAATACTTTTTTTTGGTAAGTATGAAAATACGAATCGATTTAACACGTTGGTATACTACATAATTAAACAAATTTTCTCTACACTTGTTAAAGATATCAATTTTTTTTAAAAAAAAATGGAAATGGGTTTTGCTAATTTCATTTTAACCTGTGCTAACTTTTTTCTGTTATGTTCTCCAAAAATTATAATTATTAAAAATGGATATTAATTAGAATTTAGAAAACGTACTTCCAAGCTCTAGTAATTGCTCCACAGAAGCAATTACTATAGAAAAGAAAATAATCTTCAAACTCCTAAAGCATTCTTATTTTCTCGAGTAAAAAATAAAGTGCAAAAACGTTACCAATATTTCCAAAAGGATTAAAAACAGACGATTCTCGATAAAATCTCTTATTAAACTAAATATTTAAATAAGAGCAAACTATAAATTATTACAGTAAAGAATAATATTCTGTTTGGATATTGAAATAAAAGGAAACGATAAAACATTAAATTTAGTATATCCTAGAGATGTAAGAATATCTTAAAGCAAACTAAATGAAATTATTATAATCGTGATGTATTATAATGTCAATCTTTTGAATCTAACACCATTTATTCTTTATTTTATGCCTACGCATCTTTATTGATGCCATTTTCTCAAAACAACATGTTTGTATCTTATATTAATAAAAATTCCCTATCATATATTAGAAAAAAAAAATACTTTGATTATACTTACACTAGTTATATAACGGTTTATTACTTTAGTAAGGTTTCTCCATTTCACCCCGAAATGAAATGAACTCATTTATCGGAAAGGTAATGGGAGATCTCTTCTAGTCCGAAGGTTTTGGTTGTTCTTCTGGATGATTATGAAAGAGAAACAAGCAAAATGTGAAAAAAATTGTGATATGTGCTTAGGTCACAACAGGATATTATAAAAATAAAAATCGTTTTAGAAAGAAACACACACACATATATATACAGAAGATATATAAAGTGATTTCATGTTTTGTTAATTTTGCTTTATTCATTGGTAACGCTCCTAATTTGAGGTGTAAAAGTCTGTTCTTATGTTTTAATGTTAACCATGTCGCTATAAAATAATTTTCTGAGTAGAATAATTTAGGTCCAGGAAACAAGATTAACTACTCCTGTCTGCCCAAAGTCATACGCAGCATTTTTAATAATTTTTATATCCATTTTGAATTTTCAACGTTTTCATTTCTTGTCTTATTCGATACTTTTCTCGATAATTTATGCTTAATTTTTCCTTTATGAGTATATTTATGAATACATAGAGTTTATAAACTACTGTATATATACAGTTAGTGGTAAAAGTCAACATATACTTCCAAGAATGGCATTTTTATGTAGTTATTAAAACTGAAAATGTTTAGCTTAAATTATTGCAATATTTTTGTTACATTGTTTTACAGTATTTTCGACTTATAATTTCAGACCACTTTTGCAACTAAACATTTTTAAAGAAAATTTACTCTAACTTTTCCTTCAAGATCATCCCATACGTGTTCAATGGGATCTGGCATCTTAGAAGACGTATAGAGCTGTACAGGTACTATCATAATTCATTCTTTCACAATTTTTGCTGTGTGTTTGGATCATTGCCGTGATGAAGGACCGACTAGCTTCCAAGCTGTAAACTGTCAACGAAAGCCTTTTATATTATTTCGCAATTCTTTCAAGTATTTGAAACGATCCATCGAACCATGGATGAATGTTAATTTCCCAACAGCAGTAACCAATATTGACTCCCAAATTATGACTCCTTCTTTACCAAACATCGCTGTAGGAACATTTATGAGATTCAATTCTTCGTTTCTGCGCCGCCAAATTTTACCATGTCCATCACTTCATAAAGCATTATATTCATAATCTCATCGGTTAAAAATACAGTTCACCCAAAACCAAAATTCCTATGGATATATTCATTAGCAAAGATCAGACTTTTCCTTTGACTTTCCCGGCACTACCTTGAAATACTTCCCATCGTCGTGCTCTTAATACTCTTAACTAGACGCAGCAACAAAATCCTTAAACCGGGGAGAATTCCGAACTTGCTTAGAAAATGTTTCCCTCATCACTATTCGAACATTTTGATCATTCAAAATCTTTGGCCGCCCACAACGAGAATAGATAATAACGTGTTTATTTATTTCATAATTTCTTATAATATTTTGAATAGGGGACTGACTTTTCCAATAATATTTGTAATTTCATTGTATATATTTTTTTTATTTCTCCTCAACTTACTCGTATTTAACATATTCCAAACTTCAACATAAATTTCCTTTTTTTGAAATGTTTTTACTGGAACAGTAATAACGCAAATAATTTAGAAAATACTGAAGATTCACTTTTCAATAATGACGTGAGAGGTTTCCTTCCCGTTGAAGTAAGAAAGGAATTATGTGACGTTACACGAAGCACCTTTTTTATGTAGATTTTTATGACATGAATGACACATTTTTTTTACATATTCTGGAGATGTAATTTGGTTTTTATCACATGGATTCCAGATATCAAACATGCTTCATCAATTTCTACTTCCATCAGTAATTCTTGGATTACTTGTGCTATCATATCGTTAAAACTTTCCCCTCCTAGAGATATAGCAAAAATTCTGTTTTCTGCTGGCTCGATCAAATTTCCACTTTCATTTGACTCCGGTCCTATTTTCCCCCAATAACCATTTAATGACGTCGATTTCATACTTCTGATGGATGAGTGTTAAAGTGAATCCCGGATATAAAAATACTGTGTTTTACGGGGGTGTTTCAAATTCTCGAATCGTGTTATATTGAATCTGTGCTATAGAAGCGCCATGCCATACGGGGATTACCTGTATATAAACAGTAGAAAGAAGTATCAGTATATATATATATATATATAGATAGATAGAGAGAGAGAGAGAGAGAGAGAGAGAGTAGTATCAGATCGGATGTCGTCTTCAACGCAGGTTTTAAATTACAAATCTAGTTATTGATAGATCTTTTATGGTGATGTTAATTCAAACTAACTAAGCCAGATTACATAATAAAGACTAAATATTTTTTTGTCGTATAGTAGCAAATTTACTCAGCATTTGTAATAAGTGTTTTAAATATTTCTTAATTGAACATAAAAATGTGAAAAGAGAAAAACAAATGTTGAATAACATAAAATAACAGTCCGGAAGTATTTAAGTGATAAAATAGAATAATAAGGCAAATAAATCAGGCCCAGACGTTTCCGTTTTGAATATTTTTGGATTATTTCGCTTTTCGGCTCGCGTCTTCCACTCGTTTGTGTTTTTCGTACAGTCACATTTTGGTTCACGAATGTACAGTTATTTGTTTCTCACGAACGATTCGCCAGCCAAAATGTTCGTGAATCGAAGAAATTGGTCCCATTTAAATCGATAAAAATAGAATGAATCAGTTCAAGCCTCAGAACCAGTTATTACCCACCCAAGAGGTTATTGTTTCAATCAATTATAAAATGGTCACCCGATCACTTTTTTTTTAAAACAAGTATTTTCTGAAAATCTTTTCTAACAAATGAATGAATGAAGTAATGAGAGTAAGTGAACGAGGGAATGAATAAATAGACTGATCAAATTTCCAATCCGTTGCAGAATTCTAATACTTAATTGAATAATTCAATAATTATTTTTAAAGATTTAACATCTTTGGTGGCCAAATCTGTTCTTTGCAAAACTTTGAGAACAATTCGTTTAAAAAATTTTTACAACTCTTTAAACGAGTTTAGTTAAAAAGAAATACTTATATAATTAAAAATAGATTTTATTGTAGAGAATAGACGCAAAAAGAAACACTTCATAACTTGAGAGGAGATTATACTTTTATAATAACACTAATCCATTCTGATTTTGGAGAATTTTTCTCTTTTCGTTCGTATTCAAATTCCCTGGCTGCTGGTACTAATGGTAGATTTCGCCAAGGGAAAACTGTGTGCCAAAATTAGGAAAATATGACATCATTGTCTAGTTATTATTTCCTTCTATTCTTCAAAAGTAATTTTTTTAAGATTCTTAATAACTATCGTCTAGTCTATCCCTATTTTTGAAGCGATATTGAGTGTTAATAAGATCAAAATCAGTGCAAAAGATTCGCAGTGACAACTGAGCTTTTCGCGTGGACTGTTTGCAGATAGAAGCTCAGTTCGTAAGCCGAAGAAAAAATTGTTAGAAAATCTTTTTTAAGCCTGTTTGTTCGTAGATTGACGCAAGATTTCCCTAACTGATTTCTTTTATTTATGGTGTTAAATACACGAATTATACTTCATATTCTCGTCTCCGTCTTTCACATACAACGTTATTCAAAATGATGTACAGTATGCAAAAATAAACTCATTTTCAAACATACAGAACCAGAATGGATTTAAAAATGAAGCGAAACTCTAACATTTTCATTTTATTGCTTTATAAATGCTTTAAACTACTTTCTCCAGTCGGGTGGACAATGTCCAGATATGATATCTTAAACTGAAATTCCATTTGCTAACATGGGACTTCAATGTGCTTTTGCTTTTACAAGGAAAGCCAGTTTTTTAAAATTGATTGTACCGCTTTCGAAAGCTGTTGTCGGTTGACCACTGCGATTTCCAAAATGTATACGAAACACGCATTGGACTAAAATAACACATTTCGTTATCGTTTCCCGGATGCTGCAGAACCCAAAACACTTTTTCTTGCTGAGATTCTGTTTTTAGTTATTACGATAGTAATGCCACCACAGTCTCTATAGCAAAGGGAAGTGGAAAATGTTTGAGTTTTCCTTCGTTTTAAATACATTCCAGTAAATGTTTGCTTAAAGAGTTTTTATTATAAAATTTTTTAAAGCGATAGGTCATTTTGATTAACTCTATACTTTCTTTAATTCTACCTATAAATGTAGAGATTGAATCGCCAGTATCGTGGCCTGCGATGCTCCAGTCGACCCATATGTTGAAGTCGTGGTTCCATTGAAAATCCTTTGAGTCAAATAATGGGAGTTTTAGCGGGCTCGATGAATTAGATTGTTAAAATATTTTTAGGTGTTGTGAAATTTAGAAGAGGGGGATAAGCTCATGTATCGCATTCGTTGCTTGATAGTGGTACAAAATTGCTAGATCTGTTGCCAATAGCACTGTGCTCTTGTAGTGCGATATTAATTCAAAACTTACGTTTCATATAATTCCGTCTCTCGATGTACACGCTTTTTACTTTTTCCATCGGGTTTCCATTATTTTTGTGTTCACAGAGCTTTATTTTCGCATATCTAACAATGTTGGACTTAGACTAATTAATTGACTAAAGTAATAATCATACGGCTAATAATTTCTCCGCAGTCACCTTCTTGGAAGTGACAAAAAATTCTAAATTTTTAACATTCAGTTTTAAGTTCCCATCTGAAAGAATAATTATATCAAAATATGTTTTCTTCTTTAAGTATTCTCGCAAAATAAAAACACGAAAGCAATCCTGAGACATTTTCCTCTCTGAACCCCCACCCCCCTCCAGCCAGAGGTGAGCCAACGGAATGAAACAATGTTTGTCTGCGCTCATAGATTCCTTTGTTATCTAGAAAAGTTCTTAAGAAACAAAATTTGAAATAAATAAATAAATATGAGAGGAATACTTTAAAAGCAGACTACCACAATATATTTCATGAACTCTTTTTTTAAAAATCCTCTTGTATACAATAACATTTCAATGTCATAATAATAATAATAATAATAATATAACATTATTATTTTATTATTTAGAGCATGTTTATATTATTAATTAACTACATAGTTCATTAATATAGCCGACTTAGATATTCACTGAATTTTGTGATAATGGAAGCAATTCATAGTTACCTACTAGATTTCTTTAAGAAAGCAAAGTCAAATAAAGCTATTCAATATATTTTTTTATACTGAAGTGATATCGACCTTAAGATAATAATTTTAGAAAAACAAATTTTAATATTCTAATTTTTATACATAAATTATTTTAATGTGTGTATTATATTCCTGAACATTATTATAAGAATATATATATAACTGTGTAATAATATTCACAAGAAAACTTTGTTCCAAATTACTTTAGAAGTTACAGAAACAGATTTATGGCAATATTTTATTTCTCACCTCCTATAAAATCCAGTGCTCGACATGATTTTTAGTGCTGGCTACGTACCTGATGAAAAAGTGACAGATTTGAATCTTATTCATATAAATTCAACGAAAAATCTCTGGAAATTAAATGGTCAAAATTCTTTTTTAATTTTATGTATTTTTCTCTCGAAAGCAATAATTTAAGAAGCTTCCCTACCCTCAAGCGCTAAGAAAATTCGATTTTCTGAAAAGAATAAATATTAAAAAGCTATTCGGAACATATCAAAACAAATCTTTCAATTTCCCGTGATATGATTTAGAATGTACAGACTAGTGATGGATGATACTGTATTGAAAACAATTTAAATTTCGTTTCCTCAAAATGTAATTTTTCGTTAAATCGTGCAAGGTGTCTAAAAACTATTTAAGTTTACCTTACGGAAGTAGCCATATTATCATATTATTTTGCATACAAGGTGTGGCTATTAAATAACAAGACTGACGCTGTAAAACATTTTATTTTGATTCCATACATATTTACTTATTATCACCTTCAAAATACACCCCTCCTCTATCCCTGTAACGCTCCATGCGAATCTTCCATTGTTCGAAACAGTGCTCTGGAAGTTTTCTTCTGTCAGTTCCTTCAGGACGCGTTCCATTCTTTTTCACGCCTTCAACGGACTAAAATCTTGTTTCTTTTAATACAGATTTCCCCTTAGGAAACATATAGAAGTCGAATCGCGCAAGATCCGGCGAATAAGGTAGGTAGATCGTCTAACACTGGGATACTGCACTTGGTCTAAAAACCTTTTGATAAACAATATCTTTGTGGAGAATACAGGACTTTTGCTTCCAAAATTCGGGTCGTTTTTGCCTTGTTTTTTCACGGAATTCATTAAGAATGTGAAGATAGTAATATTGAATTTTAGTTTGACCTTCAAGAACCCAGTGAATGTACTCAATCCCATGTGTGTATATGCGTGAATGTCGAAAAAAAAAATTATCGTTGCTTTGAATTTTGATTTGAACATTTGAGCTTTTTTGGCTCTCGGTGAAGATTGACTCCTCCAGTGCATGGATTGGCATCTCGTTTTAGGATCATAAATTAAAAACCACGATTCGTCTCACATTATTATTCTTTCCAAAAAGTTTGGGTAATTTTCAATGACTTTCTAAGCGTCACTACAAACATTTTTACGAGTTTCTTGTTGTTCAAACTTGAGAATTTTAAGCATCATTTTAGCACACACTTTTTGTATGTTCAAATTGTTGTGTAAAATTGGCGGTACGAATTATTTGATAATTCCTACAGTATCACCAATCGCATGAAAACTTTACCGATGATTCAGATCGAACCAGATTGCCAGTTCTTTTGATATTGTCATTCGTTTTTGACTTGGAAGAACGACTCGGGAGAGAATAATCCTCAACGTCTTCTCAACCATCTTGAAAATGCTTAAATCACTCAAACGTATGTGCACGTGATAAATATTTACTGACACAATTCTTTCAATAAATTATAAGCATCAGTAGCGTTTTATCCAAGTTTCATGTGAAATTTCGCAGCAATTCATAGCTCTATTGTTACACTAATCATTTTTCCTTCGAAACGAAAGAAAATAGCTCTAGTGCGAACAAAGGCTACGGCTTTAAGGATTTATTTACAGATGTAAGAAGCACTGCAATCCAAAGAGAAGACTTCATGCTAAACAGCTGTCAATCACTGGCATTTGGTACATGCGTCCTTCTTTTGAAGTAGTATCATTGTCGTTGTTTTATAGACACACCTTGTATAAGACTGAAATTATTCTGTTTCGTACGTATTTAATATCTTTTCAAGCGGAAGGTACATATTAAAATGTAAAACATTCTAGTATCAGATTTCAATAAACCGTAAGAACTGAAAACTGTATTAAGTGTTAAATAATTCTAGTTGAATTATGTTTCTATTAGTATAATACAGCACACACACTCAAAATATACATTCTGAAGCAAAAAAGTCTTAAGGATTGTGCGTGCAAATTAATATACCATTTTATATATTCTAAGCGAAGCGTTATCATTAAGCAATATTTTATAAATTATTTAAAAAAAATTGTGAATGTTAAAAATTAGTTTATCAAAATATGAATTTTAAATAATCATATACAAAAATCTTTTATCACTGCATTGCAATTTTAAAATGATACGAAGACTAAGAAAGTAGAAAGCATGCTCGATCTATTGCGTTTAAATCCTTAAAGTGTAATAATATAGCCACAAAAATATAATAGCGACTGGAATAAAATGCATATTAAAATGTCAGTTATATTCACCAATTAAGAAAAAAAAAATTAAAAATTTTTATTATGAAGCGAAAACTCATAAATTAATTTATTCAGCTATTCGAGGATGTTCATAAAAATCATTATTAAATAGAAGATAAAACAGAAAGTCGCTTCAACCACATAGAAATAAAGAAAATTTCAAAGATTGTATAGAATTTCTTCCTCTAAAAGTTTATATTGAGACGATGGAAGCAGATGTTTTGTAAGGCTCTCTGCTTATCGATAAATCTTGTAGTTGACGTCCGTTTCATCGATTCTGAAAGGCACTTTTTCTTCAGAAGCCAGTTTCGCTTTCTAGAAATTTGTTGACATTTTTTCTCGTTTCATTTACAAGCTTCAGCATATGCAGGAGCAATTGTTTCTCCAGTTTTGATTATTCATGAAAATGGAGAAGATATTCTCAGTGATAATTCTTATTTTTAATGGAGCAGATCAGAACATTTTACTTGTTTCAGTGACTTTTTTTTTCAAATTTAGTGTATTCGACAACAAAAAATACTGCTAGGAGTTGACGTCCGTTTCTTCGATTCGGAAATATACTTTTTCTTCTGAACCTGGTTTCATTTTTCAGAAATTTGTTGACATTTTTTATTCTTTCATTTCCAAACTTGAGCTTATGCAAGAAATACTGTTTTTTCATCTTTGATTATTCATGAAAATTTAGAAAATATCCTGAGGAATAATTATCACATTTTAATGAAGCTGTTTAGAAACTTTAACTTGTTTCAGTAATTGCTTTTCAGAGATTAAGACAATGAAAAATTCCATTTCATATCAACATTAATTTTCATTCGAATTTACAAGAAACTAATTTTTATAAGAATTATGGTGATCTATGAAATTATTAAAACATTTTTAGTCAAAAAATTGTATTGTTACATTTAAAATAATAAAACTTGTATAGTTTCTAAAAATTAAATTTTTCATGGAATAATAAATTTCATAACGAATGCATTGCTACTTATTCGTGTGTGAAATCATAATTACTTTAAATTCTTCTTTCATCGTCGAAGACTATTCAATAAAAAGATTCATTGTTCCTTAATTAAATTCCAAAATTTAATAAAAAGTTAAAACCGTAGTTATAACAACACATTTTTAGTAAATAATCCGAGAAAAAAACAGCTTAACATATCTTCGTGCTTATCAGGATGTTAAGGTTGACTCCTCATAAATATAGTTACGTATGATACTGGCGCCATCTTTTAGTTATGATAATTCTAACAAACAGTGAGAAGATATGTTAAGAAGAGAATATGAATTATATCCTCATCTATTATTTTGTTTTTGTGTTTCTCTGTTTTGTTTTCAAAGAATTAAAGTAATAAATAGAAGCATTTATTTTTGTGGCGATTGAATAAGTTACAATATGTGTATAAAAATACTCCCTAAGATTTTTTCAATAAAACCTCAAATAAGTTTGCTGCTTAGTTTAACAGTAAAGTATTGATTGCGTCGCTCACTAATATAAAATGCACTACTTTATCAAAATGAGTTTATTGAAATATGATTCTAATCATATAAATAATAATATCTGCTGCTTACAAAATGTCACAATGCTCGAAAAATTTCAAATGGCTTGGAAATGTGGGATGAAGTCAGCCGTGATTCCCTGGTTTCCCTCATCGCAATTAATTGTTCCATCAGAAACGAGGAGTCACTAATTAAAAAGTCAAGCACTGAAAAAAATGTCATCTTTACTAATCCGATCCTATTTATTTGGATCTGAGTAAATACAAAGCTCCTGATCTGGATTTTACTACACGTCCGTTCACTGGTGCCCACTTCTAACATAGAATCATCTAATATTTTTCCTTATCAACACCTTCTCTCTTTAATCTTTGACGATCCAACTTCCAGTTTCCGTCTCTAGCTATTGATCTTTATTCAACTCTTCACATTTTGTAAATACTACCTTATCAGTTTTATTCACTACACTATAATATTTCTGTTCTAATTCTCATAGATAACAGTGGAAGAGGCTCTCAAATTAAATAATACCGCATGAAAGTCCAAAAGGTTTAATTGAAGGGAAATATTGAGAATTTAAGAGAAGAGAACCATGGTTGTTCAATAAGTCCTTAGAAATTCCAAGAAATGGCGTTGTTACATCGAAAATGATTTGTTTTTAGTAAGCCTTATGACCACCTAGACAGCTGTCTAAGTCTCAGTTATGCGTATTCGTGATCATGACACCTTTCGCACCTCAAAAATACTTCGCTATAACTTTTCCGACCATCTGCGCCTTTTTTGGAAGTGATTAACCGGAAGCACCCCATTGTTTTCATTGTTGTTTGATTTTAGATACATTATGATGAATCCATTTATCACCTAATGTGACAACTCAACACTGCAGCGATCAAATCTCGATTTGGCAATAAATTACTACCTAACCAAAGCTAACTTATGAATCAATGTCACATTTGTTTCGGCTCCGTTTTACAGGTCGCAGTCCCCAATGGTAACAACAAATTACCTTAATCTCCATCTGTCTCCAAATGCAAGTACTTTTTGAACCACCCTAGTGATTCTCGTCATTCATTGCTCACTCGTGATCTAAGAATTGGCTTATTAAATCAAATTGATTGATTTTCATTGCAGTCGAGTCATTATGTGGATCTTTCATCTCCACTTTTTCTGGATCATTTTATTGCGGATCTTTTATTATGGTTGTTTACATGGATATTTCATCGTGAAAATAAATCTTTGGAATTTGTCAGCATATTTGACTACATTGGTCACGATTTTATTTTAAGAACTACATGTACATGTTAGAAATAAAATCTTTTTCTCTTCTAAAAATCTTGTCATTTCAACTTTCAAATTTTTTTTATACTTTTCAAAAGTATTAAAAACCAATTAACGAGGAAGATTGAATATCTATTGATAAGGTTCAATACATATTCAAAACGAAGTGAGACAACTCTTTAAAAATCATGTATATTTAAAGTTGTATACATACATTGTATAATACATATGTTATATGTATATATAGATTTCTGGTCATGATTGGTTAATTAGTGGATTTTTATTAAATATTCTTTATTGAAACTTTTTACACTCAAATTGATCAAGTATTATAGATTTCCAAATTTTATCTGGCAACAGTGCATGGTAGTGGACATCATTTAAAAAGTTCCTTAGCCTATTGCATTGAGGTTCATGATCACTTGTCAAAGATGTGATTTTTTTTTGATTTTTTGCCTTTACAACTGTGAGATTTGAATTGATTTCTCATGAAAAACATGGATTCGGATATGTAGTTCTTAATGTTTTAAATCTTTAAATGGAAATATTTAATTATACTGTTTTATTGCTTCGGAAAATTTTTTTTAAATTTTTAATTGAATAATTTTTAAATGGATAATTTTTACATGGATAATTTTTATATGGATAATTTTTATATGGATAATTTTTAATTGGATATTTTTAAATGGATAAATTTTAATTGGATAATTTTTAATTAGATATTTTAGTAGAGGGTTTTTGATTAAAAAAATTTAATTGGAAGGTTCTTAGGAGAAGAATATATTTTATTTGTTTGGAAAACAATTGTTTTTGAAAATAATTAGTAACTGAGATATCTCGCCTTTCAATTTTCTTCTTCGTTTCTTGTTTCTTTTCTTTAAATAACGAATTGAATTTTGGAGTAATCCATTTTTACCCAACAGGATGCATTGGGGGAGGGTTGGTACCATAGAACTAGTTTAACCCCATAATTCAGTTCCCAGTCTGAATGTGCATGTTTTGTTTTGTTGGGCATTCAAATTATTCATTTAGTTTCAATTTTTATTCATCTTTTTTATGTAGTTCTGAAATTGTGTTTTTTTGTTGATTTTGGATTTTAATTGTTCTCTTACTTTTATGTTTTTTGATAATAAAAATTCATTGCTTTATCTTATGCATACATACACACACACACACATATATATATTGTGTGTGTGTGTGTTTTATAATGCTGGGAAGTTCAAAATGATTCATCTAGTTTTAAAATTCTATATTTTCAAAAGTAAATGACACGAAATAATGAGTAATACACGAATGCAAAAAAAAAAAAAACTGTATAAGTTTTATATGTGGATAATAGATGACCCTCGTGTGTTCGTTGTGAAGCTATTTCACGGAAATAGTTTTAGAAGTTTTCACGGAACTACCTCGCTCTTAGATCAGTCTCAGTAGACTAGATGACTTGCTATTACTAGCTGGCCTCCTAAGTCACCTGATATGCGATTCCCATGTCTAATCACCTGATACCTCGCGCGATTTCTTCCTTTCGGGAAGGAAGTACTGTAAAAGATAAAGTGTATTCACCACAATTACCAACAAACTGATGTAAACTTAAATAACGTATTTCTGCTGCTATAGAATCCATCACCACTCACACAACATATTTGACAGGAATTCACACATCGAATTGACATTTTATCGAACAGTTGTAAGACTTATACAAAAAAATAAACTTCTCAGTTTCCCTTTGTATTCGTGTATTACTTATCATTCTGTGTTCTTTAGTTATAAAATTATGGAATTTTAAAATTGGATAATTCATTTTGGATAATCTTGTATTATGAATGTAATTTGTTGGATAAACTGTTTACACACTCAATGATTGAATTGCTTTTAAAAACGAACTTTAGAATCATTTATCCTTTTCCCTTTATTGTTAATAATTTAGGTATCATTGAAACTTCAAAGTTTGTTAACATTATGTCATCTCTCAGTAAAATGTATTTAAGCTATTTCAATATCGATCCAAATATTTCAATTCTATTTAAATTAAATCACTAATTACCAAACTCTTAGAGATAGTTTTTGTTTGGTATTTAATTTAAAAACGAAGTCACGTATTTTATGAAAATCAGTATTGCATATAAATAAAATATTAACAATTATATAACTAAGAAATTAAATTTTGGATTCATTTGCAGATTTTTGGACCAAAATGGAAAAAAAGAATGGAAAATAAGACTTTGGTGAAAACACCAACTCAACAACAGATGTTAACCATACTTAAAAGAAATATTTATGAAAAATAAATTGTTTTGTGAATAATTTAGGAATGCAAAGAATAAAAACGTAATTCCTTTCATCTTCAGTAATAATAGCAACGGCATAAAAATAATTTTCGAGATTTGAAAAGAATGCGTAATTTGCAAAAGATTTTTTCCTAGCAAAACAAGCGTGCTTTGTAAAAAATGTTTTGCATTTCAGATTAAAGAAAAGATTAAGATTGGAATCAGCTTGGTTGCTTAATTATTTCATATACAAAAACGTAACTTAAAAGAAATGAGAAAAAAAAAACCCTTAATGCCTTTATTATTGAAAATTAAATTAAGGTTACGCATGGTTAGAATATTATTCAATTCCCCTTCGAAATGCGTATAAAAGGTTTCTAAAAATTTCTAAATTCTTTTAAAGGAAACAATTATATAAAAGTTTTTTATTCTAAAAATGGCTTTAAATGTTTGAGGAGCAATTTTTAATTTAAAATTTAACTAATTCGAAACATTTTGTTGTTTTTTACAAGGTGACAACTACAAAATCGACAATATCCCCGTGATTTACAATGACTCACATTTCTTTTAGAAGTAGTGTTTTTGGCATTCATTTTCAAAAATTATTCACTAGATATTAAAAAAAAGGACTGAAATATTTACCTTATTCTATGCTTACATATTTTATTTAAAAAATAAATGTAGCCAAAAAGGTTATAAATATAAAATTATTTACCCAGAAAGTGCAGGAGATGAACTCACATAACTATGTAAACAAACTATTAATGCTAATTAAATATGTAAATTATAAAACTTTTGAACATTTTTTGGCACTCTAAAATTTCACATTTCTTGTTCTGTGGAATGAATATTCAATCAGTTTTTCATTAGAATATTATATTTTGTACTTTTCTTTTCAGAAAACTATTTTCCAATTAAATTTTTAAAAAAATATCAAATTTCTTTATTCATATATCTCTCTTTTCAAATAAATATTTCAGTATCTCTGCTCAAATATTTTTCCGATTAAATTTTGAAGTCCTATCATATTTCTTTATTCGAATATCTATTTCCATATTTACTCAAATATCTTATTTGAAAATTATCATATCATGATTAATGTCATTTATATATTCTTGGAGTTTAATCTGTAAAATTTAAAAGAGTTTTTTGCAATTTCAAGAAATTTTTCAGAGTTTCGACAGAGATTTTCAATATTAATTTTAGAATATCAATATGTTTTTTGCTGAACTATAATGTTTTTTCCGTAACAGATCTAAATTATTTATACTACAAACCATTACACTTTAAAAACTATTAAACTATAATCAACGAACGTTTTTAAGATTCAATTAGATCTTCCAACCTCTAATGTATATATATATATGATTTATGTTTTGTATCCATTTCGAATTTTCAATCACCAACAATAATTATATCAATCCAATAATACAAATCTTTGTGTGATACTGGTGTTCTGAAGTACGTTTATATCTAATTTTCTAACTTTCTTGAGAGAGTAAGAAGGCTTGATATGAAAATAAAATGATTCCCTCCTTTTGGTTCACTTGATCTGATGAAATCATTTGTAATTTTTGGATTAAGCTTTAATTTAAATCTTTCTTTTAAACTAGTTACAAATGTTATGGACATTATATTTAATCAATAGTTTTACTTAATTTACCTCAGAATACACCTTTGATGTCTTGTTGATAACATGGAATATAATTCTGAACCTTTAAATGCTCGGTTTCAAATTTATACTCAATATCTTAATATTTTTATGTGTGCTATAGCATCAAAAATAATTACATTCCTAATATTTGAGAATTTTCTAGAATATTTTAATGAAAAGCTGATGTATACATATTTTAGAAGTTAAGTAATGTTTTTGATTCAAAATAAGAGAAAAATTTTTTAAACACATCATACGCCAAATAACAACGTAAAATCTCGAGCTCTTGAATTAGTATTGTAACGAGTCGTGTTTAGAACTTTTTGAGTAAAAATGCCTTATTTTAAAGAACATTTCAAGTTTATTTTTTCACTATTGTTAAAAAGTTGAGAAATAGATAAATATTAGTAAGCGTGAAATGTTCAAGTAAATGTTTTTTTTTTTTTTTTCTTTTTTGGTATTTAATAGAAATGCTCGGCAAATAAGCTGCCAATACAGGGAATATATGTATTAAAATATTCATTTAATACATACCGATTACATTAAGATTAATTTTCATAAAGTTTTTTTTATAGGTAGGTATTCATCCTTCATCAAGACGTGCAATTTCTAAGCATTTCGATTCAAATATATTTTTAAGCCCTCAGAGTCGAGAAATTACTTTAAATAGACGCGTAATGAGAATTTGAATATTTTGTGACAGGGTGAAAGAGATAATTTTGACTCGATTATTAATTCAATTCAAAGATAAAGACAAAAATCTTAGAAAAGAGAACTTTATTTTACATAAATTGTTACTAATATTAAAGTTTTTTGTTTATGATGTTTGCAATTTAAATATAATAGCAACTGTTAGTACACTTTCAGTATATTTTATGTTTTATCTCTTACTAGTACAGTGTGTCGTACAGTTTTAAATAAATTTATTTACTAAGTTTTGGAAATTGAATTCTCAATGCCAGGAACAAAAGTAAGTCATGAAAATGGGACTATTTATTTATTTTCAATAATTTTTTTCATAACACGGTGACTGATGGCTCATTTTGCTATCCTTCTTCGATTATATTATGAGAAAAGTTACCCATTATAATTTTTTAAAGTGACGCGAAAAGTAATGATTACCATTCTTTACTACGAAAAGTAAGAAAAACCGCTCAAATATTTATGTAATTAAAATACTAAGCAACAGGCAGAAAATATTTTTATAACAGTTATTTTTTTTCTTAACGGATTGATTTCTTGTAAAAAAAAGTCAATTTTTTTCATAAGTTTTCAAAGATTAAAAAATTTAACAACATAATTATTTTCTTAAATTTTTCGACGAAGATATTTTTAAAAGTTTCTATTTATCATTGGATGTGTAGTTCGATTTATGACATTTTTATTCAGAAAGTTCAAATTTCGATGCTTTGCGAAAATTTGGTACTTTTAAGATGACGATTGGAATATTTGATAAAGCAGAAATCGCAGATATAGCTATAAAAACGAATAACTTTAATTGTAGAAATATATTTGCGACTCAAATAGTAATTTTTCTTTTCTTTGTTCATCTTTATATATATATATATATATATATATATATATATATAATATATTTCTATGTGTGTATATATACACAAATAAACTATATTAGCTATAATGGTAAAAAATTATAGGCAAATTAAAGGTATACCTCAAGGGTGTCCTACTAGTAAACGTCTAACTAATAACTACCTACATTTCTTTGAATATAAATTAAGAGAAAATAATTTCTACGAATTTATTATTTTTTAGGTATATTGACTATCTCATAGTTTTTCAAGTTAATTTTAGTGAATAGAGATAATATACCAGATTTATCCTTTTATTCTACATATTTAAATCTGATTAAAACTAATGTAAATTCCTAGGAAACAGATGTGTGCATTTTCATTGTCTTTTTATTATTTTTTAAATTTTTCAATTTTTATAATTATTCTTGGCTCTATATTTTCCCACCTCTTTCTCTTTTCCTCTCTTTATATTTTTAATTTGATTTTTATGAAATGTTTTTGTTTTTTCCATTGTTTTATAATTTTTAATTGTTATTTGAATAAATGTCTATTTACTCTACATGGTGACACATTTTTAATATATTTGTTATTTATTTTTCATTTTTTAAATAAATTTTAAAAAATAATTTTTGGCTTATTAACTTTGTTAAATATTGTTTTATATATATTTTCCATAATTTTAGTTAAGTTATATTAGGTAAATAAATGTTTTTTTTTTGGGGGGGAAGGGTTGTAAATCAATCAACCTACTTGTGTGGTTTCATTTAAATCAATCAATAAGCTTTTATTCTGGCGGTGAATTCTTCCATGGAGTGGAGAAGGTACCCGCGTATTGGTATGAAAATGTGTAGTGTTAATATGTTTTTAAATATGTTACAATTGTAATGTCTGCTTTATTTTATTACAATTTGTTATATTTTATTTCGGTGTAAGAAATTAATTCATTTCTCATCTACTGATTTTGTCTTCTTAAAAAATTTTCGATATTTAATTTAGGAGGGCGTGTCTATTTTATATTACATTATATTTTAGATTGTTTACTTTTGTGATTATTTTTTGGTTTAATTAATGTTTATCTTTTTTTTTGGTTAAAACGTTTATTAGGTGATGCAATATTTTGAATGATTAGTTAAGTGTAAAATGGTATTTTTAGCAAATTCGAAGATGTTTTCTATGTTTTCTTTTTGATTCTGTGGTTGAATTTCTGAATTTGCTGATTTTCGGTTTGTTACCATCTTATTATAACTTATTTCACTGAAATGGGATGGTATTATCAGTATTTACGAATGCAAATACGCCTTATTCAATTCCAATGTATGATACTGTTTCAATTAAATTTTTTCCATTCTTCTAAATTTTGCTATTCTATAACTTCGGTTTATTTCAAATTGTTTGGTTCTTTAACAGTTTGTTTTGTTTTTTCTAATTTTAGGGTTTTAAATTTTAGATTGTTTAACTTTCAAGTAAATTTTTATTTGATTTGCATAAACATTCATATTTTAGTTTTTTCTGTATATATTTGGTTCTTTTCTATTTCAATTGTTTTGCTTTAGTTTTGGAGTTCCTAATGTTGTATGATTGTGAAATACACTCTTTGTTTATATATATATATATATATATATATATATATATATATATATAAAGAAAAATTAGTATATTTATTACAATTAATATTAATATGCTAGCTTAAAAATGTTGTTCATTATGCATTATGATTTCAGATTTTTTCATTGCTGTTAAATCCTAATAACACACCCTTCATGAATATTCTGTGGCCGCGGTTGCCTAGTAGTCACGGTCAAAGCCATAATTTCGGGCCCTGATGCCACTGAAGAACTCGCAGTGTAGCGGGGTGGATGCACATTAAATCTGTCGAGGTTAAAGTCCTCCAGTTGGCGTTATGTGGAAGTTTATTAAGGGGGGGGTGCCATCTCAAATGACCAAGTTTCAAAATTATGAGGTCCGTCACTAATAGCTCTTATGTTGCTTCCAAAAAGAAAGCAAATAAATAATCAAATAGCTAAAAAAAATACTCTCTTCATATAGTTTTCAGCTTAATTTTTCATCACAAAATACATTTCCTTCCACACTTTTTAATTCTTATGATTACTTAACCCAAACAATTGTGATTAAAAGACTGGATATCGTTTTTATAATAGATTATAAGAATTTCTTAAAGGCATTTTTTCGTTCAATCGGAGATCAACTAATCCGTTCAAAGAGAAAGTACTTATTTCTATAAAATTACTGATTTCTTTTTTTAGAATTAATAATTATTTTTCTTTAAACTTGTATCTTTGACAATATAGACTGTATTTGCTTATCCTAAACTAACAGATCTATATAGTGAATGTATGTGTAACAGTGTACCAAAACAACGTGTATTATGTTCCAGAAATTAGACTTAACCTGCCATTCCTTCATTTGGCAAAGATCCGTTCTCCGATGACCGATGAAAAGGACGCCAAAGGTATAAGAGAGGTTCAAATGGCTGGACATTTTATATACACTTTTAATGTCAAATATTTGAAGGAAATAATTTATTTGTTGGCTTTTTGAAAATGCTTTGAGAATATTTTTGTAGCTAATGATTGATTTCGAATGAAATTTGAAACACTGACTTAGACATTCCTACCAAATTACGAAAAAAAAAAAACATGTAGTGATAAAATATTTTTTTCGGGATTCTTAACTATGTTAGTTAAATTAATGAAGCAATAAGGTCATGATTTAGTTCTCTTTGAACCATTATACTCATTTTGTCAAGTTGCAATGAGAATTATAGAAATCATTAATAATGTTTCGCTATTTTTTTGACGAATTGTACTTTACTCTCTAACTTCTACACATATCAAGAGAGAAACCCATTTAACGAGCAATACCCTCCATTTTTTTACACCTGGTGTTTAATTCTAAAGCACTTATCTTTTCTTGAGTTCCGTCAATCCTCGCGATCCAATAAAAAAAAAACACCCAAAATTAAAAATATTTGGGATATGTGAAAACCGATGACATTTTACAACGGTCAAATATTCTAGGGTGTCAAAGGGATACTGAAAGTGTTTAAATCTATAAGGATGCGACATTTCATATTTACCTTTGAAATATTGTTAACAACTTCGAAATATAAATAATCTCATTACAGTTTCACATCCAAAAAAATCAAAGCAAAAATTAAATAATCATTGATTGCGTATTTTCGTATTTTGTTTTGTAAATTTTTCTTTCGATCATTTTTTGCATTCATTTTTTTATATCAGCATAAAAAGAAAACTATGAAATTTCACAAATACAAGAATACACTTTTCGTTCCAAAAGGATGCTACACTCTTTTTAACTGTTTTTTTTTTCACATATCCTTAGGAATTCTTTTTAAAATGTTTTTTATTATGTACCTTGTAACGTTTTTGAAATTCTAGATACCAAACTTTCTAATTTCTTTACTTTCATTCAATTTTTAAGGGGAAAAAAAATTTAAACTAAAATAAATCTTAGTAAAGTCTGATGTTTTTCAGATTTTGTTCCCTTTTTTCTCCCTTATTTTATTTTTAAGAAAGTCAAGCTTAGAAAGAATCAGATTTCACTTCTTCTTGCTTAAAAAGTAAAAAAAAAATATTTGAATCAATACCAGGATGAAATAATGCACAACGGGGCTTCTTTCATTCTATTTTATTTGATCAAACAAAGTATCAGTAATCTTAAGAAATAATTGATTAATTCGTATATTGTTTTTAGCCAACTGTAATATTTAGTCGTAAAGCATAAAACTACAACTTAAAAATCGCTATTTTGTATATATTGTACAATCAAATATATATTTTTTGAAATAAACTTTATATATATATGGGGAGGGGGACACAACAAGACAAACGAATTATCAGAAATGAGAGAGCTTGAAAAGTGCGTATGTTGAGTATTGTAAGTCGTAATAATCGAACAACTATTTGTTTTATTTTATAAAATGACTCGTCTCTCAAAAAGTATTAACTGGGATTTTTTACACGGGGAGGGGGTTTATTTTCTGCTATGTATGCTAATTCAAAATGAAATTTATGAATATGAGTGGGGATTGATTGATTGGTTTGGTTGACGTTGCACTAGATGCAACTCCTGTGACAATGCAAATACTAAGGTATACTCAAGCAATTATGATCTAAGGGGCGGATCTTGAATTTTGAACTCGAATTTTAAACCATTTTCTATCATCAAAACGAGATGAAATGTTGCATACACATATAACTCCGATGACAATGCAATACTACGGTATGCTCAAGGAATGATGGGTTTTGCACTTAACAGCGTCCAATTCAGTTGAAATTTTGCACACACGTGTAGCTCTTGCAATTGCTTTTCAGTTTTACGTTTCTATACTAGAAGGAATTAAATAATTATGAGGAAAAAGTTTAATCAAGCTTTCATTTAAATAAGGACAATAAGGTATAAAAATAATATTTTTAGATGTAAAATAATATATCATTCATAAGATTTTGAGGCGTTAATATTTATTTTGATTACATATATGAGTAAGTAGATATGATACTTAATGTATCAGTCATTAACTAGGAATCTTAATCAAGAGCCTCAAGCTTTTTTTAAAATCAAAAATTATTTTACATTTAAAAATCATTTTTATCCTTTTAGTTCGTCTTTATATATAAACTTGATTAAATTTATTATTTTTTTTACTTTCATTTCCTTGCTAGAATTCAATTTTTGAAAGAAAAAAAAAGATTATTTTTCTTGATTTTAAGCAATTGTTTCTACATTTTTTGATAAGTATGCCATTTCTCAGAGAAACAAATCGATACATTGTGCCTTTTTTAGAATTCAAAATTTTTTAAGTAATGAAAAAGAAAACAAAATTATGGCAATATTAGAAATATTCTTCATGAAACTAATGATCCACAGCTGTTGATATGCCAATGGTCCGCTCTATTTCTGTAAGAATTAGTTTTAAATATTTTCCGTATCAAATATTTATACAATTTTATGCTTTACATGACTATATTGAAGCTATGTTCTGTTAAATACTTTGACGTAAAAGTAATACTTTTTAAAAGTTCATACTTTTATAGAATGCAAGCTTTTTTCGTATTGATATTTAATTTTAAATTTACATTGCATTTCTCGATGTTTATTGGTATCGGCAGTTTTGGTGAGTTTGGATGTTTCTTTGGGAATACATTTCATTTTTCGGATATTACTTGCGTTCGAAAAATTCTCTTTATTATACTTTCAAACTATATTTTAACTGCTTTTCATCCCCTATTTCTCAAGCACTCTCTCATTTTGTAACGACTCCGCAGTTTTCTTTGTCGCTAGAATAACTTCATTCATTAACAAATTGAACATTTTATCGAGGAGGCAAAAAGGAAGCGAATGTTTCTCAATTTACAGATATAAACTACATTGATAACATTGTTAAATATGAAGAATGGGAAAACGAGATGTAGGACCCCCCCTTAAAAGTAACACTTTATTCCTTATTAAAGTACGCGATCACTACTACTGAAGTTGATTTCTATGTGCATCAAAATTTTTACAGCTATGAGAAAAGTATTGGAGAAGAAATTAAAATTTTATGGACTCAAATGATAGCATAATACGAAAACGAAAAAAATATACAATACAATTTAATTACAATAATCTGTTTCATTTCTCAAATCATGGAAAATATCTTTAAATAATTCTTACGTGGAAGTTTTTCTAGACCTATCTACTGAATTTTAAAGAGTAAAAAAATTCCTAATGTTGCCATAAATTCACTTTAATCCTATTTTTTGGTGCTTTGTATATATTGAAGGATATATTTCAACTTTTGTCTCATTTGTATTATTTCCTACATAACAAAATTGTGTTTGAGTCTGTTGCCGTAAAAAAAATATCTTTTAAATAGATATATTTCGATGAAAAGTTGATCTTGTTATTTAATAGAGGAACTTTTTATTCTATTTTTTTTACATTTTTATCTGGTTAAATATATGATATTATTACATTTTGAAATTTACTACTTTCGAATGAATTATTCTTGCTTATTTAAATAACTACATTGATTATCTAATTAGGAAAAATATCTTTAGTTTATTAAATGGTGCCCTAAAATTTATCTCACAGAAATTAGCTCAAATCAGTTATATTAGAGGTATTATTCTTTTTCTTTTGCATTTTTATCATGTTTAATGCCTATTATCATTCCCTTCTAGAATTAACCATTATTCGAATAATTATTCTCAATTATAAAAAAAAATAATTCCCTGAAACATCTAAATGGAAAAGCGAAGTTAATTCATTAAAGAATTATCTAAAGTACACATCAGAAATAAGATATTAATATAATTGAATAATGCACACATAAGAGAGCAATTTTGCTCATTTCATTGATGAAAATTTTCATAAGCTTCCTAGTATTAACTTTGAAGCAAAACATTTTCCTTTTTGAATCTCTTCCTTTTAAAATGATAGAGAGAAATTCTATTTTAAGCAACGCATTGCAAAGTACAAATATAGAAATCACGAAATGTCGTTTATGCAACATAAACCAGCTCAAGATCCTTTCAGAATTCTTTTTAACATAAAAAGGAAATAACCATATTTTCTGAAGTATTATTTTCAAAAGTTATTCCTGGTTTTATTCTGCAGTATTATTTCCCACATGGAACGCGATGTATTTCAATATACAAATGTATAATACGACTCTTGTATTACCGATAAATCTGTTCATAAAATAGCGACACTCCTTCGGAAGAAAAAACCTTTTCTGATCATCCGTCGTTCGTTTGAAGTTGAACTTAAATATCGTCTTAGGAATTTCATTTGCCTTCTTACCCAAATAAATATCGATGTAGTTAAAATGATAATCAAGATATATTTCGAAACAAAAAATTTTATAAACATAACAAAATTTTCATTGAAAGGAAATCAAACTTAAAGGGCGAGGAGAGGTGGACAATTAACTCCTTTTATTCAAAAATGATTGTAACTTTTTAGTAAATAATTTTGAGGAATGAAATTAGTGTAAAAACAATGTTAAATTTTCCTGATACTGTATATGAAAATTATAATTTTTCTAATGTAAAGTCTTTGTCAGTTTTCTGTTTGATTTAAGCCATTGCTAACTAACAAAAGACATGCAGGAGAGGAAACCTTAAAATGCAACCAAAAATAGAGGAACAGAGACCTGGGTAGAGGAGGAAACAAACCTCGTTGCCAACTTTGGAAGAAACGTGGTAACGAAGCAGAAGCTAAAAAGAAGATAAAAATACGAATGGTGAAAGGAAATTATGCGTCCAAAACGTTCAATACACAGAAAGCGACGGTCGTAAAACCAGATAACTATCCTAGTAACCCAGGAAAAAGGTAGCAAAGTAACGAGAATAAGATGTATAAAAAGCAAAAAAAAAAAAAAAAACGCTGGGAAAGTACCATTTCTCACCGAAGTTTAATGCAAACTTCGGTGATCGGATGAGTACCGGTGCTTTCAGCATGCTATGGCCATTGGCATATCTGAGGCAAGAGGGGAAAGTGACGAAAGACAGCATGTCTTCTGATAGCAAATGATAGACGAAAGAGAGGAGATAAGAATCTGACAAAGCAGAGATGAATTAAAGGTTATTTTTAGATGCATCCTTTGAAAGTTTGTGGCGGAATAGTATTCCTATTCGCCTCTTGTGCCATAACTCAATCAAATATATCAACACTAAAAAGACAGTGACTTATACAAGAAGACGTTAGACAAATCTCAAGAACAATATTTATTCCACAGACTTGCACTATAATGAAAAATGAACACCTGCTCTCCAAGGTAGCACCCTAGATATATTCGCCCATCTCACTAATACCGAATTAAGATTGTCTTACCACAACTTTCCCGGTTGAAGCCAACTTGATTCTTGATTTTCACGATCGCCCTCACCCGTAGCCACTCTTGATCTCGTCTACCACCTATAAGGCATATACTCAACGCTAGTGACACTCGCTTTGCTTATATACTTTCCTATCTACATCGCTTCTTTTTATTTATACCTGCCTCTAATTTAACTAATCACGTTTCATTTGGGTTGGGAAGAAATTGCTTAGTTCGTGCAATCAATCTTAATTAAAGTCTCCAGGGTTAGTGAAGAGAAAACCACGAATAGCCCAACGTCACAAGTTAGATATTAGGATCATTTCAGAGCTGTTATTCGGCTTAATTTTGAATTTGAATGTTTGGATTGGATATGAATCACCATTTCTCGGAAAGTGAAATGTTCCTGTTTGGAATTTCTTATAAGAGATTATTTTCAAGATCTCTTGGTCAGGGAGATCAGCTGTATGTTTCACCATTTTAGATTAGTAAAATTTTAAAAGTCATAAATTTTTTCTTGTAAATCATTTAAACAGAAAATAATTTAAATATTTAGCATATGGTATGAATCCTAATTTACGACTCTTAATAATATCAAATTTAATTGAGAAAAAAAACAATTTTTTTTGTATATCATTACAAAATAATTAGTGCTCGTTTAACAATGTTCCTTTTGATGAAACTAACTAGTACATTATGTGTTAAATTCAATATTCATTAGTAAATTTTGTACCGTAGATTAAAAATAATTCTAAAAAATAATCGAGGAGAAAATACGAACTCAAAAACAGATGTTAGTCGCATTTTTTGGAATTATTTAAGAAAAGAAATTGTTTTGTGTGTATTATAGATATATGCAAAAAATTTAAAATATAATCCAGTTCGTGCTCGGTAATAATGATAATACAGAAAAGTAATTTTCATTGCTAGAGAAAATGTATATTTCGCAAAATATTTTTTAACCAAAGGAAAAAAAAAAACCTTCTTTATGCAGAATTATTTTTTTTTCTCTCTAAAACAGTTTTGCAATCTGGAAAATTGAAAAGATTTGGCATAAATAAACTTAGTTTTTTAATTATTTATAATACAAACTGTAAAGAAGGTTAAGAAAAATCTTTTAAGCTTTATTATTATTAAAAATTCAATTAATGTTTCGTTCATTTGGAATATTTTTTATTTAATTATTCGAATTTATAGTGAGAAATTCCATTTTAGAAATTTTTGAAATTCTCTAAAGAAAAAAAACCTAATTGATCATTTAAATATTAAAATTTGCTCATTTCGAAACATATTTAATAATTTATTTTTGGTTTTGTAATCGAACTTTTTGCCTCCGAAACTGATTTCGACTAGAACAAAGAGAGAATTTCTGATCATTTGCTGACAGTACTTTCATGATAAAATCTTAAGTTTTGTTTCTTGAAAATAAAGAAGTTTTTCATTAACAGGTTTAATAATTAGAAAACTTTCTGACATGGTGTATAGAGTAGTATATTATCTCTTTATCAATTCTATATTTTGAACACTCAAAATTTCACTTAAGGTAACAGTACACTTTAGATGAAAATTGTTTGAATTTACCTAAATTTTGCCTACAAATGTACATTTAATTACCTGATGGGACTTTAAAGTTAGAAAAACACCCAAGACAAGTTTTGTTAGTGTTTATTTTTACTGTCAAAAAGGCATTTTATACAAATATCAGCAAACATTAAGGCTTTCTGAAAAACATGGTAACTCAAAGTAAATAAATAAATATATTGACATTTTGTAAATTGAATCATATAGAATATAATCTTATCCAGAGAAGAACTGTTATTTTGATAATATAGCCCTTACTTACGATGCTATAGTAGTTCGAATTCCAAGCACTCACATCGAAAATCATGTATAATTTTCACTTTATTGCAATATAAAAATTCTTCTACTCAAGATAAAATCTCAATAATAGTGTATTTTATGTATATGTATTTTAAAAAAACATGAAAATAAAATTTCAGGTTTATTGATGCATAAAATCTTGACATATGTTTTGAAGTAATGAAAAATGTTTAAAAAAACTTTTTGAGTCTTTCCAGCCACAGAAATTCATGATAAATTAATATTAAAACAACTGTAACTCAGTTTCTAAATAAGGTAGAAATAAAATTTAAACGGATTTTTGAAGATAAAAGATTAAATTTTCATAAGAAATGAAAACCGTTATTTTTTTTTAAAAAAAAAATACGAAATTTTTACTAAAAGTGCGTTTTGAGGGCGTACCGTAAATACTGATCTCTACACCTGTGTTCGTTGCATGCTGACCACCTTGACGATAACTTTCGATGTTAATTTATCGTTAATTAAATCACAATAACTTGAGCCGTTGAATTCGTTTTACACCAAGAGGTAGATGATACACACGTTTCATTTCCTTTCAAATAGGATGTTAATTCCTTATTCACTCTATTGACACTTGTAAGATAAGGTCTGTTGAAAAAATTCATCCAGAAAAATTGTGTCTAGGTATCAATTAAGTGATAAAAAACAGTGAATTTACCAAGAATTTAAATAATATTGTCATGTTGTGTCATAATATTTCAAAAAATGCGTTTAAACTATTGGAATATCTTGTAAAAAAGTTAAATGAATTATTTATAATCACCTTAATCCGTACTAAAAACACACAAATTATGTCGGAATTTTATACATTTGAAAATACAATTAAAATAATTTGTTTTGAAAAAATAGAGAGATATTTCGACAGGTATAATCATATAGTTAAAACAGTTTTTTTTTTCACCTGTCTTTCTAATAAAAATAAGAAACGCATGAATTTTTTTTTCTTCTTTTTCTTGTAGAAGGATCAAACTACGAGAAAAAAAAATAAATTTAAATTATATTCTGTTGCATATTAAAAACTGTGGACCAAGAGTTTGAATTCTTGATTGAAAATTGAATTTTTGATAAATTATTCCAGTCTTTTTCAAGAATTTGAATTCTTCCAGATTTCAAATTCTTGTCTGTCTAAGTTGTCTATATTGTTAGTGGAAAGTTTAGACTTTGTTCTTTCATGCAGAACGACTATTGTTATCGGAAAGACATTTTTACAGACCAATATATGAAAGAAATGCTGAATAGATAGGTAGGACCTTGGAAACAGATTTGGCGAAGAATTTTCTCAGCAATCATCGCAAAACTTGGCTGCAAAATTAGATTCCCCTACATGAAAGAAAAAAGTTCTAAAAGTAAGTAGAGCCCTGAAGAGCAGGGATCACCAAAGAGGTCAATATCGACCCCTGGGGGTCGACGTGTCGATGTAATATAATTAGGGGTCGATCTGATCTAGGGGGTCGATTAGAGGTCGATGAATGAATACCAATATTGTTCAATCACAAATAACATTTTTTTTATTTGGCAGATGTATTTGCAAAGTTCAATGATATTCAAACACGTCTCCAAGGAAAGTATATTACGTTAATTCGAGCACGGACAATTATTTTAAGCTTTTAACTTAAATTAAACTTGTTTAAGTCTTCATTTTTATGCAAACATTTTCAAATTTGACAATTAATATAACAAACATAGAATTAAAAATATATACAAAATATCTTCAAAAAATAAGCGATAATTTCATATTACGCTTTGGAGGTATTAAAAATATAGATATCCCATAATGGATATCGCGCTACTTTCTGCTCAAGTTGAAAATATCGGTAATCATTTGCAAGATGAAGTCATTGAATTATTAGTTGACCTTGAAGTAAAGATGCTTTTTAGTAATTTAACTGTGAGTAAATTTTGGGCAAATATAAATATTACTCAAAAATTCGAAAAACTTCGTAATGCATCGTTTCCCCTTTTAATTGTATTCCCAAGCTCATATATAGTTGACCTTGTCTTCAATCATGTTAATTCTATTTTAACAAAGCAGAGAATTAAATTGAATGTGGAGATTCAAAGCGAATTAAGACTGAAACTAACAAATTTCGAACCAAACATTGCTAATCTAGCCAAGCGTCCTCAAGCACATCCTTCTCTTCGATTTTTGTAAAATTTAGATTTTGTCAAAATAAAATAAATCGTTTTTAAGAAACACATGCAAGTTTCTTCTTTTTTATCGTTTTTTACGGAGGGGGTCGATAAGAGAATTATACAATTTTTAGGGGTCGTTGATCAAAAAATTTGGCGACCCCGGCTGTAGGGCATATATATGAACCATTGTACGTATCAATCAGTATATGCCGAGTATATGTTCCTGATGCAGTATTGGATTACTTATCTGCGATTATGCGAACATTGCGTTGGTCTTATCGTGTATTCGTAGGGGCGTGTATTGATTACTCCCTGTTTAAAGGAAATGTTTTGTATTTGCTAGAGTCTTGAAATAAAAATTGGGTTTACTCGGAAAGAATATGCTTTTTAATTTCATGGAACTTTCTACATTTGAACGATGATCAACAACATGGCAGTGTGAGGTAAACTCTCTCCCTTTCCTCAGTGTGGGGAGGTCGGAAGGTAGACTCGACGTATTCAAAAACATTTAATTTACTTACAACACAAACCACAACACAAGTTTGATCAATCCCAGTTATGATAAGCACCAAAATATGAGGACATTTGACGAAGTATGCGAGAAATGAGAAGACTTTAAATACTTTAATACATTTACTGAATTCAAGAGCTCTGACTTCTTAGCTATCTAATCTAGTTTTGATCGTCACCGTAAGTAATACAAATATCAGTTACTAAATATTCATTGCTCCGCTAGAAGTCTATCCTATCTCTTCTTCTAATCCTTAACCTGAAAGCTTATATTATATATATATCAGTCTTAATTTGCATGATCCCTCTCTCTTCTTCGGAGGAAGCTTTCTAATAAAAATAATTGTTAAGGACTGAAAATTCCCCAAGAGGACTGTTAGTAAAAAGATCGCGGATAGAGCCGTCACAGCAGTATCAGCAGATCAATAATTTTTTTACCTTTTTCGGAAAGAATGATTAAGTCAGGAGAAAACAATAAACCTAGTGAATTTAAAGCATATCCTGCCGGGAATTAAAAATTGTGTTTTGAATACATATAATATCTTATATTCTCTAAATCTACACGAGAAAATTAAGTATACGAATAAACTACTACCACAGGCTTATTTCCATGTGTTGACCAGTTTTTGCTTCAGTCTCTTAAGTGGTCTTTTTCCAGAAGTATTATTGTGTATCATAAAAACTTGTCGAATTCTTAGACTCTTACAAATTTCTCAAGTTCATTGATTGATTGATATTATAAATAAGAGTCTCAGAAACGAAATACTGACGTTTAAAGATGGTTACTCAATGAACATGTTCGTCTAGGTAGAAAATTATTTTGTAATATTTGCTCGATTCTATAACACATCGATCAATAACTCCCGAGTCTAACATTGAAAACAACATTTTTTTTGCAAAAATTTTTTTTATTCATCAACATAACACCTTTTGTTAATCACCTTTTAGGGTGATACAATCGTTCCAACGTTTGTGCAAATAATTTTTTTGTTTTCTTCTTTTTTTTTTTTTTCCGCAAGAAATCTTTTTTGTTGCTAGTAAATAGCGATAAACAGCTTTCTGAATCATCGACTCGTTGATGTTTTTGTTCCATCGAAAGCAATCGTGGCACCCACAAGGAAAAAACCTTTTTCACTTCACTTCAAAAAACCTTTTTCAGTAAATACACTTCCATATGATATCTGTGTCATCTCAGCAATCTCACGGAGCTTCACTCTACGATTTTTCTTTATAATTTTTGTCACTTCACTCACATTTTCCGGTGTAACGGCTTCCACAGGTCTACCCGAGCGTTCCGCGTCATTTGTGTCGGTACGACCCCGTTTAAACTCGGCAAACCACCGACAAATCGTTGCTTTTGATGGACAAGAGTCCGGGTAACATTTTTCAATCCATTGTTTCGCTTGCACGGTGTTTTTACCCATTAAAAAACAATGTTTTATCAGAACACGAAACTCAGTTTTTTCCATTTTTTAAACAAACTACAAAACGACTTTACTCCAACCTCGATAACTCAGCTGTTTCTGGTCCGATCGACTTAACATTTTGACACGTTTCAAGCAAAGGTTCGTACTCTAGAAAGACCTGGTTACTGGTTTGCTACGAGCACCATCTCTGGGTTAGTCTCGGGAGTTATTGATTGATGTGTTATATACGAGTAATTTTAATTTAAAATACTTACGTAGTTATTAAAATAGTATGAGATTTTTTTTTGTGATTTTGCATATGCAATTTATTGTTTTATTTGGAATAAAATGAATTACTATCATGAAAGAAAAATATACTTTAATTTAACGAATAGTAACCATTCACATCAAAAATGAACGTTTCTTAATTTTTCTTTCTCGGAAGATATTAAACATTCTTCAGACCCTACATTTATTTAGCATCTAATTACAATAGTAACCCTATGTGTCGAGAAAAAGAGGGAAAGAAAAATAATGGGCCTATTTTTTTCCATCTGAAAAAATATATTTTATTCTTAAAGAATATAAGTATTTTATAGGAAAAAAACACTACTATATAGATTTTTCATTTTTTTTTTTTTTTTTTTTTTTTTTTTTCTTATTCAGCGTCGTATCTAAATACATTGATACTATTGATGAAATGCTAATTTGTTTCCATTTTCAGGAAATGTTAAAAATTTATTAATATATCAATTTTAACAAATTTATTTCCTGAAATGATATATTTGAAATACTTTTATAATTGGTTATTTTGGTTACTCTTAGTGGAAGATTAAATGTATGAACTACGTTTATCATAATGGTTTATAATTTCCATTTATTTTTCGTTTATATCAGTATGAAAATAAGCCCTTTATTAAGGTTTAATTTATTCTCCCTCATTAAATTAATGGATACTATACGAAAACGAATATTTATATAATATGTGAATATTTTGTAATCTCTTACCGTTATTAATTTCAGCTTCATTTCTGTTAATTCCAATCAGACGCTGACGAGACAAGAGGTTCACGATTTAGTGAAGAGACGTCAGATAGGAATTCACTCAATTTATTAATCGTTGAGTTATGAATATGCACAATTACTCTCTCTCTCTCTCAGTCAATGAAGCGAAAGAGTTCTCTTTACTCAGAATCGTTAAATTGCACTTTTAATAGCACTAATAAATTTAAATTATGCGTGTGTATAGCTTGTACATCGATAACTACTTCCCAATTGCCGAATATAAAAATTTTATTTACACTTTTTCCATTTATATCATCTTCAGTTAAGCATCGAACAAATCAAATTTAATCAAAGGCCATTTCTAAACACGGCATTCTGAAAAGGGACAATTTAAACACTGTCATTCCCGCCAAGCATCAAATCTATGTGCCAAATGATTCTGTTCATGTGAGGGCGCTGCTATCGATTTATGACAACACTTCTTCACAGTCTACACTACGTCAACGCGTTTGTAATCTAGTGGATTACGGAAGCATTCTCCAGGTTCTGAACCTTCTCGAGCTTTTATTCTCGATTTGAAAAAAAAAAAAAAAAAAAAATTATGATGAGACAGAACATCTGGTTTTGCGTTTGCCCAGGAGTGAATTAAAATCTTAAAAATGGGAGAGTCACTTTAGAATGAAGCGAATAACTGAATCAAATTATTAAGTGTATACTTGGTATTAAAGAATTTTAAGAGAATTTTAAAGTTTAAGAAATAATTATTAAAAAGCCGAAGCTTTTAGTTTGAGTTGAATAGGAATCGGGATTTAAGGAATAGTATTTATATTTATATCTTGTATCTAACAGTTATCTGAGTTCTCAGCACTTTTTGTAAAACAATAATGGGGAAGCGGAATTTTTCGTTTCAGCAGTTTTAATTTATTTCATTAAAAAGTCAAAATATTATCAGAATGAAAGAGTATTTTTGCAGGCAGCTATGTATAGTGGTGGGGGAAGGCGGAATTCCTGTTCGGATGTCCAGTCTGGTAGGTATGGAAATCTGATGTTTCTCTGCTCAGTGGAGCCGAGAGAGCGTGTTCTGATTGGTCGATAGGAATGGTTCTTATCGATCGTGGGTGGTACTGAGGACTTTCGGAAATTTGGAAAGGAAGGGTGGAAAAAATTGCTCTTGACAAAGAAATTATGTTTAATCGGGAAGAAAATTACTCATGGTCTGTGCAGGAGGGGTTATTTCTGATTAAGGTACATTTTTTAATTGCTTGAATTGTTCTGTTTTGTAGTCTAATCTAACCTCGATACTAAAGAACAATTTTACCAGCATATTCGGGTTCGTGTGCGTTAAATTGTGATGATTTGGGATGTGATTGGGTATATCCGCCCACTCTAGAAGATTCCTCTAAACAGTCCGTTAGCTATGGATGCAAATTCACACATGTCAATTGCGACTACTTACTCGTAATTTCACTACTAACTTCACTACTCGATCATTACTTAATCATCACTAACTCTACGTTCAGTTCCCTTTCGCTTTAATATATGTTTCCTTAAATCCACTCACTGCACTTGTATTATGTTGTAGTTTTAAAGGCCCCCAGGAAGAAAAAAGATAACTTATTTAAGTAATACAGATAAAGAATTTTACAAATCAGGGGCCTTTTAATGTTAAATTATTATTTAATTAAGTAAGTTTCTGGGTTGAAATGTATTTTCAGCTTTTTCTCAAATCAAGATTTTCATATTTTGCTTCAGCGCAAAACATCGTATTCAAAACAGTTATGTATATAATGTTATGAAACTTTCATGGAACACTCTAGGAAAGTAAATTCAGGACTTGAATCTCTCCTATTGTTATAATACAATTACCTTGCATTTTATGGATGATAAAAGTCATAACTTATCACAAATTTGTACATTCCTTCTGTATTTTAAAGTACGACTTCCAATACATATTTAATTTTCAGAGTTATAATTGTGAGAGAGGTACAAATCCTAAATTAGATTCAATTCATTGTAATAAAATTTACAAAATTGAAATATCTCTATTTAAATTTCAGTTTTGGTGTTTTGCACGAGTGCCATTTTACTGCTATTTTTATGTATTTTTTAGCTGAAATATCAAAACAATTATTAATTTACGCAAATTTTACATTGTATTTTAAATTTTTAGCTATATCTTATAGTATAATGCATATAAAAAGTTATTTTTTCAATTATTTAAAAAAAATCCTCTTCGAAGGTAGGCGGATACCTTAATTTACCACCTTCGGGATTGAATTTTTGCATAAATCAAAAATACTATGTGGTGTAATGTTTCTCTATGACAGTTGCTGCTCTGTATAATATCATGGAATGTCTATGCAATGTAAGAATTCGAGGCAGTTTCACACTGTTTCAATAGCTTCCAAAGCGGACATGCTGAGAATAAAGAATTTATGACTTACTCCAGTTATTGGAAAATGTTCTAAGTAATATTAGAAGCTGATAAATTCTCCTTTTGCTTGAAAACTTTCGTATTTCATTTAAATTTCTTCTAAAATGCTGCAGTGGGACTTGAAATATCCAAAATTCTACGAGTCTTCAAATAATTAATACTGTTCTAATAAGTATACTCGCAGATGTTTTTCTGGTCAAACACGCCAAAGTTCAAGAAATTATTCTTCATGAAAAGGCTAGAGTTAAATGATATTTTCCACAGTGTTCTAGAAATTCCAGAAAGTAAAGGCAGCTAATAACATTGAGACGCTTCCATAGGATTTGGGAAACGACTAATTTAGTTTGTTTATTTGAAATTCCACAAAAAAATAAAGCAAGTAATCTACTGTATGGCATGTGTGTGTATCTACTACATATTTCTTTTATAAGTTATAAAGATATTTTTAGTGAAAAAATATTTTCCAAAGAACTAAATATTTTTGATGCCCCCCCCCCAGATAATATAAACTTATTGGAATAAACTTTTTCTGATTCTAGAATTTAATTTGGATTGTCTAAAACTTTTTATGGAGCCTTTTGGAAAAAGGAAGATGAAACTTTCGTTATAGCGATATAACATCCAACCAACAACTTGTCAATAAATGCAGAAAATTTCTGTGAAGCTTATGTGCATAAGAAAAATTGTTTTAAATATCAAACACAAAATTTCATAGTGGAGCCTTTCTCACACATTTTATGGTAACAGTTTTCAGAGATAAATTTGCTCATAATTGAGTTTATACAAGCTTTTACATTAATTAATTAAATTTATAAAAACGGAGGCACATCTTTGGATATATCACGGTAAATAAAAGCCATTTAAGATGCAATTAAGATATAAATATTTATCCAAAGTAAAGTGCACATTCCGAAATGTGAAGTATATTTATGTGACTTTTATTCGAAATAAAAAAAATAGATACCTTCTCTTTCAGATAAGTGTTTATTTTTCGATATAAAATTCGATTTGAATGCACTGAAATTTTAAAAGTCGAAATATTGTTTGTTTGTTTTTTTTGAAAATTTTTTATGCCTGATTTTTTTAATTATGATATTTTGTAATATTTTTTTTCCTGTTCTACCACCCTTTCATTCTTTTTAACACCCCCACAGTTTCATTCAAAGCAATCATTTCTTCCTCCGCCCACTTACGGCAAAATCTCGTATAAAGCAACCGACAAATTGAAAATTTTACCATCCTCTCCTTAAAGAAGTAACAAAAGATTGCAATTCAATAATGTACTTTAGTAATATTACATTTCAAAAGGAAAGGGAAGAAAGAAGGAAATGAAATAACCTTTTCTACGAAGCGATGATTTTATTTATTTTTCAGCCGTGCAATTATTGATCAGCAAGATTAAAATTGTAATTTTACACGGACTCAAAACTTTTAAAATTGAAAATTTTCATTTCGAAGTTATTCAATTTTTACATCGAAACTCAAATTTTATGTATTACTCAAAATTGTATCGCATTTCTTAAGCGGTTCTTTATTAATATCTCATTTCCTATTATACGGATAAGCGAAATAAGTATTTTCTACATAAAAAAATTTCAGAATATGTTTGATGAATCATAAAACTTTGAAATAATTTCGGAAAATTGATTTAAGGATAATTTACTTTGAAGAATTAATCTTTCTTCATAAATAGTTATTACTGTCAGAGAAGTAAAAATATTATTTCCTCTAATATTATTCCTCATACTCAATTTCTTTATTCTTTTTGTGATCTATTTCATAGATCACGCTTCGAAACGAATATTTTCCAGTTGAGTAGTATTTAATGACTTGTCTACAAAAACTTTTTAAGACATGTCTGTTGAAAGAGAATATTTTTTTCATTGAGTACTGGATGAAATAAAATTTCCTTTTTAGGGATATTTATTATATTTCTTTTTTAGAAAAATTTTCCTTTATTCATCTGATAATTATGTTTTAAAATTAGTTTATATTTGAAAAAAATTGTACTTGAACATCTAAACGAAAAAGATGGATTGATAAATTGATTAGAGGGTATTGTGACCAAAGTATTTTAACATAATATTTCACTTATGAGTAGTTCTAAATTATGTAAATATATACATCGTTTTAATACCAAGTAAATTTTTGATAAGCTACTTAAGACTAACTTCCAAGAATAAAATTTCTCCTTTTAAATCTGGTTTTTTTAAGAAAGATGGGAGAAATTTAGCCTGCGCCCTGTTTTGTGCAATAGATACACAAAAATGTTATGAAAAGTGAACTCCTTAATAATCTAAGCCAGCTTTTTCTCCTTTTAGCATTTCTTTCCTCAGCTCCTACAAAAAAAGGAGCATATTTCTCGGAGTATTATTTTGAATCTTTTTGGGTCGTAATGCGATTTCGCTGAAGGTACGAAATGCCGATGAAAAATGAGTGCTTCGTACTCTGTCCTTAAAATAGCAAAACTTCGAGTCTATTCTGAATAATCTTTTTCCCCTTACGGCTCGAAAAGTAAATATGTATCTTAGAAGGCCCATTTTCTCTCTTTTAGTGCTTTTAAGTATATATATTCAAGATGAAGAAAAAACCGAGTTATATTTCTACCTAAATGCTTTTCTCAAAGGCTCAAAATTTTTAATGGGGCGAAAACAAGTATTGTAACGCAAAATAAATTTTTCATGTAGATTGAAAAACATTCTAAATTTGAATGATTACAAATTTTTTACAATAAAAATACTGCCTTCTTGAATGACTTCTGACTATTACGATTATATTTAAATGCTTCAAACACATGTTTGTATGCTTGTTTATGTAAAAATAATGTGAATTTACTTCCTCTATAGCATTCTTAATCTTTATTTTTTCTTCATTCAGGGATTTTTTTTTCAAAAAAAAAAGCGTAAGTTTCCTCTTTTGATCATAATTGAACGAAAAATTGCTTCTAATAAAAATTAATACGAGTATTTGGAAGCAATTTTTCTATTTCTTTCGCATTTCTCTCTGTTTTTATAATTTCACATAATACGTTTTGCTCTTTTAATGGACAAATTATTCCTGATGAGCGTTTTTGATATACGAGTACTACTTTGTTTTGTTCTATTCTATAATCATCTGTTTAATTTGGAACTTCTTTAATTAGCATAAGTTAAAATAGGCCGCATTAATTAAATTAATTATTTACTTATTGCTCCTCAGATAAAATGTTATAGGTAAATATTGAGTATTTTACTTATTAAAATTTGTGGAAATTGTCAGATTTATTTAAAGGGCCTCCTGACAATATTTAAACATGATAAAGATTAGAAAATGGCAAATAATTAAATACAAGAGGATTGTTCATTATTTCTTTAATCATTAAAATTAATTTTAAAATTCATGCATGTATCCACCTTTTGACACATTTGATGCAATGTTACATGTTAGTTTGCTCTTTTATTACCTTTTTATTTTTCATTTTTTTTTCCTTTTATAAATTACTACATAATACATGAAAAAGTTCTAAGATAGTGAAATTTTTTGCACACTTTTATAAGGTTTCTTATAAAATAAATTATACAATATGTTTAAAAGTTTGATACGTTATTGATATATAGATTGATTTATTATTGAAGCATTTAAATTTTATCCGCATTTACTTTACTTATCATATGTTGCAATAATAAATTTTTAATGATGTTTTCACAACTGTAACGAAAAAAAAAAAATGAACGGTATTTTCCAGGGACTATTTGGCTTATATATCTTGCAAGAAATAATTTATCCTTTACAGTAAGCGATGTTCCTAAGTCTGGGTAAATGTTTGACTGAATAATTTATTTTGTAATTTTCTTTTGGAAAAAAAAAATTAAAGGTAAATCTTCGAAGTGAATTATTTCAAATACTTAAAAAGAAAAGATAAACACGACTGCTTGAATAAAATTCGACAAAATTTATTATTTGATGATCATATAACTAAAAAGTAATGACGTGAAAAAGTTCTCATAAATCTGCGATGACTTCACTTCTTAAATATGTTATTGAATACGTTTAAATTACCATCAAAAGCAAAATTCGCCAGTGGAAAGTGCAGTAAAGAAATAAAAAAAAATTGATGCAGTGGGTAGTATTAATTGAGAGATAAAAAAATAGAGGAAGTCTTTTTTAACAGTCGTTTCAGAATAAATTTCCTCATAAAAACGCTTTCTTACGGGGGTTTTCTCATTCATAATGATTTTAATTAGATGCGTTCAGAAATATTTTTATGAGCTTCCTTATAAGATGTAATGAGAATTTAATTCCTCATTTACATCCTTTATCTAGTTTTTTTTTTTTTTTTACTTATTTGTCCAAGAATTAAAAAAAATCCCTCTAGATCATTGTTTAGGAAGAACATTTCAAATAAAGCTAATTACAAGTATTGTTTTTTTTTATACAGCTTCCCACTTTTTGGTATCTATTTTTATTCATCATTTACTTTAGCCATAGATAAACTTCATTGCATAGAAATAAATATATTCTGTTACTTATAATTGACATGTTTTTCGGTATGAGCATTTGAGATCAAGAGTTTTGTCTCGATGCGCGTTGATAATCCTCCCCATAAAGTAAGGAGGAAAGAATTAAAGTAAATTAATGTTTAACGCATTAATAAAATTAGTTCGTCACTACTCTCTACCTAATTTTTTATTTAAGATTTTCAACCATATTATACGTACCATAAAATCTTACCATACGCATCGCACACACCACTTGATATTAATCGTACCATAAAATCTATTAATGACGTACGTGTTTCTACTACTGATAAATCTCGTAGATAATATAGTAAATAATCGAGGATAACGGGGAAATAATTAATTTAACTTCCTAAATAATTAAATTATTAATTTAACTTCCCTTTTAAAATTTAAGAAAATGCACTCTTATAATAAGAATATAATGATTTTATGTCATCAATAATTATGGATTAAGTACTGTATTTGGTTCATCAAACATTTCTGCCTGTGTATATACAGCCAATATGTCTCGTAATTTTGAGTCTCTATCTAGTGACATCACACAACTAGAGAAGAAGACGTTGCCTCCTGCCATATTTAATATGTATCCACCTTAACTTCAGAATTACATATAGATAGACAAAACATTTATTACAATCGACTGAAAAAGCATTTATTGTAGTAAATAGTCTAGGATCCGATTTGAATCCAATAACGAAAGTCGAAAGCATTATATTTCAAAAACACATTAAAACAGAGATTGAAGAGTTCTTTAAAACTTTCACGTTTAAAAGAGATCACATTTAATAAAATTATGGAATATATCAATAATTTGAAACTCTATGTACGAGGTTGGCTCAAAAAGTACTTGTATTTGAAGACAGATGGCATCATTAAGGTAAATTGTTATTAATATTGGGTGCTGCCATCTGGTAAATGGAGCCAAAACAAATCTGGCATTGATTCAGAAGTTAGTTTTCAGTTGGTAATCTTTTGCTGTCCTATCAAAATTGGATTGCTGCCGTGTCGAGTTGTCACAGTAGGTGATAAATGGATTCATAGTCAATTACCGGAAATCAAACAACAATGAAAACAATGAATTGCTTCCGGTGAATCTGCCTCAAAGAAGGCGAGGTTAGTCTCAGCGACCTGAAAAGTGATGATGAAGACATTTTGAGGTGCGAAAGGTTTCATGATCACGAATACGAGTAACTGAGACTTATACAGCTGTCTAGTGAGTCATGATGCTCATTAAAAATGAACCATTCTTGATGCTATGAGCAACATTTCTTGGAATTTCTGGGGACTTATTGAATGTCCCTCGCACCTGAATCGAATTTAATCTCAAATCTCATTCTTGAAAACTTCCCCTTCAAGTGTATTTTTCTTATTTCATGTCGCACATAACGCTTTAAAATAGCCTCTTCTTTTCTAAATGGAAAAAAGCTGCAGCTATCCTAGTTCTTAATAACAGTCCCATCTCATTGCTCAACAATTTGTGTAACGTATCCGAATCCACGCTTTTGAAATGTTCGAATGAGCATCGCAGAGTCAACAACACAACTATTTTTAAATAACAGAGCTTTGATAGGGAAAAACTTCCCAAAATCCCCTAGTTATTTCGTGCTACTGAAATGATTCTAACAGGCTTTAGCGATCATCAACCTACGAATACACTTTTGTGATGTAGTTAGTCTTTGAAAAAATTTAGAATAATTATTTAGTTGCCAGACTCCTGTGATTTGACTTTTAAGTTCAATTAATTAAAATCTTTCACTTGTACTTCACTCTTCATAATTTCAAAGAGTGATGAGGAAATGTTATCTTTGTATTCTTATCACTCAGAAAACGAGTTCTACAAAGTTTGCGCTTAGGGTCTAAGCTCTTCGAGCTATACGTAAACGCCGTACCAAAGACCACCTGTTTGTATCTAGCAATAAATGCGGGCATTTTGCCAAGGTAACATAAAATAGATGTAACATCAGACAAACATTCGACTCTAGGAAGGGATATCGTGAAATTTTAATTATTACTAAGAAATAACCGAGAAATACGGATACAATTTATTCTGCATGTTTATTGATCCTTGTGAACAAAATGTTGTAAATAACCGCTGTTAATATTAATTTGTCTGGTTTCAAGAAGCCGTAGATAGAAGTCAGTGCGGATTGGATTAATTTCATTAACGTCGCACCAAAAGCAACTCGAGGGCTTTTTGCGACGGACCTCGTAATTTTGATCCTCGGTCAAGTGAAGAGGACGACACCTTAGCTAAAGAATCCTCTCCTAACTTCCCCACCGCGCCATTGGGTGGATTTTGGACCCCTTGACAGATTTAACGTGTAACACGGCGGGTCTTAAGTACCATCAAGGCTCGAACCCATGATTAAAAGAAAACCGCCGACCTGTGACCATGACCACTAGGCTACCTCGGCCACGAGTGAGAAAACGGTGATTAAGTTACTTCCGAAGAGTGATAAGTTTCTTCAGTTCAAAGGCTACGGTGCCCGGAAAATTCAGGATGAAATGATGGCCCTTTCACTTAGGGTAATTAAGTATAAGTATCTGAAATTTATGCAAAATTAATTCTTATATTCTGCAAAAAATTCGTCCTTCAAAAGACTATTATACTGCAGAAAAATGTACTATTCCATATTTCGAAAGATCAAGCTCACAATCAGACAGAAGCTTCAGTTTCATATTGAGACCTATCATGCTTTTCCATTAAACCTTTCCGATCTTGCGTCTGAAATTACGTAACGATTTAAAAATGAAACTGAAACCTAACAATATAATATTGGCCTTAGTAAACAATTTTAGAAAACTACCCCCAAGTCCCAATTATCTATTAAGAAGTTACAATGGCAAATTCAGTGAAACATCCGAGAGAAATTTTGGAACTGTCATTAACTTTCTAATAACTAAAGGCTTCAGAATCTCTCAATAACCCATGGGAATCTAAACATCTTCCTATCAGTCTGAAATTATCAATCAATCTATCTACTTTGAGTCTCCGATTAGATGGTAGAATCTGGTAACATCCATCGAAAAATAGATATTAAAAACTACACTAATAATCCCTAAAATGTTTAGTCTCTTATTTAAATCTTTTAAATAATTAATTTTCATTCAGAAACTATTAAAGGTCCAGTTTCTGCCGGGGGGGAATGAAAATTTGTGTGTGGGGGATTTTTTTTCTTATGCTCCAGTTGGCCATGATAGCCGAGTGATAATGGCAGCGAACTCGCGACCGACGTTGCTTTTTCTGAGTCGTAGGTTCGAATCCTGATGCCATTAAGGACCCTCCATATACCGAGCTGATGCATATATTTATCTACCGAGGCTACAGAACCTCTTATTGACGTGGTGTGGATGTTTGGAGAGGGAGGTGCCAGCTCAGGTGTCATCCTCACCAATTGGCCGTGGCTCAAAATTATGAAATCCGTCGCTTATTGTTCTCGTGTTGCTTCCAAGTGTGACGTTAATCAAACAATTAATCTCTCCTACACTCCAGCTTAATGCGCGCCAAGTCAAACAAACTTTCAATAGAGATAATAGTCTTTATCTCTCACTCTATATCCCATGAGACCCCTCTATCAATTAACATTCAAAAAACTCTCACCATTATATTTTCTGTGCTACATAGCAGTTTTGATTTCTTAAAATTAAAAATTAAATGATGTTATTTTAACTCTCAATTTTAAATTTCGATATGATTATGGTTAAATAGAAACTGGTCTTATTTACACGAAAATTAATAAAACTGTCTTTCCTTATCTTGGGGTATATTAATTTCTTTCCATAACTTTTTATACATGATTTAGGAAAGATTATACGTAATTAAATAGTTTTCATTAAGTTTCCCGAAATTTTAATTCCTCAAAATGTACAGAAATTTTGTAATTAGCTTTGTTCAGTCGCAATGATTGAATCTGTTAGAATTTTTAAGAAATGTAAGAAAATGTCAACATAAGAATTGTTAACTTATTTTAAACGAAAGAATTTCTTTGAATTAATATAAATAATGGATTATATTTTTTATTAATGTATTGTTTTTTCTTTTTTAAGATGTCTCAAGATCTTTACAATTCCAAATTTTGATTTTTTTTTAAAGAAAAAATATGCCTTTGAGCCCCATCTTTTTGACATTTAGGTACAAAATTTTAACTATTCTAACAAAATTTTCAAAGTTATTGAGAAAAACCTATCCCCCACCTCCTTGTTCAACTTTTTTTTTTCATCATTTTTCAACTTTAACTTCATTTTTTGCGAAACCAAACAAAAATAGCTTGTGCGTAGGATTTCTCAATAGCTATATATCATATTAATTTAAAATTTCATGAACCTATTCAAAAAAAGTTTCTCTGTGATTTATATAACAATTTTTAGAAAAAATTATCAAGAAAAAGAAAGTTATATGAATTTCAATTGGAATTTTCCTAAAATTTCATAATTGCATTAAAAAATTTTCTCTCTACATTTTTTTAAAAAGTATGTATAACGTCAAAATGGAACATTTTTCTGTTGGATAATTTTATTTTTGTAAATTCTGTATTTTAGAATCCTGCGGGGAATGAAGTATGGAATTTCGTAATTTTGAAAAAAATGCCCAATTTATATTTCTTTATTACTTTTTAAGAATTTTCTTTAAGAAATTATCTGAAGATATGATAAATAACGTAAAGGTATAGGAATATTATGCAGTATAAGTTTTAAATTTTTGCTTTATTTTGTAGGCTACTGACTTTGGTTTGGAAAAAGCTGTGGTTTTTGCATACATGGATAATTTTAAGCCCCAAAATCTCTTAAGCAATACAAAAAATTGAAATTTAATTTATTCTAATTATTATGATACTTTTCACTGAAAATATTTTACTGGATAAAGACAGATAACACAGATAAATAATAAGTTGCTTTTATATTTTAGAAAAAGTAGCAACATATCAAATGTCACAGAATTGCTCTTTTTTGTTAAGAAAACTTCTTATCGAGACTGTGGAAGTAGATATTTTGTAAAGGTTTCTCCAGAAAGAAAATAGAGATAAATCAGAGATAAATCTTTCAGCTTGCATCTACTTCACTAATTCTAGAAGTTACTTTTCGGCAAATAGGGGCTCCTTATTTAAAAAAAAAATATTTTTCAGTTTTAGATATTTTTTTCTCCGATCCTTTTTTATATATAACCTTGTGTGGGATTTTTATTTTCCAATCAATTCAACTGTATAAAATGAATGCATAATTATACATTAATATATATGTATTATTTATCTTTCGAGTATTATGTATGTTAATAAAAAATGCTCAATATAAGAAAACTGTATTTTTCTCAATTTGAAACACAAAATCATGTGGCGTTTTACAACTTTCTTTCATTTAATTACCAAATGTAATAAAAGGAAAACATTCTTTTGAGGTGCAATGTTAACTAATAGTTAAATGATTTAAGATTGGAATTTTTCCTTAGAGAATCAAACGAGATAGAAAACAGAAAAAAAGAACACTCCCAAATATTTCTGAAAAAAAGATTTTTCCGTATATCTAAAAACATATATAGGTTTTCAAAATTCTTCTCGGTAATTATGTGAATAATAAAGGTAATATAAGTCGGAATGGCAGGAAGCGTGATATGCAAGTTTGAAATGAGTTTAAAAAAAAAAAAGTAATGTGACAGAACAACAGTAATCACTTTTATTATCCAACAAAAAAAAGAAGAAAAAGAGAGTCTGAAAGAAAAGTGTGCACAAGAGGAGTTCACAGTTTAGTAAAAAAACATAGATATAAAAAAGGTGATGTTGCTATTTGATAAAGTGTGTGAATACCTCTAAATGTCAGGTACGCTGCACAATTTCCCATGTTTGTTATGACTTTGTGGATGACTTGTGGGTTCTAAGAATTCCAATCCACAAAGAGCTCATTTCAGTTCTCGGAAGGGATAACGGAAAGGCTAAAAGTTGTCTTTCTAGCATATTCCACATAAGTTCAATATGTAAGGGGACCAGATTTTAACATTCGAAAAGTGGGACACCGTTAATAGGTGTGTGTGTGTGGGGGGGGTTCTTGATTAAAAATTTGGTACCTAAAAATACCTACCTTAATAACAAACATAAATCATCTGAATAGCTTATTTGTTGACCTCATATATTTAACTAGCACTAGCACGCAGTACGATGTGTATCGTATGAGAGACAGTTACAAAACTCAATATGCGAAGGCGTTGCTTCGTGGACGGCCCACAAACTCCTTACACCCTGACCCTTCTCCTCTCTAAAATTCCCCTCAGTTTCCAATTTTCGTATACGATGTAATTCCTTTGCAACAATGTTTCAAATGATGCTAGATCGCTAGCGGAACATGTCGCCATAAGAACACAATTTGTTTAAGTGTACAAAATGTTCTCTCTTCGTTTTACAGCTACAAAATGTTTTCGTCGCTGCCAATGCCGAAAAATGCCACTGTTCATTAAGCCCAAACAATGGTGGTCGTATTCTAACAACTGATCGAGGCGGACTTTGATAAGCAGTTCTTGATAATCAGTTCTCAACAATTATTTTTATTGTTAAAGTTTAAAATTATAAAATTTTCAAAAATAATATAAAGCTCATATCCTGGGGAAATAGCTACATGGAAGCCGAAAACCGTATATTCTCTTCCTGTTCTCTAGCCGTTCCCTTGCTTGTCGTGCATTCGTTCTAAGAATCGGGACTTTCTTAAAACCCTGCGGGATGCGATAAATTGTTTAAAATAAGGAATGTCCCGCTGAAAGCAAGACGCCTAGTAACCTTATCGATATGATTCATTTCAGGTGAGTGAGTAGACCACGGCCTGCGTCGGATATTTTCCGTTTCAAAGAAGTCGTCGATCAAGCTCACACAGTGACAAGGCGCGTCTCATCCTTAAATCAGAAGTCTGAATCAACGACCCCTCGAAATGGCAAACAAGAACGGCCTCTTTGTATCATCTAACAATCTAACACCCTTGTCTCAAAGATATGGAGGTGTGTTCTGCTTGAGGCCTACATATACCATGACTCCCCTTTACGGAAAAAAGTATCTTTTCGTGATGTTTTTCGGATAAAAAAGAATTACACGTTCTCGCCATATCGGTAACTGATGAGAATCATTCAGATTATAGCGTGATTTATCACCGAACATCCCGTTGATCCACTGTCTCAAACTTCATTGCTGATGTTCTAAACTCCAATTTAAACAGATGCGTTTATGCTTAGATGTGAGAGGAAGGCAAAATGCTGCTACTCAGGCATAGAGGACAACTGATTGAGTCTCCTGTAAATAGTTTGTCTGGAAACTCGTACTCTTGAGGCGTCTGTGAGAACTGAACACAGCTCTCTGCCGCTATTGTCCCTCTGACGTCACTCAGTTATTATGAGAAATTAGTTTAGGCGAATAATTGTAATTCTTGGTTTACCTGGTACTGGTCGTTGGCTAATATTTTCCACTCTTTAAAAAGTTTGCTACAGTTTTAATATCGCACACTAAAACATATTCAGAATTCCAGACACTTCGGTTTGTGGTCGTCCGGATTAGAGCATTCCAATGACTCATTTGTGCGACTCTCTTCAACAATGCCAGAAGTTAAAACACCTTATTCATTAGCCAGAGAGATACGTCTTTTTCAGCATGGTTGCTATAGGCGCAGCAAAAAGTGACCGGTCAACTTTTCTTGTGACCCACTGATCTAGGGTTCGAAAATCAGCTGGCCCATCAAGGTCACCGACTGCTCTCTCCCTTTCCAAAGGCTCAAAATCAGCCATCGCCAAACATCCTTTCTCAGTCATGTCGAGTTGTCGTCTTTGTGTCATCATTTGTTCCTTTTAATCGATAACAACGTTCCTCCGCAAATGAATTGAACGAAAATTGTCTTAATTGCTTCAGTCGAGTGGGCCGGTTTATCCGCGTTCCGACGTGCGCAGGTGTTTTGCTAGTGAAGAGGACTGAAATGTTTTGCATGAAGACAAAATTTCACATGCAATGGATGATTCTCCACAAGGTATTTCGAATAAATTCAGCAATATATAATCTTATTTTATCACGTTTTACGAATTATGCTCGACTTTTGGAGACTAGTGTATTTTTTGTGAAATTTGAAGTTTGTAAAGAAAGAATTACGGCAATTCGTCTCTTAAAAACAAAACCTATTCATTACTTTCGATTAACGTTTTAAAAAGTATTGTTTATTAATAGGACAATACAAAATGTAGGTAAGGAAATTCAAAATCCAAAAAGTTTATATTTGAACCCAGAATGAAAGAATTGAATGTATATTTTGCTTTTTATTATTCATAGACAGTTTTTCACTTTTTTTTTTCCAATTTTAGTAGATTCTTTGTTTTTTTCACCTCACTGCTACTTAGCAAATAAACGCCGTATAAGTCTCTCATCGTACATTAACTGAAACACCATCCTATAATCACCATATTTGCACCATAAATGTAGAAATCTGTATAATATTTAATATTAAATCTTTTTCCCATTTATGATCTCTTAATAAATAATTATAAATTTTACGCAAAAATATCTTTGCTCTTATTATTTCAAAACTATCCAGATGTTTTATTATGGGAAATGTATATCTCTAATATTTTTCATTGTTAAGAAAAGTCTAATAAAATTTCCAAAATTGAATTGACCATTATTTGTCCATATAACTCTAATATTGACCTTATTTTCATACTGTCAATATGTGAAGCATTATTTTCAATGAAAAACTGATCTTCCTATTTTGACTCCTTCTATAAGTTGTACATTGTCCTATCAAATTGTGACGCATAGCATTATTTATATTAGTTTAATCTGAGTAAATGAATTAGTGGAATCCATGAAACACACCCAAAGATAGGTGGTTCAAATTTAGTTCATATTCCCTCTATTTTTCTCGCATTCTTTTATTAATGTTTTCTCCCTTTGTTTCGTACCTGTCCTTTTACAACGAATTAAAGTGTTTTAAATGAGAGAAACGTATTTGTGTAAAAATTTGTTCGACGGTTAATGAAAGTGCATACAGTAAAAAAACATAAAAACTGGTTAGTTTTAATTACGTTATTCATATAAGAAATTCAATTTGGTTTAACATATAAAGCAATTGACGATTTAGTTTAATCTCTTCGCTGGGAGGAAATGTCCAGGTATGTTGAATAGTAGAACCAGAATTGACAGGTCTTTTTGTTTTCAAATAAAAATAAACAAACCCAAATGGATCTTTTTTTGTTTTTTAGATTTTTATTCCTTATTATTTCTGAAAACTTTTCTTTTGCAAAGATATGCGAGGAAATAGCATGCTGGTTTCTTTTTATACATTAGCCCATTTGTTTCTGCGGTCAATTTACTGAAAGTTTACAGCACCTGTCCAGAAAGTAACCATTAAAAAATCCATGTTATCAAAAACAAGTGTTTCTTTCTGAATGCATATCGATTAATCATTTTCGCGAAGCTTCTACAAAACGAATAAGTTAGCGGACTGTCAGGATCACTAGATCTGACATCTTTTTTGCTTTTTCTTTTAAAATTTTCTTAGAGGGAATATTTCCGCAGACGTCTAATTTATCTTCCACGTTCGAAATGGGAATAAACAAGAGGATATTACGTGTGGAAATTTTTAATTTTTTTTTCTCAAAATGCATTGCGAATACATTTATGAAGTAACTGAGGACGCGCATTATATATATATATAGAAGGATAATTTAAGTTCAAAATGCCTTCAGTAATATAAAAGTTAAATTAAATTAATTAGAGCCAATACTTTTAGTTCCAAAATTTATTAGTTTTTGAAATCTTTGGAAATTTTAGTTCATTAATTGTGTTAAAATAGCCATCTTTTTTAAATGTTTCTGATACAGATCCTATTCCAACTTTTACATTCAGATAAAACTAATGAGATTTAAAAAAAAATGTTGGTGTTTGTGTCACATATGAGTTGATGTTACGGCGAAAAGTTTTAAAAAGAGAATTTATGTATTATTTAAATTGCGCAGATAAAGTGCACATATTAATTAAAAAGCACAAGGATGTTAAATAATATTGATCCCTTAATAAAGTAAAAATTTGGAAATGATATCTTCTTCATATTAAAAAGTTTTAAAAAACTTTATTTTTTTAAAAATACTACAAATGTATGATGAATTAACACTTAAAACTTTAAGTAATAATATATATTTAAGAAGTAATAAATATCTAGGGAGGAAAATTAAAATTGTATATTAATCTCATCAAAACACTCAAATATAAAGTTATCTGGTATAGTTAACATTCTCAACACAAAATATAACTGCGATGCATGATCATTAAAAAAAATTAAAGTTAAAAAAAATGTTTTCGATATGTTTTAAATGACTATTTTTATTTCAATCAAAACAAATCACGTAGAGAGGAAAAAATATATATAAATGAAAAATGTACTTCATATTTTAACGGTAAAAATCATGAGGTAAAAAAAACCGAGGAAATTTTATTAATTATTTCTTAAAATAAACTTAATTTAAAATATTTTAAAGTTAAATTAATTATTACTGGAATTTAAAGATTAGTATATAAACACTTTTTATTTATAAACAAACGCATATAATAAAATTTTGAATTCAGACACACCAGTATTTTGATATCACTAAAGTTTTCACTAACTTAACAAATACAAAAGATTATATCAAAGGGTTGAATGATTCACTTCTCTATATGTCTTACCAATGATCAAATTAGTTTTGAAAACTTCAAAACGAATTTGTTTTACATATCTAAATATAATTATTAAGTATGTTAAGTCACTCGAAATTCTAATTCCATTCGCTAGTCTTTAAAAGCTCTATGGTGAAAACTTACGAAAAATCCTTGAGTTTAAATCTAGACTTATCTCAGATTGCTGACAAAAGTGACAGCGAATTTTCGAGAAATAATAAATATTCGAATAATTGTGAACATATTCACATGTGTAATGACTGATTATTTTAAGGGATGAAAATAGCTTGAGAAGTGCTCCGAAAGTACTTCTTCATTTTACTAACTCCTTACGTCATTAAATGATAGCTATTCAAAGTCATGGTACTCAATAAAACTGAAGCAATGTTTTATTTTAGGGGGGGATTTCGAGTGCAGTGTAATTGGATTTCATTATTTGCATTGAGATTTATATAGTATCCACTTTGATGTCTATAATGTTAAATTATTAATTTTATTGCATTTAATTTACAGCCGTTCAAACAAAGCTGAGTCTGCAGCATTAATTTTCTACATTATTTTTTTTAAATAAATTTATTTGCAAAACTCCCCATGCTCCACATTGCATGAGGCTTACAGACGTAAGTGGTAACAACATTATAAAATAATAATAATAAAATTTAAAAAAAAAACATAATTAAGGGGGGGGGAATATAAAAGAGACAAATATAAATAAAAGGAAGGGAGGAAATATATAAATATAAAGAAAGGAAGGTAACTATAAAATTTTAAAAATCTCTACAGTAAACAAATTTTCTCAAGACATTAAGGCTTTCAGAACAATTGACCAACAAAGACAAAATAGGTGGCCAGGAAATACCTAAGCGTTTTAACTCCTTTTTCAAATTTTCTCTTTTACAAAAATATAGATTACAATACAACAAGACATGTTCCGCGGTTTCAGCGTCCAGACCACAAGGACAAATATCATTACCAATTAAGTTAAACCTAGATAAATAGCTCTTAAAATTTCCATGTCCTGTTAGAATCCGGGATAACTTAAAATCAGTAACAAATTTCTAACATTTTAGCCGTTGATAAATGGTTGGAAAAAACATTTTTGTTCACAAAGCTTTAGGTGAGGCCAAGAATTCGGAGTTCCAGTCGGAAACAGTTCTTTCCCAAGCTAAATGCTTCCAGTGGGATGATGGCACAGACATCGAAAGGCTCATATCTTGGCAAGTTGCCTCTTTAGCCAACTGGTTTGCTCTATCATTGCCGAGATAGGTCCAAAAATGGAAATATTCTTCATTTGATTTTAAAAACTGTAGAAAAAATAAACTAACATATTGAAAATGAATTAGGCCAAAAAATATTACAATTAGCATGTTTTTATACAGAAAATTACGAATTTCACTGTCATAAAATAGAGTATACGCTCTTCGTAAAAATTGCAGTTTGTCTACTGCAGGATTCCATGTCATGAAACTAAAATGTTTGGATGGGGCTGAAATAATGGTAGAAATTCAAAAAATGGCGATTTTGAATGCTTCAAAAAGGTAAATCTTTTCGAGAAACCTCAAACAAATTCGACTCAGTTCAGATGCATTCGAAAAGTTATTTTGAGCTGTACAAAATTAGAGTAAATAGCCAGTTAACTGGTGAAAAGGAAAAGGAAAATTCCCTAGAAAAAGGAAATCATTCGATAAGCAGCAAACATTTCTGAAGTGAATATCGTAAAAATTGCTCGACTTTTTTATTGTGTAATAGGAAAATATATATTTCTGTAGAAACAGTTCGAAAGAGCTTCCAAACAGCAAATTATGGTAATCTGGTCACATAGCCAGAAGAAATATTCATTTCCAATACAAAGTAAGTGAAAAGGATTGTACTGGCTAATAATCATATTTAAAAGCCTTTCAAGAGCTTCATCATATTCAAAAGCGAAAGCAAATATAAAATTTGTTGGACCTGTTATGGATGACTTTTTATCAAAGAATCATGAATGAAATATTTGGTATGAAATATTGGTTTCAAAACAATAAATTACTCTAAGAATAAAGATAAATTGTTGAGTTATGAATATTATGCCATTGTGTTTCAAAAATACCATTTCAATCTCTCCGGAGACTGAAAATGTGTTATTTCATTTGAAGAAATTAATTCAATAATATCGGGGCAAGTTAAATTACAGGACAAATAAAAATTCAGGAATTTAATTGTACAATAAAACATCCACCAAACATATTTCAGCCCAAATTTGATAAACGAAGCTATTATATGAATTATTGTATATATTAGTTCTATGGATATGAATTGAACACGTACACTTAAAATGCCATCAAATAGTGATAGAAGAATTGTCCTAAAATACAAACCAGATGGAAAGAGACAAGAGTGGAAGATCAAGAGGGCACATTTCGTGTGACTGCAGAAGAGAGAAATTCATTTGGAGGGCCAAGTTAGGGAAGTGCCCGGGAGGCAACGTTAGACCTAATTAAATGTCGCACAGCTGTTGTAACCTCCTGAACAAGCTTGGTGTGATGAGATGAAGATCACCAGGAGAATAAAAAGATTAGGTTCAAAAAGGAAGGGTTTAATAAGAAGAATGTGCACAAATATCCAGTGGAGCAACACCAGCTCCTTGACTCTTTGCTATGTCCTCTGAGGGAATATGCAGAAAAATCTTTGTTTATATCTTTCTTTACAAATTAAGTTGCGTATTCAATTTTATGGTGAATTATAAAATCTGTAGCTTCGATGAAAAATAATGCTAATCAAAACATTATTGTTTTTTTTTTTTTTCATAATATATTGCTTTAAGCGTATTTCATTGTTCCCACAGCTAATAAGCTTCATATAGAGTTTTACATTATTCCTTATGCTTTCTACATAAGAGAAAATTATAAACTCATTTCTGAAATATATTGTAAAATTAATTCATTAAGTAGAACCTTGTGTTCCATCTGTCATTGGAAAAGCTTGTTTTTCCTTTACATTTCGCATGGCCTAGTCTTTTCTGATCCAAAAAGTATCTTTATATCTAGATAAGATAAATGAATACGAAGCAACAGGAAAAAGGAGTAAAAAATACTTGACTTTAAAAGCTTGAAAAATACATCTAGGTTTTTATAACTGTAAAAAAATTCGAGCTCATGATTTAGTTTATAAGAGTTTTACTTTTGTATAAAAAAAACTACATAATTGGGAAAAAAACTTTTAAAAAATGCTAAAAACATAATAGAAGATTAATAAGTAAGATTTCTAGAGAAAAAAAAGGAACCTGCAGTGATAATAGATATTTATAAACAATTATTAACTGGAATTGAAGAATATAATTTTTCTTAAATTTTTTTTTAGTTTCTTAATCTTCTTTAATTTTTTCTTTTAAATAAAACTAAAGATTATTGTTTTTTTTTTTTTTTAATTCTTACATTTCCAGAAAAAAATATTTTCATAAAAAGGACTTAGCTAAACACAAACGAGAGGATCAAAAATTAAAAAAAAACTTATTTAAGTTTTTATTTAAAAATATGTAAGAATTACATAAAAGTAACTACCATTTTACATTGAAAATAAACTGATTAATTTAGATTATTTATATGTTTATAAGATGGTTTCGATATTCTATAAAACAAATATTTGAAAAACTTTTTTTTTACGAAATGGTAAAAATGCACTACTCAAAAAGTTTACTGCATACGATTAACAACTAGATTCTTCTTTTATAAATCCATAAATTTAAATTTTGTTCAGTTTTCTTCTACTTTAATTTTGGCCAATTTCTTAAGAATAAAAATCAAATTAGAGTTGTTTAAGAGCATAAGGTTTTTCTTTAAAATTTTTTAAATAAGAAATAATTTAAATATCCTTCCGACAGAAGTCACAGTACCTAATTTTTCATAACTGAAGCATCTCATTGTAATAATTAGAATTCCGTTTTATTCACAAAGCGACATATTATATGTTTTTAAAATAAGTATATCAGCCAACAAATAAAGAAATAACTGAATCTTCTTTGAAGTAATTTCCTTAGAATTAAAGAATACTTTAAAATTAGTAGTAATTTTTTTTGTTCAAAAGACTGAAGAAATAAATGAAGTGAAGTATTCAAGCTAATTTGAAATTTTTTTTTTATTTTAGTTTTGTTTGATTTTATCCCGAGATTATATATAAATGTAAATTTTATAAACACATTTTATAAAATTTCAGCATGAACTATTATTTCTATAATTTATTTTGTTTTCTACTGTTTTCATTTCAATTCAATGGAGAAACCAAACGATATATCTTTAATTTTAGAGCAGCGTTTATTCTAAACATTTCTTAATTGAAAATTATTATTTCCTTACTTAATTTTCCCATTATTTTTGAAAATATGCTTCTCTTACAATATAATTTGAAAATTCTGTAGCGAAGAAATGTATTCAAATGAGGAAATGTACTTAGGAGAAGGGAATTTTAAAGGATTATAATTTGTGTTTTATTTTAACATTAAATATAAGTTATCTGTATTTTGGAAAATTTGTAGATATAAGTATAAATTTTCCTTTATTTATATAATAGAGCATCTGAAATTTTTATTAATCGTGTCTTTTGAAGATTACGTGTTAAATTTTTTAAAAGATTGCATTTAAAACTTTTAAGAGCTAAAAGAATCTTTTCCTCTATTAATCAGATTTAAATGGAAGAAAAATCATTTAAACATTGCAAAATATTTGGATGAAATGTTTTCTTATGTTCAATTTTAAATTAAATTTTAATGTTATGTTCCATAACAAATAGAAGAGAAATGATATCAATTTTTTATGATTACTTACTCTATTTTGTAATAAAACTTTGTTTCCATCCTTAAGCACTTAGCAAAAAAAAAAAAAAAAAAAACTATGAGGGAGGTAAATTTTTAAATTATTAGTATATTTCCCATTGTAAAGAATTAAAAAAAGTAAAGCAAAATAGTAATTCAACTGAATATGCTAACTTCATTTAAAGGTACTTTTTTTTGGGGGGGGGGGGGGAATGTTGTTTGTTTATCGTTTAGGAACAAAAAAGAATGAAAATGTAATTATTTTCATTTTCAATAATAATTGAAATGGCTGTATAAAAAGCAGTTTTCAAAATTATAAAAAAAATGTAAAATTTTCGAGATGCTTTTAATGAAACAAAAATAGGTGCTTCGCAAAAAAATTTATTTTCCAAAATTGTTTACATTTCTGATTAAAGGAAATAATTTGAATGAATTCATTTCGAATACAAAAAAGCTACAAAAAAAAGGGGGGAATTAATGTGTATATTATTTAAAATTAATTCTGGATTTTATTCTGCCAGGAATAATTGTTTCCCTTGTTCAGAATTATTTAAAGAAGTTGCATAAAAGCAATTCCTAAATTATTTTTAAGAAAAATCATAATACTTAAGAAAAAAGGATAAGATATATCCTCGGAAAAGCACTTTAAAATGATTTTTGTGTATTTATTTAGGATTATAAGATCAAAATAATTTTTTTTCAAATTATTGTAATTTTTTTTTTCAATTTAATTACTTTTTCAATATCAATTCGATAGTAGATCAGTAATAAATAATAAAATATTGTATTTCATAAATTCAAAATATTTTAATTCCAAATATATTTAAATTCTTTTCAACATTTTTTCCAAGATTTCATTTCAGTTAATTTATAATAATCAGATATTTTTCATAGGGTAGTTTATTTCGGTCTGATTTTTTTTATCTTTCAAACACTAAGAACTGAATTATCGTTAAAGTATCATAACTTGCAAAAAATGCTTCAACTTTTATATCTAATTAAATTTATGAATAATTTGGATAATAAATATAAAATGTGATTCAAACATGTGAAGAATAAGTTATTTATTATTTTAAAAAACATTGAAAAGGGAGAAAAATCGTACATCTAATCTACAAATACAGATTATAACGACATTATTCTTATTAGTTTTTAAAATCATTTTTTAAAAAAATTATTTCTAGTTATACTTTTTAATATTATTACTGAATCGCAAGTATAAAATAAAATGTTTTATATTAAAAAACAAAGTAAGAATTTCTTTTCGATAGTTTAATCTCAAGACTGTATAATTCCACAAGGATTAAAATTTTAATCTTTTCTTTTCTTATCAAAAACAAATGAATATGATGTTCTAGCTAAATAATTGGGTTTTGTTTATTATTTCAATTTCTTTATCCTTAGTTTTTTTCTAATTGCTTAACTTTAATAACTTAAGAATTCAAAAAATAAAGATGTTGGTATAATTTCGAAAATTATCAATCGCTTGGGTTTACTTTGTTATTGCTCATTTTTCCTAAGAGAATTCAGTGAATTAATGATTCTACGTGCCTTGTAATTTTGGTGGAAGTTGTCCTCATAGAAAAATGTTTTAGAGTCGAACAATTACAGTAAAGGGGAACGAGGAGCATTCGCATACAACTTGTAACGATATCAAAGATAGTTTTTAAAGTGAATTATGAAAGGCTTGTCGCGTGGTTTATTTATAGTTAATAATTTTGAAATGTCATTCTTTAAGATAATTGAGACGCTAAAATGCTTCATATTTTACATTATTTTTTTATTTTGCTGTAAAAAATAGAGAGTATTTTGCTGATTCCGTAGATGTATTTCTTATAAAAATCTGATACATGGTATGTTCGAAGAATTAATTTTAAAATTGTAAGCAAACGTGCCCCTCCATAGAAATTTTTTTTTGCAATTACAAATTTTAGTATTCTGATACACTGTTGTCAAAATCTACATTATCAATAATGCTGATATTTTGCATGTCTTGAAATGAGCTTATTTTCTATACAGTGGATGGATTTTTTTTTTCTAATAAATACTCACAAATTTTAAGTATTGCACAATATTTGTATAAAAATAACGGGAAATTTGAGTCATGAAAATTCAAAAATATTTATTAAATAAATTATGCAGTTTATGGTGATTTTTAGTGTAAAGAATGTTATGTTTGAAATATTCTGCAAATTTTTAAAGTTATATATGCAGTAGATTTTATACAAAAAGTACTTAAGGAAAGGACACAACTTACAAATGTAAATACTGCAATTGATTATTAATTTCTCATACTCAGTAACGGATGAGCCAATAAGCAAAATATGCAACTTCTTAAGGCATCAAGTCTCTAGACACAAAATTCACAGCCCGGCAAAGAAAGGTACCGGTACCTCTTCAGAAAGTATCAAATAAAAAAAGTGTTCTGAGACGATCTGATACCTCACAAGGAGTTTTAACATCTGGGTTCAATTAAATATGTAGAAAATAATTTTTGTGAATGACATCGAGCTACGAGTGTTTATAGTGAGGACATTCTAATATGATCATGTATCTCACATAAGCACTATTTTTCAGGCAAGACAAAAAAAAAGTTTTATACAAATGTTGGATTTTTTAAAGTTAAATTATTGTATAATTTTAAAATTAATAAAAGAAATTATGTGTTTAAAAAACTGACTTCAAATAATCATAATTTTTCATAAGACATTTTTTTTTGTCTTGCTGAGAAATGGTGCTTTATTCTTAGTAGTTATTATGAACTGGTTCACATACTATTCACATTTACAGTTTATAAAAAAGCTTTGCATATTTCAAAATTCTGAATTTTGTGTAATAGTTCTCGGTTTGTGGAACAGATAAGTTCGGTTCGCCATTGATTATGGACCAAAATTAGAAAAAAAATTGTTTTTAAATTTTAGAAACAATTTTCACTTTGCACGCAACATTTTTATTTTGGGCTTAACCATGAAATGTTCACAGTTAAGCACTGCATAAAAAAGAAAATTAGCACAAGAGAACCAAAATAAGTTTGCTGAAATTATAAGTAAGACAAAAAAAATTATTATGTTTTCCTTCCTTCTCAATCCAAACAATCAACTTTAACGTCAAGAGGTGATGAAAATAATGTTATTCTACGCAGTTGAGAGGTGGTAAAAAGTGACAGCATTCTTCACAATGAGTCAGTTATTGAAGATGATTCAATGACGCAAGTCATCGTTACTACTCTTGGGAGTTCCTGAAGTAACTACAGGTGAAATCGAAGATTTATTAGACCTAGCTCAATATAAGGCAAAAACAAACCGAAATAATGATCCTGGATTATGGCGGGAATTTTCTGAAGTTGACGCATTACATTGATAACGATTGATTGCCAACATCATTCTGATCCATTTGAAAAGTCCCGTCCAACTTTTGGTTCAACCTCACTCTATTGGAATGACAAGATAGTTTTTGGATAAAAGTCTAATGGAGAAAATTATGAAAGAGAACGACTATTTTACTCAAAATCTACAAGATGTCTCTCCTGTTTCGTGTGTAAACTTTTTACTATTCAAAAATCACCAGTATTCAGGAATTTGAAAGGTTTTAATGACTGAAAAAGTACCAAATTAATCGAGAGTCACGAAAAAACTGTAATCATCTGATTTTTTTTGTCATAATTTAACGCGCAGACGAAGTTAAGATTACATCAAAAACTAGAAAAACGAATTGAAGAAGATATTGATTAATGGGAACACGTATTAAAATGAGTCATAGTTGCAAGTTGTACTTTAGCAGAAACAGATCTCGATTTTCGAGGTACAAAAGAGAAATTTGGTTCACTTCGCAATCGTAATTTCATATGGTTACAAGAGATAATTTACCTATTCGATTCACTTTTTGCAACATACATAAGCAAGTATGGAAATTTTGGAAAAGGGAAAATCTCATATTTACCTGAACTCATTTGTGGAGAGTTAATCACTGTAAGAGCCCAAACAGTTTTTATCTTGAAATTAAAGCACAAATAAAGGATTCTGAATATAATTGCTTATCAGTGATTTTACATCGCACATTACAAACTAGCACGCAAATAATCTCATCAAAATATTCGAATACAAATGATGGAAAGCCTACACAACATTTTCTACCTTTTCAGTTAATAATGTGATCCAACTCCCTAGTCATGAAATTTTCGTCTATTCATTTTTAATTCTGATCGTAAAGTAGTTATTAGGGGGAGTGGTCAAAATGTCTTAAATGATTAAAGAAAGAGTCACATTAAATCTAAATATTACTTATTTAAATTAAACGCGTATCGTTAAGATTTCGCATGATTATAATTAGTAGTGGGGACATTTAGTGAATAGAGATTTACACCTAACTGAGACGTGATGCAGTGATGGAACCCCTTCATGGATGATCGGAGAATTAATTAATTTGAGTAAGGCGTGCTTTAAAGAAAAACGTCTGAAGTCTCTTTTAGACTGGAGAGTGCAGCTTTCTTAAAGGACAAAACCCACCAAACTCTCTTGACTGAAATTTTTGTCTACTTAAATAGTCAATGACCCCCGGCCTGTATTCGTGAGAACAGAACTCAGGATAAAGCAAAAAATTTACCGCGTGCACAGAGGGATTGCATTTGAACGACACCCTGTCGCTGAATAAAATGCATCAAGTAGGCAATGAACTGCAAAAACTTGAATAACTTGAAAAAGTTGTTTTTATTACATTTTAAAAGAATGGCTGGGCCAGTCAAATGATAACAACACAAATACTTCTAGCCATTATAATGGTAGGCAGCGAAAACTTTAGAGGCGAATCTTTTTGCAATATATGTTCCATGCACAGCATATGCTCTGAATCTAATAAGTCCAAGCGTCATCGATGACTGTTTACAAGCTATTAATTGTCTTTATTGGTAAAAACACTTTATAATTTTTTCGGCTTAAGAAATAGATGGCAGACTTTACAAGATCACTTGGAAAATGAAAATGTGTTACTGTTGTTGCTGCTCATCTCCGTGTCTGGCCAAGCTAGTAGATCCAAGTCCATGATGTTGTTCATCCTCAGGAAGTCAATAACCAATAGAGGGCTCATAAAGGTCCTGTTTGGTGAGATTCGGGCACTCAAGAATATGTTCCGGAGAAGCCTGGTAGCCAGAGCACAAAGTGCAAGCCGGGAAAGCGCTGTTATTAATATGGTAAGATAAGGTTTTAAGGTGTCCACGGGAAACTCTTTTCTGTTATTCCGAAGGGAAAGAGAACTACCAGGGCGTTTTGCTCATACCAGTGGGGAACAGGAGGAACAGTTGACCAATTATTACTATTATAAGGGGAATGAAGCTCTGCATAAGTCAGAAGGGTCAGAGGATTTGGAACAGCGCCTTATTTTGCCAAAGTGCCAACGACCTCGTTGCCAGCAATGTTGAAGTGCGAAGGAATCCATTGCAAGTGTACCTCTTGTGACAATGAAAGACGTTTCAGCTTTTCCGAAATAGCCACTCCTGTATTATCTCCCACTCTGTGCTAATTAGAAAGGTGAAGGATGGTCCTACGACTGTCCGTTGGAATCCATATGCTACCCGAATAGGGAAATGAGAGGATCTTGTCGAGGGCTGAAGCAATAGCAATAAGTGCACTGCAAAAAACAGAGCATCCATAGGGATTACTCATATTGAATTGACAGGAATTTTCTTGAGATTTAACGTACATAACACTACCGGAATAAGATGAAAATGTGTTGAAGTGTCTATCAGAGACCAGATGGAAAGTATATGCTAAGGAAACTGCAGCTATTTCAAAAACGTTAAATGAAGTTATAAATATTTTAATTCCATATCTGTGGATTACAAACAAAAAGGAAAAAACCAGAAGAGAAGCTGGTAGTTTGTCAAACAAACTACAAGAATTAAAGTTTATGTTTATGTATTCATGCGGGATGAAATTTTGAAAAATTTCTAAGGTGTTAGCAAGATATTAGAAAAAGAGTTTTATACGCTAGAAATATATCCAAATTTTTATAATTCACTAGTTAATTTTCTAGACAAATTGCAGGTAACTTCGAAAATTTAGAGGCTTGCTACAAGATGTAAAAAGCAAAACTACAAATATAGATTACAAAGTTACCCTTCAAAAACAAAGTTCAATATAGTTTAATGAGGGGGGGGGATCCAGCTTGGAAAATAAATTTCACTCTAAGATAGCAATTTAAGAGTATATAGTTTTTACAACGTTACTGATACATTGAATGTGGAAATGCGAAGAAAGGGAAAAGTATACGAAGAAATGAGTGATTGATCTCGCTCTTCAATAAAATATCCGATGCTGGAAAAACTATGAATCCTGATTAAAAATTTCCATATAAACAATGTTTATATGAAATTAATTGATTCATATCCATAAGATTTCATCACTGACTTAGAAGCTGAAATTCTACAGTTCCATTGTTACGTAATTCAGAAAATAAGATTCAAGGATTAGATTCATACAAGTTCATTTAATTTTCACGCACAATTATACAACAAAATAAAAGATAACAAAATACATTCAGCATTCCCTAATTTGGATACAGCTCTGCGCATATTGATGCGTGATTGCACCGAGCTATGCAGCGGAACGATCGTTTTATAAATTAAAGGTACTAAAAAAGGAAAAAATGAACCACAATGCGACAAGAGGGGGCCCGACGCTCTGTCATTCTTGTACATAGAGTGAGATCTGTTGCGAAAATTTAATTTTGGCACTGCTATTCATGAATTTACTTTACCAAGAAAGTTATCAGTTGAATTTCATTAAAGTATAAATGATCTGAGTGTGCATTGGTTTTTGTTATATTTAATATTTTTACTTTTTTTTCTTATATTCCTCGTAAATAATATTCTCTTTATAAGTATGCGTTTAAATATAAAATATGATAAACATTATAAGAAAATTTTAGACTGATGATAGAGACCTATGGCCTAGAAATGCTTAAGGCATCAATGTGTCTTAATCCCACACTGCTAATGCATATCACCCGTAGTGCACTATGTGCGGAGCAGGGGGAGGTAACATTCGAAATATGCTAATACATACTTATTTATATTTATAAATTTGTTTTTACCATTAATGATTACACAAATTCACAGGTATCTTAATATTACAAAAAAAATATGATTTTTCTATTTCTTTTAATTTAAAAGAGTTAGAGAGAATTATTTAAACTTGGTGTGAAATAAGTTCATTTTTTTCTCAGCGGAATTACCTCAAGATATGAGCGAAAATATACTTAATAGTGAAATTTCAGAGTTGAAGATAAGTAAAATTAATAAAATAGAAAGGGAGAATACACTATTTTTATAATTATTAATATGATGTGTATAATTATTGATCTCATCAAATTTTAAGAGTCAAGATAAAGTCAAATTGTTTGATAATTTAAAATAGTCACAATTAGAAAGAGAGATATCAAAAAATTTAGGTAACGCATTTTTTGAAGTATTTTTATAATAATCTTATTTGCTTGCATAACATTAATTTTTCCTTTTATACATCAAGGGCATCTTTTGTTTTGAGATTCTTATAGCTTAAAAGGAATAAAATTATTTTTCCTTGAGGAAGAAAATTTTAATAGCACTCCAATTTTCTGTTTCCTTTCTCCCCATTATTGCTTGAAATTATCTAAGATTTCAAGCAATAATTTCAAGTTCTATCATTAAATTTAGTTTTATTACAAAACTATGAAGCAGTAACCATTTAATCTCTTTACTACTTTTAACTAACATCAAAAAATAAAATTCTCCATAAGGAATTGAAAGTATTTTCTGAGAAATTTATTGTAAAAGATAAAGAACACGACAAGATAGAAACAATAAATTTGATTTTGCAATCCTCTAATATAATTTGCCAATTTAAAAAAAAAATACGAAGAAAAAAAACTTATTTCCTCTCTTTTGCTTGAAAAATTATTGCTTTCGCATAATACATTAAAATCATAAATCAAAATTTTATATTAAGATACATCTATATTTATTCATATGTAAATCGCCAAATGAATATTTATAAAATACATTCTGACATTTAATAACACGGAAATTAATTAATTTCTCAGAAACGATGGGAAATATAAATATTCACTTTCAGAATAACTACATGATTTCTATTAAATGTTGGCTTTTTCAATTTCTCTTCCTCTCTTTTTCTTTCTTTCTTTCAATTTCTTTCATTAAAATACAAGTATTATAAAAAATCTAGTCAGTTTATTAACTAAATAATAAAACTTAACTCTCTCTCTCTCTCCACCCTTCTCTCACCTGTCATAAAAACATTTAATAATTTGCATAGATAATTGAAAAAGCTGGAATAAAATGAAAAAATATTTGATGAAAAATCTGTCATAGATTGCCAAATAAAGCTAATGTTGAAATCTAATATATAACAGCTGTGTTTTTAAGATGGAAATTTTCATATTTAACAGTCTGCATTCTGTATACAAAATTGCGAAATGAAGTTTAGATCTCGAGTAATATAAAAAATAATTTGAAAAATGAAAATCAATAATTATTACAGAGTTTCTCTTCTAGCTAAAGAATAAGAGCAATATTTCTCCGTATTATTATTTCTAGTTTGATATGAGTTTTATAATTTTAGAAATTATTGGGTTGCGTACCTGTAAATCTACTCACTTAAAATAATTAAAAAAAATGTACTATTTCAAACTTACAAAATTCTACTTTTAAAAAAACCCTTAACTTTCAAAACTCTACTTTCCAGAAATTTGTACTCACTTCTCAATTATAAAGTTAATTATAAAATGTGTTTACGAGTAATACGTTTATTGAAATGAATTTTGAATACGTTCGTAAGAATATAGCTATAAATAAATGTTCAAAATGTTTTAAAACAATAATAATAATAATAATGTAACAAAATATATAATAAAATAAAAATAATATAATAAAACAAAAATAAAAATAATATAATAAA
>BMAW01079675.1:178419-194645 GCA_019974015.1 Nephila pilipes | reverse complement strand
AAACAAAAATAAAAATAATATAATAAAACAAAAATAAAAATAATATATAACACAGATCAGAGGAAATGTTTTTGAAAAATAATTGGAAAGTTGATGATATGTTAATATTTTTATTATCCGGAGATATTGTAAAGTACAAATTATTGCTAAAAATAATCAAATGTAGAAACAATTTTTATTTGTTGTTCTTAAGATTTTTCGACTCAGTCACCCTCCAGTTGTTATTTTCAATAGCTATAGACATAGTTATATATTTCACCCATCGTTCCCTGACTTTCGGAGGGCGTCATTGAAAAACTCAAAAGATTGCATCGATAATCATTGTTACACCTCTTGAATGACGTCATTTGTATTGCTAGATCTCCAACCCTACAATGACTTCTGGAAATAAGAAAGTCTTTTTCAGTTGGATTAGGAAAATAGGGAGAATATGGCAAAATTTTAAAGACTTGTCGCTTGTTTTGACTCGTCAAGCGCATCTCGAAGTGAGGAAACATATGTATTGTTGGTAAGAAGGTGGACGCCTTTGGTGATCCTATAAGTTCATCAACAGAAAACATTAGAATCACACAAGTTCTTCAGCAGTATACGTTAATCGATACCAGTGATGGTCTGACTTTTTTTTCAGGTATAATCCGTTAAGATGACTCTGCCACCATCTCAAAAAGCAGACAGCATGACCTTTCCTGCGGACCTCAGCGCCTTGGCTTTTTTGGGTGTGGGGGAGAACACTGTGTTTCCGCTCTTTGCTCATTTTTTGGTCTCTGGATCATATTCATGCATCCGAGATTTATCCATAATTGCCAGGCGAGAAAAAAATCCTCTTCGTCTTGCTTCAAGAGATTCAACATGTCTCTCATCAATTCGTGCCATATTTGTTTCTACAAAGGAGTCACAAATATTGGAATCCAGTATTTCGCCACCTTTGATATGTGCAGCTCTTTGTGATTAATTTTTCGCCTTTTAGCGACGCTAAGATCAGTTCTCATTCAGGATCCTTTGAATGGTTGCTCTTCGGTCTAATGGGGCCGGCGGTTTTCGTCGAATCGTGGGCTCGAGCCACGAAAGACCCGCCGAGCAGCCGGGACTGATGCCCGCTAAATCTGTCGAGGTCCTCCCGTTGGCGAAGTGAGGAGAGGGAAATGTCAGCTCAGGTGTCGTCCTCATCACTTGATAGAGGTTCAAAATGACAAGGTCCGTCGTTAATCATCCCTCGTTTTGCTTCTAGTGCGGCGTTCATGAGACCAAAACCAAACCTTCCGTCTAATATGATAAAATCATCCATTTTCTTCATTGTGGCTGCATCGTCAGTGAATAGTGGATTGCCTGTGAGTGATATCCTGCCAGTTTAAAAATTCTTTTCCCACCTCCCATCAGTGTTATGACAGGCTTTAATTTCTGTAAACATCCATCATTGCATGGGGGATTTACCGAGCTCTGTAACCATTCAATTGAAGAAACTTAATCCCACTGCAAGACTATTTCAATACTTCAGGCTTTCTGAAACCAAATTCTAATCTACGGTTTCCTGAAACGGAACAAATCAACATTAATTGTCATAATTCACAACATCATGTCCATAAGAATCATTCAATATGAAAAACAGATTTGTTAGTATTAATTATGCTACTCCCTCGTAATTATAAAAAAGGTAACATTATGATTTATTAAAATATCTCAAATATAATGTTTTGTATATGATAACAATTTTTTTAAAAAATTTTTTATTCCAAAATACTTACAAAAATTTGAAAATAATATTTGTTCGATTAATTCATTATGGTATTCGATTATTTTTTAATAATTATGTAATAAACATATCCATGATATTGGCTCTTTATCGCAACTACCATTTTTTTCTTAGCTTAAACGGTTTTTAATGCTTAAAAATCGTTTCTTCATTAATTTTAAATTTATTCTAAAATTCAAAAAAAAATTAATGAAAAGCAATTGAATCAACACAAAAAAATTAACTTAAAAAATGTAATTGAATTTAAAATTAAAAAAATAAACTAATAATTTTCTGAAAGTATTTATACAAAAACAGTATATTTAGAACATTAATTAAATAGTGCATATATCTTAAGTTTCAGTTATTTTTAATATCAAATGAGCGATGCATTAAATATGGAACAACTGCGTCTTTTAGGTATCAAACAATTCAAGTAATATAAAAGAAGGAAAGCCTCACATTCTGCTTGTTCCAGCATTTTTAAGAAAAATCATATCTCTTATCGTATATTGCGTGCCTTTGCCAACTTAAACGTTTTAATATGTTAGAAAATGTTCATCAAATTCGATAAGCATACAGCTATCATAAAATTTAGTGTCACCGCTGCAACTGCTAAGTGCTGCATTGAAATGTCACCACTAACTAAGCAATCCGAATAGCAATCTAGGAATGAATGGTTTTAACACCTCCGTAATTACCAATATATATATAAGAAGGAGAAAAATAGACACGCAAGTATTTTAAATAAACATTTATACTTGATATATTATGGTGAATTTGTTGAAGATTCTTTAAATATAAAAAAATGTTGGTTATTTTAATATTATTTTCTACAACACCTGAAGAAAAAATTTTCAACTGCAGCACTTCAACATGCTTAATCAGACATTAAAGAAAGCAGGAACTATTGATCTAAAGGAGTAATTATATTTTAAGCAATATTTAATCAAATATAGCACTGTGGGCGGGGTAAAAAGCACTCCCAGTGAAAACTTCATTTCCAGTCGAATCAGATGGTTTGCAGTAAAATTCTTTATATATCGGAGAAAGATTATGAATTTTTGAAATCATAAAATAACCCATGAAAGTGTCGATTTCTTTCTGCCATCAAATTTTGCTCTAATCCTTATTTCAAACATTAATATCAAAAATTATTGGGACCTATAGAAACTAAGATGCAAGAAAATTCTGGAAACAGCATTTTTGATACAGAAGTACATATGAAAAAATGAAGCGTCCAATCATAACATTTCAAGCAGAAATTGTCTGCTCGTACAAAGAAAGTATTTTTCACGGTGTAAGGAAAATAACGTTTTTTTTACTACTCGTCTTCTGTGGACGGTTTGAGATCCTTTAATAGAGACAGTTCTTTTTCAATTCATGCATTAATGTTTTCTTACACGTTTCTGCCAGACATCTTTATAGTTTTCAGGTTATATTGCAGAGCTTGCAGTAGCGTACAGGTCTCGCAGGCGAATTGTGCTGCTTTTCCGAGAATAAATATGCATATGAAGTAGGATAGGCTTAGACTGCTTAATGTCCAAATATTGGTAATTTTGTTCTTTCTTTTTACAAAGTTATAAATAAACTTAAAACTGATCAGTGCTCAAAGGTAATTATTTATTTATTTTCGTGTTAGTTAAGAAACTTAATAATGTTATTCTCAAACACTAAAAGATATATTGTACTGTTTTTATCGAACAATTTTGCAAAAAGAACATCTTTAAAACTTTGTTTTACAATGGACACTTTACGATACGATCCTTCACAGCAGTTGTGACTTAGGGCTGTTCGCGATTTTCTCTTGACAAACCTCGGCGACTTTTACCGATTCGAATTCCATAAAAGTACTATTTCTTCCCAACCAAAATAAAAAAAATTATTAGGTAAATTAGTTGTGGATAGAAGTGAAATAAAGGGATTTAGATATAAGGTTATATGAACGAAATAGAATTAATGAAAAGGGAGGGAGATAGAGTTTAACGACTTGGATGAAAATAGTTATTCTCGATTGAAGCTGTTCTATTAGTTTTGTGGATTAAAGAGATTCTTACTCAAAATATTAAGCTCCGTAGTTACTGATGATGAGAGTTGTTGAATGAAGATCGAGTTAATCGGTAAGATAAGATTTTTTATTTAAATTGTAAATTAGGATTGTGTGAGTTCGGTTGAGATCCTAGAGGGAACGAAATTATATTTTCTAGAAAGATAGTAAATAAAGAGAGAGAATTATATTTTGTTCTTGCGTGATTTCAGTAAGTATTTGGGCATTATTGGTTATATAAATTAATGAGATATGGAGCAAGAACTGAGTAATTAAGGGAAGAAGTTACACACTGTTAAGCTGTCGAAAGTTTGTTTGATTTCTCGTTAGAGCAATTTGCACAAGCTCAATTAAATGCAGATAAGTTAAACAGCTCTATACTTATTATTAATCTGGATTTTAGTCTGGGGACGAAAAATAGTTGTGGAGAGAAAAAATCAGTCTTTTTCTTTAGATTATTTTTACTATCCTCTATGGTAGGGGTAGATTGTTTTTATTACTTTATTGTTATTATCGCTATCTATCAGAATCTGATAAGCTCTATTTGGGGAAAATATGCCATCCCAGCTATATTATATAGATATAATTCATCCTATTCAGGAACTATTTTTTGAAGTTTTCCAAAGTCATTCGGGAGATTCGCGTCATTTATTTCAAAGAAACTGGAGTTTCATTTCTATGTCTCATTGGTAGAAAGCTGTGAATGTATGCTGAATATGTACAGAAAATTAAAGAACTAAGGAAGATATGGTATCTGACTGGAATCGTAGTGGTTAGAGGATTCGGATATCATACTTCTTATCGAAAATCGTTAAGTAAAAGGGATGTAGGTACTTTTAATCTGTCGGAACTCAGTGTTCTCTCTTTGTTGGGCGTGAATATAGAGAATAGAGTACTAATTCGGGTAAATGAACGGGCTCAAAATTATGAGGTTTCTTGGCTTTGAATAAGTCAGAAATAGGCAGCCAGAAACATTTATCAATAGTACGGATCATCCATCGTCAAAATACAGAAAATAAAACCAGATGTTAGAATATGTATGTAAAATATACGATCTTACTTTTGTAATAAGGCGAAAAATTAGAAGTTGTACCGTGCATAAACTACACTTTTATGTCTTTAAAATAACTGCTTTATGGCATTATTTCCTTTTGTTCGCCAGTTTAACACGATATCATAAACCACTTTACAATTGAAAACACAAATTTTTTACAGGTATTCTTGAAACTAGAGTTATATATTCTGGAGGGTTTTTAAATAAGTTTCGTAAAAGCTACCGAATGGCAACAGGAAAAGTTATTGTAATGAGAGTTTCAATACGCGTAACTTAAAATTCATAACACTGATTATGAACAAAGAAGATGAACACATTCCATCCATTTAAGCCACGTACCTCAAATACATAATTCCCATAAAAAGTTCCATTAGAATCGATGTTCTGTAGTCTTAGAAAAGAACCAATGTTCTTAAAAATTGACATTTCAAGGCCATTAGATGATTACCGATCGTGAAATTCCGATGTATCTTGCAATCATAGTATTGTATCGCTAAATAACGTATTTCAAATTTCTTCAGTGCCTAAAATCTTGATAAACGGAAGATATGTCTTAATAATCTGCAAACAAAAACTATGATGTATGAAATGAAACTGATGTTTAACAAAAGTAGTATAACTCTTCGTGTTCAAGTTACATTAAAAAGTATAGCAGGTTTCATATAAGCATAAGAATCTTCAATAAATAATTTTAATATAAAGCATATTCACATACACATACATAAACAATAAGTTACAAGAGGAAGTACTTCATTTCTGCAGGCAGTCTGAGAGATCATAGAGCAACAACATGAGATTTTCTCTACAACAGTACGTCTACGATATCTATTTATTTCTGAATGAAAAATATAAACAATATGTAATAGTAAATCAAACTAGTTTCTGTCAAGAATCAATCGATAAAAATCGCTTGGCAATGTTATTTCTGGTTTGAAATAAATCGTTATTCAAAGTAGAAGCTATTTTCTTCCAAATAATATCGAATTATATTCAAGCCATTGTTAATACAAACGTCATCCTAAAACGCCTATTTGAAATAGTAAATTTAGTGAGATATTTTTATACCATTTTTAAAAACTAAAATTACGCAAAATTGCAATTAATTTGAGTTATTTAAATTCATTTCAATGTAACTATTGTTGTTTTATTGGAATAAAAAATTCAGTAAATAAATAAATATTCCCTCTGACTTACTCTTATTTTACATAGCAAAGGCAATTCTCACGCGATTGACACATGCGCGTGTGCTGCGAAGGGTGCCGAAAGCACTGGATCGGACTACAAATTTTCCATCTTTCTAAATTCTTTTTTTTAAGCTGTCAGCACTTTTCATATTCTTATTCCAATACTTTTCAATATTCTTCTCCGTGTTATTTTTTTCATTCCATTCCATCGACTTTTTATTTATTTTTTAAATTTCATCCATATAACTTTAGAATATTTTATTCAACTTTTGCTAAGTGTACTTTATTTTCTACAACCGAATTCGATTTCGTCACACATTGATCATTTTATTGCACAGATGAAACGTTCGAGCAGAAATCTGATTTCATTCTTTACCCGATGTCTGATATGTATTTTGACTAAAGAGGAGTTAAAAAAAATATCTTCTGTGATGAGATTTACTTTCCGAATCAAATGGCGAAAGAACGAGGCGAATATTCAAAATAAGACTTTCGTTTCCGAAGAGGTTTTGCTACTTTAAGGACAGATTCCTGGAACAAAGTACTCATTTTTCAACGTATCCCGAGCCGTATTAAAGCTAAAAAAAATAACGCTTTAAGAAATGTATTCCCGTGTTTCCCCCCAGGTGCTGAAATAGGAAATGGTAAAAGGAATATAAGCTTGTTTCGGTGGTGCAGTTGGAGGCCTGCGTTTCTAGGATTCTATGTTTACATTTCACAAAATTTTGTTTCATGTATACATATATCTATGTTGAAAAAGAAGAGATTAATAGCAAAACGCTTTCTTTCGAAAGTGAATGTTAAGTAGCTTACAAACTTCGACTTTTAATGGAAAGAGAAACTTGTCTAGTTTTTTATTTTTATTTTTTAATTTGGGCAAGGTTCCCCATTTTAGCTTATAGCTTTGGTTTCCGTTACTAAATTAATATTATTGCAGCATATAGACTCCCAGAGTAGATGTTAGTCCTACACTTGCTCTTGTATATGCAATTAAGTCGAGGGTCAGTTTGCGGGGGGTAGAAATTCCTGTTATATTTGGTGATGTGAGATAAAATATATTACAAAAACGTCCTTTTTCAATTTAATGAAGTTTAATATCAATTTAGGATTACAGGAAATAAAAACTTTTGTATTATTTCTACTAGATAAAATGATTCAAACATAAGTTAGTAGCATAACAAATGTACTTCTGTTAATAACACAGGGAAGTCAGCATATAATATTTACGTTGGAGAATTTTTTTATCTGAAAAAATATGCCGCGTTTACTTCTTATTCTTTAACAATAAACTCTGACAAACCTGCATTTGTAATGTGAGCTATTAGAAAGCCTTCCTTTGACTAATATCTGGAATTACTTTCTGATACCATATTTCAATTTCCAACTCCTTTCCAATCAAATGAAACGTGATCCAGGCAAATTAGATGAAGGTAATAAGTATAATGATTTGATTTGAGGATAGAGTTATATATAAGCAAAATAGAATTGATCAATAAGGATGTATTGTTGATAGCGAGTAATTGGTATCTCTTCAGAATTACACGAGAGCTATTAACAAGTGAATTCATATGTGTCATAAAATTTGATGACTAACATCAACATCATCAGAAATTTTGAGACACTTACATGAATTGAACTTTCAGTAGTTGGTTCTGTAGTAAATTTTTTACGAAAAATCCACAAAAAGTTTGGTTGCTTTGCATTAATACGAGAGATGTTCTGAGAGTCTTTTTTGAAAGAACACAGGGTGCATCAGAGGAAACAAACAATTGCCATAAGAGTCTACACCCAATGCTGGTTCAACGACGGAAGTAGCGTCGGGGGAGAAGGAATCGCACAGAGCGACGAAGAAAAGAGGATAGCAGCACACCAGCGTGCCCGAGACGTGACTGACGTGGTCGGCAATGAAAGTGCGTGCTGTTATCAAGTATGAATAGGCACATGAAACTAGTAATCTATGAACGTCAGTGAAGTGCGTATTGTGAACAGGTCATGTCTCGTCAAATGATTGGCCGCTGGTGTTGCACGTTCAATGAAAGAAGGCAAAGTGCGGAGGATGTAGGTCGAAGTGGGTGTCCTTCCTCATTCACGAATGAAAATACCACCACTAGAATACAGAACATGGTGTAAGCGGATGGGCGCATAACAGTGTCTGACGTGGCGGCCACACTGCATATTAGTCGTACTAAGGACTGTCCAAAACAGTGCTGAGGTGGGACACACTGTGTGACAATTCCTTGCATCACAGGGCACCGATTTTTACCAGAGTGGTTTCATTAAACTGATTGCATGCTGCGACAAATGTATCAATCTCAATTGTGACTATGTCGAAAAATAGTGCTAGGAGACAGGTGATGACATGGTTTATTTTTCTTTCTTTTTTTTGGCGATACATTTTCCTTGAGAAAAAAAATGACGAAACTTATTTTCGGAACAACCCCGTACCTCTTTAAAATTATATAGGAAGGTAGGTTATTGGCAAGAGAAATCGTATAGTTGAATCTTAACAATGTGACAACTGACATCCACAACATGAGATTTGTATGACTCAGTTGATTTGAGTGCACAATATTCCAAGTGATGCAACTAACATCATAAGAATTTCGAGAATTCGATTTATTTGAACGAGGAGTAGACCGAGTGATGTAATCGGGATTTGGAAATATTACTCAAATCAGATATGGACGACTATATAATTCGCAAACTTAACCACGGCCCAATTCTAAACTTAAAACAGAAAGAAGAGATATAATCACTCATTATAAACTATTCCACAATTAAGTTGTCAATGCATTGTTAAGTCTTTGGATGTTGCTTGAATTATTAATTAAATTGCGTTTTAAAAAAGTTCTAAACTGGGATTTCAGTAAAAAATTCTTTATAGAAAATGTTCGGCATTTTATCTAGCATCAGATTTTAACGAAAATGGAATGTTTCTTTTTGAGATTCGCTTTTTAAAACTTGGTTCATTTTATACAAAGATATATAAATGCATTATAAGAGTACGCTAAATGGAGTAAGGCTTTATGGAAGTAGATTCAGAAAAAAATGTTTCATTATATTTAAGATCAAAACATTAGTAATTTTGAGATATTAGAAAAATTGAAATTGAGAGTATCAAAATTAAAATTAATTAATTAGATTTAAAAAAACGCATAAAGTTTAAAATCTTTGAGATGCTAATATTATACAAAATTTCGTGTATTAACAGAATTAAAACGATAACATATTTAGAATGATAGAAATGTGAGATTATGAAGTAGCTTAAAAATATTTGAAATATTAAAATATTATTAAATTTAAATCATCGGATTAATCCTTATGACCTTGCACCTCGACTTTTGGAACTATTTGTATATCCTATGGGGCATCGAAGTTGTATAACTGGTTCTTAATTAATGGATCTCACAGTTTTTATCCATGATAAAAAAAAAGCAGAAAATATATTTCATGAGTTAACAAATCTTTCTTTAACCTTTTCATACTTTTACACATGAGCAAGAAACCTTGCCACACGAGTCAAAGCATTGGCATTTAATTGAATTTCCCATTCATGGATCAATAAAGTACATCTATATTTTATTCTAATAACTTAATAGTAAGCAAGTTTCGTTGTCATGCTTTAATCGGTAAATTGTAGGCTTCGCTAAAACATGCATATTTCTGGATTTGAAATATAAGGCTCCCAAACATAAAAAAAAAAAGCTTATTCGTGATATCGTTCCTTTCTAGTTTCTCTGTCTTTTTTTTTTTTTTTTTTTTAGATTTTTTTTTTAAGAGAAGAAATATAAAGGTTTTTTTTGATTATTTCAACAATTTTATGACTTTCAAAAATAGTTTTTAAATAATATTAGTGCCACAGTCACTCTGTTAAATATGGTAGGGAAGTAAGGAACAGGTTGAGCAGTCAAAGGTAGGGATCGACAAAGTGGTCGATATCGTCTCCTAGGGGTCGATATAGTATAATTAGAGGTCGATCCGATCTAGAGGGTCGATTAGGGTTTGATGAATGAATACCAATGCTATTCAATAGCAAATTTACTGACAGTGCTTCAGTATATACAATTATCGTTTGGAATGTCATTTATAATTGCATTATAATTAGTAAAATTTTTATAATAGATTAAAGCTTATTTAATTTTTCATTCCTGCATATTTTTTAAAATAATTATTTATCTTATTTTACCACTTAAAATATGCGTGCTTTGTGATGAGTTCTCATTCTCAGACTTGTGAGAAAAGATTCTTTCTCCGTTTTGCTACAACGCGGTCCAAATTAGAACACAACCTTTTAAATCACGACTGTTTGATAAGCTTTGCGAGGAAAACGATGAACTATCAAACCAATTATTATTACACGCCGAAATATGATAGTTGTCAAGAAGTGCATGTTTACAAAAACTTGTTGCATTTTTAAAACAGTTACAAAATTTCTCAATGAAATTAATCCAGCCTTAAATGACGAATTGTAAAAAAGTAAAAACAATATTTCTTTTTGGCCGAATATTTGCAAAGTTCACCGATATTCAAACAAACAATTGGATATAACCGACGCAGAATTAGGAATACATACAAAACATCTCCAAAAATTAAGCAATGCTTTCAAATTATACTTTGGAGATGTTAAAAATATAGATATCCCAGAATGGACTATGGCGCCACTTTCTGCTCAAGTTGATAAATAACGACAGTTATTTCAAAGAAGAAACCACTGAATTATTATTTGACCTTGAAGTAGATTCTTTTTAATGATTTAACTGTGAGTAAATTTTTTACGAATATAAAAATTCTGAAAAAATATCCAAAACTAGTTATACGGCATTTCCCTTTTTAATTTCCCCTTTTTTTCCAAACTCATATGTGGTTGAATCTGGCTTTAATCAAGTTAATTGTACTTTAACAAAGAAGAGAAATAAAGGAATATGGAGCTCCGAGGCGAAGTAAGACTGAAATTAACTAATTTCGAACCAAATATTGCTAATCTAGCCAAGAATCATCATTGATTTATGTAAAAAAATTTGGTTTTGTCAAAATCAAAAGAGAGAGGGAAAAAAACCTAACTGTTTCTTAAAGGATTTAATTTATTTGAGAAACAGGTAAGTTTCTCCTCTCTTTTTTATCATTTTTATAGACGGAATAATATGAAAAGATTTTTATACAGGGAGTCAATAAGAAAATTATAAAATTTTTAGGGGTCGATGATCAAAAAAGTTTACTGACCCCTGGTCTAAGGAATCATTCTCATCAATCGATAGTGGTTAAAAATTGTGAGATCTACCATAAATAGCTCTTCTGTTGCTCTAGTGTGTCATTAATCTAAAATTTAAAATTTTTGTATTTTCTTATCCTGACGGCTTTTGAAAAGAATATTTTACACAAGAACTAGAAAATGCGATTCACTTCAATCTTTATTCGATTTAAGCTAATTCCGGGAATTAAATTGAACAGAACTGATAAAACAAAATAAAATCATTCTAAGTAATGTACACAAATAGAATATTGCCAAATAAATCGTTTTCGTTAAAATAAAAAATTAAAAAAAATATTGTTTCCCTTACAATGAATAAAAAAAAAGTTAGTGAACGAAGTACAACAAAGGGGATATTAACAAGTGCAACCAAATAATTTAACAAGTTGAAATAAAACAGTGACGAAACGGGGAAAATATTATCCCGCAAATCAATTCTTATCATTTTAATTGAAGATATGGTTTGATATCAAGCTCAGTTATATGTAATTAATTTATATATAAAATTTAGCAATAGAGAAGCATTGCCGGGTTCGGTAGTTTTTAATACATTTGAAAAGAGGAGAAAACGGTAACTTCTTTGATTTATGCCATGTTCATTTCCCCCTTTAAAGTTATTTTAAATGTTGGACTGGTTATATTTTTTACATACAATAACAGATCAATTGAAAAATCCCCGGCCTACCATAGTAAAACACATTTTTTTGGCAAAATTAGTTTTTTTTATTCAACGTAATTCCCTTCAAGGGTGATACACTGATTATAGCGGCCCTCCAACTTTTCGATACCATTTTTGTAGTACGATTTGTCCTTTGCTTCAAAATAGGCCTCAGTTTCGGCGATCACCTCTTCATTCGACGAAAATTTCTTCCCAGAGAGCATTCTTTTGAGATCTGATAACAGGAAATAGTCGCTGGGGACCAGATCTGGAGGTGGATGAGGAAGCAATTCGAAGCCCAATTCATGGATTTTTGCCATCGTTTTCACTGACTTGTGACACGGTGCATTGTCTTGGTGAAGCAGTACTTTCTTTTTCTTCAAATGCGGGCCGTTTTTCGGCGATTTCGTCCTTCAAACGGTCCAATAATGCTATGTAATAGTCGTTGTTGATGGTCCTTCCTTTTTCAAGGTAGTCAATGAAAATTATTCCATGCGCATCCCAAAATACAGACGCCATAACCTTGACAGCCGACTGTTGCGTTTTCCCACGTTTTGGAGCGGGTTCATCGTGTGCAATCCACCCGGATGTCCTGTCGATTGGACTTCGGAGTGAAAGGATGGAGCCATGTTTCATCCATTGTCACATATCGACGCAAAAACTCGGGTTTATTACGCTCTATCATCTTCAAACACTGCTCCGAATCATCAACTCGTCATTATTTTTGGTCAAAAGTGAGCTCGCGCGCGGCACCCACTTTGCACAGAGCTTTCTCATACCCAAATATTCGTGAATGATATGATGTACACGTTCAGTTGATATCTTTAGAGTGTCTGCTATTTCATTCAATTTCAATTTACGGTCATTCAAAATCATTTTGTGGATTTTTTTTAATGTTTTCGTCGGTAACAACCTCTTTTGGGCGTTCACCGTCTTCGGTGCTCATTTCACCACGTCTAAACTTAGCATACCAATCCTTGATGGTTGATTTTCCTGGGGCAGTGTCTGGAAACTCGGCATCAAGCCAAGTTTTTGCTTCAACTGTATTTTTTCCCTTCTAAAAGCAATATTTTATCAACACGCGAAATTCCTTTTTATCCATTTTTTTCACAATAACAAAAGTTGCTTCACTCAAAATGCTATAATTCACAAACTAATGATCCGACAGCTGTCAAATTTATACACGCATCTTTTGAGGGTAGAGCTAACTAAAAAACATATGGATTTAATTCTAGTAGCGCCAATAATTTTAAAACGCTGTTATGTTATGTAATTACCATATTGAGAAACTTATTTTATAATTTTTGTGGCATATTTCTTTAATTACTAGTTTTAAAAAGATTGGTTTGGCTTTATTAACGTCGCTCTAGAAGCAAAACGAGGTCTATTGGTGACGGACATCGTAATTTTGAGCCTCGGTCAAGTGACGAGGACGACACCTGAGCTGTCGAGAACCCACGACGCAACGAAAACCGCCGGCTCTGAGCCCAATGCCTTAACCACTAGGCTACCGAGGCCTTTAAAAAAGAAATACATATCAATGATTATTTTTTTCTCTTTTGAAGCCGTTTTACATTCAAATTTTCATACGTTAAATCTTATAAAATTAGAAGAATGAATTTAGATACAAAACAACTTAGAATTTAAGAAGTGTAACATCAAATTCCAAAAATTTAAAAAAAATAAGAAATTTTAAAATTTAGATTAAAGTCACTTGACATCATTTCAAAAGAGATTTTTTTGTGTGTGTCTTAAGAGGTATCAGATAAGAAAAAAAAAAGGGGGGGGGAGGGGGAGGAAAGAACAATTTAAAAACCGACGAGAAAACATAAATTCCTTCAACTTCATTTCTTCCCAAAGAATTCGTATCAGCTGGTGAAAACACATGCATTTATAAAAGATATATACATATATGCAACACATATGTTAGATATTCATCGCAATAGTTCAAGTGGTTATTCGAGCGACATCATCAGTTTCGAAACATTCGATCGATTTTCCAATGACGTTAATGTCCATCATTAAAGTGTCACCATCGAAATTTCCAGCTAGTTAGAGCGTCCGGCTAATTCTTTTTTTTTTAAAATGAAATCACTTAAACGGAAACGTTTATGGCACAAGTTTTAACTTCCTAATCGATGTTCCTGAAAAAAAATTCATTGATTCGAAACCACACCCAACTTCTTGAGTTAAGAGTCTTCTTATGGAACGTGAAAAATGAACAGTCTTGTAAAAAATTAGAACTATCTTTCTTCATTATCATCATTATTTTGAAATATGAGTTGAATAAGAATTCTTCAATTACGTTTTATTCACAAGACCTTGTAACAGGGAGTTTGAATTTTTTCGTAGACGTTGGTTAACATTTCGAATAAGGAAATTTTTAAAAAAATCAGCAAGTTAAGTTAGATGGATTCTATATTTGCATAGTTCAACGGTCAACCATGATTACAAGGCATCTAGTGAACGACGGATCCAAATCACAAAGAGGAAGAGGGACGGGAAAATGGGAATTTAACGAAATTATGCTAGCTAAAAATATATTTTTGACTAAAATTATACTGTAGAGAAAGAAAATACGTTGATGATGATGGTATCGCTTAACATTTTAAGCCAAATATTCTTCTGAACGATATTCAAGTGATAGTTATATTCTCATCATGTTTTTTTTTAATCAAACGACAAAGTAAACTTAATTCGGCCAACAGTGAATTTTATTAACATTTTTATCTGTGTATTTATTACATGGATTTTTATGTTACTCTCTTATACTGAATTCTAAAGAACTTGCATTTCAAAGATCGTTTTGTTCATGCATATCTGTGATAAGATTTTTAAAAAATACGAAAATGATTTCCTTGCCCAAATAAATGTTTAAGAAAATATTAGAAAAATGATTCATTGAAAGGTAGTTTATTATTTCATAATACAGTCTATAATAATAAAAGGAAGACTACTATTTTTGTCGATGGCGTAACAGAAAGATTAGAAGACGCAGGCCCATGAAATTAGGTACGAAGTATGTGTGACTACTGATAGCGTGCCCCACGAAGCCGTCTTTTTTTTTTTTTTTTTTTTTTTAATTCGCCTTGAAATTCTTAAAATAAGTTTAAAGTGAATTTTCCTTCATTGCGCATGCTCAGATAGGAAGAAGGTTCTGATATTGTCGATGGCATAGCGGAAAGATTACGCAATGCATGAGCATGAAATTTGGTACAAAAAATCTGTGAATATTAATAATGTTGCACTCCAACGCCATTTTTTTTTTCAATTCAACTTAGATTTTATGATGCTTTATTTTAAATTTCGTGTTTCTCTTACAAGGTTTGTTTACAATCAACTAATTCATAAATTACAACAGATTAGTAAAAATAAACATTTATTTAGAATAAGCGTAATAGTTCTGTTTACATCTCTTATCGACTATATTCATACGTTGCCAACATTCGTTGTTTATAACATAAAGTAATAAGAATACGATTACAATTATTTCATCGATTCACTTTATGTGAACCTTACAGTCTTGTTTGACGTCATAGTGTATCTCCTCTAGGCAAATCATTTGATTTAGGATTTTTTAATGATTTGCTCTTTCTAAAAGAATTGTAACAACAACTTAAGTTATTTGTAAATTAATTACGATTGTTTTTCGAATGAATCCTCTTTTCAAAAGAATATTGCGTACTTTTCCATTTCGCCGGCGCAATTCTTGTCAAGCAGACTTTATTGGCTACAACATATAGTATACATATAAGAAAAAGATATTCTGTTTGCCGTCGGTTGTATCATTTTGGCGACTTTATAGTCTGCGCCAACGAAATAGAAAAGTACCGAATATTGTTTGAAAAAAAAATCATTTGGAAAAATTATTTTTATTTCCAATGCAACAAGCGATTCAGTCAATATCTTAATGCCGGACAGAGGCAAAAGAATAAATATACAGACACACACGCACAAAAAGAAGTAGAACATGAGAAGCGTATAAAATCAAGAAGTTAAATTGCTCAAAGAGTCTTTGTCCTCCTAATATCGGGAATAGATACAGTTCTTCGTGAGAGATGAACAGACGGGGAGATGATCAGCATTCATTGCCACATCACTGCAGCAGAGCGAACATGCAGGACTATCCACTATCCGAAATCGGCAAAGATGGGCATATAAACAATCATGCCCAGTCGGGAGACGAGAGGCAGCTACAGCGATGCTTCTTAGGCAATCGGGGAGAATGTCATCTCTCCACGATTTTTCTTTCGTCCATTCCTTCAATGATGACATATGCGTTGTCCTAAGCGTTTGATTGATCATT